>OX578143.1:74767339-75179839 GCA_951213105.1 Amaurobius ferox | reverse complement strand
TAATCCATCGCCATATATAAACTAATGTTTGAAATCATTTCACTCTTTGTTAATTATTACTTAAAAATAAAACTAATGTTTGAAATACATATCAGAGTGTCTGTATTTTTAAAAAATGGACTCAACACCTATTGTCTAATCCATCGCCATATATAAACTAATGATTGAAATCTTTTCACTCTTAGTTAATTATTACTTAAAAACAAATCTAATGTTTGAAATACATATCAGAGTGTCTGTATTTTTAAAAATGGACTCAAGACCTATTGGCTAATCCATCGCCATATATAAACTAATGTTTGAAATCATTTCACTCTTTGTTAATTACTTAAAAACAAAACTAATGTTTGAAATACATATCTGAGTGTCTGTATTTTTAAAAAATGGACTCAAGACCTATTGGCTAATCTATCGCCATATATAAACTAATATTTGAAATCATTTCACTCTTTGTTAATTATTACTTAAAAACAAAACTAATGTTTGAAATACATATCAAAGTGTCTGTATTTTTAAAAATGGACTCAAGACCTATTGGCTATTCCATCGCCATATATAAACTAATGTTTGAAATCATTTCACTCTTATTTAATTATTACTTAATAAAACTATATATTCAAGACTATTGAAATCCATGTTATTATTATGCAAAATCCTTTCTTTGGATACCAAAACCTTTTTGATTCTTTCTCTCCATAAAATCCCAATGATTTGAATTTACTGCACTTGTGATAGTTTAATGCTCAAAACTCGATATATACGAGTCCAATGACATTCCAGTCATAGAGTAATTTTTAAATATTGGACACAAGACATTTTAAAAAACATTAACACCCTATAAATATAAAGACACATAAATACTCCAATAGTCCAAACTCTACGCATTACACCTTCCCATGGAACAACACATAACTTGTTGATTCTTTACCACTTTCACATATGACTTTCACATATTACTAAAGTAAATATTAATAGTTCGTCCGATATTTCAGAAAACCCTCACAATCACGAACTTACAGTCTGGATAACGCTTATAATGTTTCCACATTAAAATAGCCCCAGCTATAAAATTCCGGTGTATAGCCTTATTGAGCTATCTGATTTATGATCCTCAATTTCGCATAAAAACACGTCACCCTCTGCGTATTACAATTCCCGCCATTAGGCGATATCCGAAAAGTCTTATGTTGTTATCATTCCAAAGTATCTCTTCCTGGTTACGGCTGCAGTTAAACCATTATAATTGGAAACCAATCTTATCAGAAAAGCGGGAGGATAACCCTCCTTGATTGCCTCCCCCAGGAAACGGCAATCACACATGTATCTCTCGTTGTTAGTAAAATTCAACAACTTGTGTCGTTTCAGTTGATTTATTATCAGATTTCTGAATATGTTACGGTGTAGACTAGTTGTCCATGACGTCAAATATTTGATATCAAAACCAAAGGTGCTTCGCTTATCGTAAATACGATAACATTGTATAGTGGCAGGCTTCATTATAGTGAGATCTAAAAAATCCAGACTTTCATCCTCATTGCGAGGTGTTTCTATTAAAGTTAAACATGGAGGATAAAAGTCAAACCTCATTGTATAACCACTATCCTCAAATCCGCATAGGATATCATCCACGTAACGTAGGAACAACATCTCATTTAAAAGATGTGTTCCCCTTTCATATCTATCTAGGTAAATATCTGCCATAATTGACGAACAGTTACCCCCCATTGGGATACCCTTGATTTGTTTATAAAAGTTTTCTCCATTGTATAAAAAAATATTTTCTGAAATATCGGACGAACTATTAATATTTACTTTAGTAATATGTGAAAGTCATATGTGAAAGTGGTAAAGAATCAACAAGTTATGTGTTGTTCCATGGGAAGGTGTAATGCGTAGAGTTTGGACTATTGGAGTATTTATGTGTCTTTATATTTATAGGGTGTTAATGTTTTTTAAAATGTCTTGTGTCCAATATTTAAAAATTACTCTATGACTGGAATGTCATTGGACTCGTATATATCGAGTTTTGAGCATTAAACTATCACAAGTGCAGTAAATTCAAATCATTGGGATTTTATGGAGAGAAAGAATCAAAAAGGTTTTGGTATCCAAAGAAAGGATTTTGCATAATAATAACATGGATTTCAATAGTCTTGAATATATAGTTTTATTAAGTAATAATTAAATAAGAGTGAAATGATTTCAAACATTAGTTTATATATGGCGATGGAATAGCCAATAGGTCTTGAGTCCATTTTTAAAAATACAGACACTTTGATATGTATTTCAAACATTAGTTTTGTTTTTAAGTAATAATTAACAAAGAGTGAAATGATTTCAAATATTAGTTTATATATGGCGATAGATTAGCCAATAGGTCTTGAGTCCATTTTTTAAAAATACAGACACTCAGATATGTATTTCAAACATTAGTTTTGTTTTTAAGTAATTAACAAAGAGTGAAATGATTTCAAACATTAGTTTATATATGGCGATGGATTAGCCAATAGGTCTTGAGTCCATTTTTAAAAATACAGACACTCTGATATGTATTTCAAACATTAGATTTGTTTTTAAGTAATAATTAACTAAGAGTGAAAAGATTTCAATCATTAGTTTATATATGGCGATGGATTAGACAATAGGTGTTGAGTCCATTTTTTAAAAATACAGACACTCTGATATGTATTTCAAACATTAGTTTTATTTTTAAGTAATAATTAACAAAGAGTGAAATGATTTCAAACATTAGTTTATATATGGCGATGGATTAGCCAATAGGTCTTGAGTCCATTTTTAAAAATACAGACACTCTGATATGTATTTCAAACATTAGATTTGACTAGAAAGGGATTAAAAGGAATTAAATGACTAGATGTGAGGTGATTTTACACAGGTTTATATATGGAGATAATGCGGTTTATGGGTCTTATATCCAATTTTTAAACTATAATATCCTCTCGGACCGGGATTTCATTGGTCTTGAGTATTTAGTATTTTAAATTATTTGTTATATTTTTAAAGCATGATTCTTGAATAGTTGCAGCGTAGAAAAGTAAACTTTTAGATTTTTAACATGTTATTGAAATTGTATATGTATGCGATTTTTACGGATTTATCAAGGGTCTTGAGGCAAATCGAGTAGGGAGTATCGGTTACCGGGAGCGTTTGCCATGGCGGAAAAAGCTTTAACCGGAGAGATGGGGGTCGCAACTCCCCCCGGCCGGTACTTCTGTCACACTGCTAGAATCTGCACGAGTACATTGCTACTCGTCCCCTTTTTGGGAATTTATATGGGAATACACATGTAAACTTGCAGCATAGCGCTTTACATGTTGTATTAAAAATTATTTTTGCATTTAGCTTTTTAATCTGTTCACTAAAATTGATAATAAAAATTTTTCAAGTTTTAAAATATATATATATATATATATATATATATTTCCCCTCCTCTCTCTCCTGTATGTTAGTTACTATAATTGGGAATGTTTTCTAGGATGTTATCGAGTGAAATTTGATGCACTGAGTTGATAATTTTAATAACAAAATTGGGGGGATATGCATTATTAGCCGCTGTACTCAATAATTCCATAAAGTGCGCTAATTTATAATATTCATCACAAATTTTATTGATTCTAAGAGCCTGGTTTATTATAATATTTCTAAATACAGATATATGCAGACAAGAGTCAAAATGTTGAATTTTTGATGTATTAAATTTAAAATCCTGTCTTTTATCATACAAGTTTATAACCATATTACAATTTTGTAAATTTAAATTTAAATCTAAAAAGTTTGCAACATTTGTGTCATTATTACTTGCATTTAATTGTAAATTTTTTGGTTAAGTTTAATACTATAGGGATATTATTATTTGGGGATACACATAAAATGTCATCTAAATATCTAAACATGTGCATATTATGCAAGCTTGGATTAATGTTTTTTTCATAGAAGAATAAATACAGATTAGCTAACAGTGATGAGGCACCCCCCCCCCTTGTGGGATACCAACCTGTTGTTTAAAAATAGTACCACCATGTTGAATATAATTCTCATAAAGAGTGAAGTTAAGTAATTTTTTAAAAAGAAAATTTGAATATTTTAGGTTGATATTATATTTTTCAAAAATTCCTAAAATAATTCTATACAGATCATCTATATTAATATTATTAAACAAATCTTTGAAATCAAAGGTATAAATACTACGAATATTAGTAAGAGATTTCAATTTCTTAACTACTTCAAAACTGTGTTTTACAATATGACAATTATTTGAGATTTCATCTGACGAGGATACTTCATGTAATATCTTTAATAATAATTTTCCAGCATTAGTAATGTAAGAATTATGCCCACAGGTAATGGTTCGAAAAACAACAGGGGATTTATGAAACTTGGGTACTAAAACAATATATGGAATGTTATTACAACTATTTTTTAGATGGATTTGCTTATATTTGGCTGATATTCTATTGTATAAGATTTTAAGGTTAGTTTTATGTAAATTATAGATATGATTATTAAGTAAGTGTGACTGAAGGGTATTTTTATAATAATATTTACATATAATTGAGTAGTTTCCACTTGCCTTATCAACATATGTAATGACAAAATCATTTTGTATTTCTTTAATATCATTTTTAATTGAATTAAGTTTATATGAATTATTAATTTTCTGATTATATATATAATGATTTAAGTATTGCTCTATTAAGACTCTCCAAGGTTTAAAGGCTTCTACAGGGATTTGATATTTATAACTGATTTTATAGATAAATTTATTTAAGTAAAGAAATAAACCTTTACATATTAATTTATGTTTAAATTTAGTAGGTATACGGTACTTAGTACCCAGTAACATCAGTGATCTTAGTGCATCATAATTAATAATATTTAGATTTCCCGTTATAACATGCCCATGGTGTTTATCTACGAAGTCTTTGTATTTTTCTAAATGACAGTGGCAATATGACTCTTTATCCAATTCATAGTTTTGATTAATATCTACTGATTTGGCAATTTGATTATAGTTGAAAATATAACGTCCTAGCGGTTTATCATATTTATAAGCAATTTTAGGATTTACATGTTTGACTGGAAAGTAATTGGAAACCGATTTTAAAAAATTATTTATCTTCAGATTATTTAATACAGAATTAGTAAAATTCAAGGTACAATATTCATTTATTTTAGTATTTTGTTTTGATTCGTCATTAAAGTTTAAGTCTGTGACATATAAATAACTATTAAGATTTTTACTTCTGGTAATGAGCAAATCATAGAATAAATGTTTAAAATGAACGTTATCAAATGCAGTACTTAGAAAAAGGTTATATACCATATTTAATTGCTGTTTTTTAATTGCGAAAATCCAGTTTTTACATTGTTTCCAATCAAAAGTAATTTTAAAATTTGCATGTTGCTGAAGGATGGCATTTTTTAGCTCAGATAATGATGGCAATTTTTTATTATATTTACTTGCTCTTTTAGTTCTTTTTGATTTACTTTTATGATTGTTGAAGGAATTATAAATATTATGGTCTTCATTAGGAGAATTAAAGGACTTTTTAAATATATATATTACCCTGACGCCTGTGGCGTCCATTATTACTTTCCTTATATACATAATGTATAAGGAAAATATTGTGACGGGGTCGAAAGTTCGAATTCGAGTTTTCGACGGGAGAGCACGTTTCAAGCATCCCTGATCACGAATCAAACATTTTTGAGGTGATGTCTGTGTGTGTGTCTGTATGTGTGTGTGTGTGTGTGTGTGTGTGTGTCAGTGAGTCTGTGGAGACGATATCTCACGAATGAATGAAGCGATTTGAATGAAATTTGGTATAAAAATCACAATCCGTGAATACTGGAAGCCTATTGTTTTTAAACGTAATCGAATGTTCAAAAACCCCCTAAATTTTCGAGTGAAATTTTGAAAAAATCATCAAAAAATCAAAACCTTTCATAAAGTTACGCAAATAGACATTTTTTATGTAATTTTTCATTAGAAAACGATTGACATAAACTTTAGGCTAGCATAAACCGTTCTCAAGATATTGCGCATTTTTTAAATAAATTTATCAAAAAATCCCATAAATTAAAAAAAATATTAACTGTTGAGAAACATGTTCACTTTTCATATGTAATATCATGCGATAAATTGGGTGACATCATTCTCGTGGATCTAGCTCATTCCATTCAAGAGAAAAGATACTTTGAGTAATACTTTTATATTTGAACGCCAATAGTAATTTATCTGTTATAAGAATAACTTATTTCTCCGTCCATAACGCTTGGCGAAATTTTGGCGACGAATTTGGCGGAATGTCGCCAACTTGGCGACTTTATGAAATGTTGCCAAATTAACAAAAATCTCGCCAAATGGATAAAAATGACGCTAAATCAATGAAAATGACGACTAATTGTCGAAAATTCAATATCTTGGAAAGAATATAAGTATCTACTACGTATAAGAAAAACATATGTTTTTTACTGTAAAAGTAGTAAATTCATTGCATTATATAAGGAAAGTCATGTGTTGCCCACATCAGATTTTTTTTTTATTTTATCTAAGCCCTTGGAAGAAAAAATAACTGTGAAATTAAGATTGCTAAGGAAGAAAAATGAAACATAATTTGAAAGGAGGAAATATTTACATTTATACTTTTCGACAATGCGATCACTCAGATGTGAAAAGGTTGAACCGAACAATAATTTACATTTGAAATATTTCTTTGAAGAAAAGAAAAGAAAACGAACAGCGTTCAAGCCAAAATTTGATTAGCTAAGAAGAACGCTCCGGTTTTTAATATTTATGAATACTGAATTCAAGCAGCAGGTAGAGATAGATAGATAAACAGACAGATAAATCAAGGTGTTTATATTATTAATATTATCATAACTATTAGAAACCTTACTCCCCATTACAGACATCCAATTCCCCTGAAACTTTCAGTAACATACTTGCAAATGTTTTATAGTGATAGAAATCATCAAAACAATTTCTTTTCGATGCTTCTACAACTAATTTGAGATATTTTTGGTGCTATCTTTTTTCTCAAGGTACCTTAGCCTTATTGGCTCCTCACCCAACAAGCAACAAGATCTTCAATTAGGATTTTATATTCTTAAATCAATAACCTTATTACTTTCCTTATATACATAATGTATAAGGAAAGTATTGTGACGGGGTCGAAAATTCGAATTCGAGTTTTCGACGGGAGAGCACGTTTCAAGCATCCCTGATCACGAATCAAATATTTTTGTAGTGATGTCTGTGTGTGTGTGTGTGTGTGTGTGTGTGTGTGTGAAAGTATGTGTGTGTGTGTGTGTGAAAGTATGTGTGTGTGTGTGTGTGTGTGTGTGTGTGTGTCAATGAGCCTGTGAAGACGATAACTGACGAACGAATGGACCGAATCGAACGAAATTTGGTATAAAAATCACAATCCGTAAACACTGGAACACTGGAAGCCTATCGTTTTTATACGCAATCGAATGTTCAGAACCCCCCCAAATTTTCGAGTGAAATTTTGAAAAAATCGTCAAAAAATCAAAACCGCTAATAAAGTTACGCAAATAGACATTTCTTATGTAATTCTTCATTAGAAAACGATTCACATAAATTTTAGAACGCTAACATGAACCGTTCTCGAGATATTGCACATTTTTCAAAAAAATTATCAAAAAGTTATATAAAATAAAAAAAATACATATTTCCTATTGATAAACATGTTCACTTTTCACATGTAATACAATGCGATAAATTTGATGACATTATTCTCGTGGATCTAGCTCGTTCCATTCATGAAAAAAGATACTTTGAGTAATACTTTTTTATTTGAACGCCAATAGTCATTTATCTGCTGTAGGAATAACTTATTTCTCCGTCCATAACGGTTGGCGAGATTTTGGCGACGAATTGGACGGAATGTCGCCAACTTGGCGACATTTTTAATTGTTGCCAATTTAACAAAAGTCTCGCCAAATTGATAAAAATGACGTTAAATCAATGAAAATGACAACTAATTGACGAAAATTCACTATCTTGGAAAGAATATAAGTATCTACTATAAGAATAACATTTTTTTTAACCGTAAAAGTAGTAAATTCATTGCATTATATAAGGAAAGTTATATGTTGCCCACATCAGATTTTATCACAAAAGAACAAAGACGGATAATGGAATATGTATAATCTGATAGACATATATTGCAAAATACAGTAGAGATAATGAAGTCTAGAAAGTTGGTCAGTAAAAGTATACGATATCCGATGGTCAGTAAAAGTATACGATATCCGTTAGTCAGTAAAAGTATCCGATATAAGTTGATTAGTTTGACTCCGATCCAATCAGTTATCTTCTGCCTGTGCTATTTCCATGGCTCACTCATCTTACACGGTTGATATTTTATACGCAATTTAGCTATAAAGTAGTTGTCGTAAAAATTCTTACAAATTTCTTATTTAAAAACCTGATGTGGGCAACACATGACTTTCCTTAAATAATGCAATGAATTTACTACTTTTACAGTAAAAAAAAAGATTATTTTTATAGTAGTTATTTATATTATTTCCAAGATATTGAATTTTCGTCAATGAGTCGTCATTTTCTATGTCGTCATCATCAATGAGTCGTCATTGATTTCTATCCATTTGGCGAATTTTTCGTTAATTTAACAGCATTTAAAAAAGTCGCCAAGTTGGCGACATTCCACCAAATTCGCCGCCAAAATCTCGCCAAGCGTTATGGACGAAGAAATAATTAATTCTTAGAGCAGATAAATGACTATTGACGTTCAAATGCAAAAGTATTACTCAAAGTATCTTTTTTCATGAAGGGAGCGAGCTAGATCCACGAGAATGATGTCACCAAATTTATCGCATGGTATTACATATGAAAAGTGAACATGTTTCGCAATAGGAAATATTTTTTTTTTATTTTATGACTTTTTGATAATTTTTTTCAAAAATGTGCAATATCTCGAGAACGGTTCATGTTAGGGTTCTAAAATTTATGTCAATCGTTTTCTAATGAAAAATTACATAAGAAATGTCTATTTACATAACTTTATTAGCGGATTTGATTGTTTGACGATTTTTTCAAAATTTCACTCGAAAATTTAGGAGGGTTCTGAACATTCGATTGCGTATAAAAATAATAGGCTTCCAGTATTTACGGATTGTGATTTTTGTACCAAATTTCGTTCAAATCGGTCCATTCGTTCGTCAGTTATGGTCTCTACAGGCTCACTGACACGCACACACACGCACGCACACACACACGCACACACACACACACACACACACACACACACACACACACACACACACACACACAAACACACACACACACACAGACATCACTTTCCTTATATAATGCAATGAATTTACTAGTTTTACAGTAAAAAAATAGGTTTTTCTTATAGTAGATACTAATTTTCTTTCCAAGATATTGAATTTTCGACAATTAGTCGTCATTTTCATTGATTTAGCGTCATTTTTATCCATTTGGCAAGATTTTCGTTAATTTGGCAGCATTTCAAAAAGTCGCCAAGTTGGCGACATTCCGTCAAATTCGTCGCTAAATTCCCTCCAAGCGTTATGGATGAAGAAATAAGTTATTCTTACAGCAGAAAAATGACTATTGGCGTTCAAATACAAAAGTATTACTCAAAGTATCTTTTTCCATGAATGGAACGAGTTAGATCCTCGAGAATGATGTCACCCAATTTATCGTATGATATTACATATGAAAAGTGAACATGTTTCTCAATAGGAAATATATTTTTTTATTTTATATGACTTTTTGATAATTTTTTTGAAAAATGTGCAATATCTCGAGAACGGCTTATGTTAGCGTTCTAAACCTTATGCCAATCGTTTTCTAATGAAAAATTACATAAGAAATGTCTATCAGCGTAACTTTATTAGTGGTTTTGATTTTTTGACGATTTTTTCAAAATTTTATTCAAAAATTTAGGGGGGTTCTGAACATTCGATTGCGTATAAAAACAATAGGCTTCCAGTGTTTACGGATTGTGATTTTTGTACCAAATTTGATTCGAATCGGTCCATTCGTTCGTCAGTTATCGTCTCCACAGACTCACTGACACACACACACACACACACATACTTTCATACACACACACACACAGACATCACTTCAAAAATGTTTGATTCGTGATCAGGGATGCTTGAAACGTGCTCTCCCGTCGAAAACTCGAATTAGAATTTTCGACCTCGTCACAATACTTTCCTTATACATTATGTATATAAGGAAAGTAGAAAATCCTTACAGATCCTTACACACTTTTTCAGTTGATACAACTATAAACTGAATACTCTATGATGAAAAACAGAGAAATACCCTGTTTCGAAAGATATATGAGTAACATCATCAGCTGATTTCTAAACACATGCGCAAAGATCATTGTAAGAAATACTTGTAAATAAAATTAATGAAAGTGAATGAATCACAATCATTTTCTTAAGCTAGCTAATTTATCTAAAAGAACAAGTTACTATAAAAATACCAATGGTTAAAATCTTCAGAATTAAGAATATAATGAAAGTGAAGAAAAATAACCGGTTTCAGAAAGTAACACGAGTTAATTCATCAGTTAAATGCAAATGACTTTCAATCAAACAATTTAAAAATTTCAACGAATAAAAATTATTTAACGGAATTTTTATTTTTAGGATTCATTTTGGCAACAGTCAGGACAAATTTTCATACGTTTGTTGCTGAAAAATAAATACTTTTTAGCGAAACTTCCCTGATTATAGAAAGCTTTTCTGAAAAAAGAATTTATCGACAATAAGACGTGGAATGTAAAATGGAATATTAAGTGCGATTAGATAAACTCTAATTTTTTTGATAAATTTTGAAACGTCGACAATTTTAAAGATATTGCAGCAAACACAATTGTTTTCACAACTTTGATTAGTATGGGTGACCATCTTAGATTAGTAACATTTAGTAAAAGGTTTGAATATTCAAAAACCGTTATAAATCCAAGGATAAAAATCTGATGTGGGCGATACATGACTTTCCTTGTATAATGCAATGAATTTACTAGTTTTACAGTCAAAAAATAATGTATAAGATCCACGGCGCTGTGTTTTTATCGTTGAATTGTACATTTGGAATTGTACATTTGCGATTTTCAGGATGACAACATGTAAAACTATTTCAAAATACTCAATTATCTTATACTTCGCGCAACTCTAAATAAACAGTCATCAATATTGATAACATCCTCAATAAGCGATAGAGTCAATATATATATTAAAATACCTTAATAATTACGTCATCAATTAGGCATCATTTTCATTAATTTAACGTCATTTTTACAATTTTGACGAAATTTTTGTCAATCTGGGGCGAACTATCGCCAAGTTGGAAATACCTTGCTAAATTATTCACTGAGTTTGTCAAATGCATCACCAAGTGTTACAGACAAACGGAGAGAAGATTATTTCTTATATACTAGAAGGTATGCCCGTCATATGATGGAAATCAGAATTTAGGAGACATTACTTACCATTTGGTGTCATTTTTATCAATTTGGCGACATATTTGCCATTTTAGCACCATTTAAAATAGTCGTCAAGTTGGCGACATCCAGCTAAATTTCTCGCCAAACGTTACGGACGGACAGAGAAATTTGTTATTCTTATAGTCTACGTTTATAGTCTTTTCAAGATATTGAACTTTCACCATCTAGTCCTCATTTTCATTGATTTAGAGACATTTTTATTAATTTGGCGACATTTTCGTTAATTCGGTAACATTTAAGAAGTCGCCAAGTTGGCGACATTCCTCCAAAATCTCGCCAAGCGTTATGGACCGAAATTCTAATAAGTTATTCTTGCAGCATAAGTTATTCTTGTAGCAGATAAATGACTATTACCGAATAAGTTATTCTTGTAGCAAATAAATGACTATTACCGAATAAGTTATTCTTGTAGCAAATAAATGACTATTAGCGTCCAAATACAAAAATACTACCTAAAGTATCTTCTCACATGAATGGAACTAGCTAGATCCATGAGAATGATGTCTCCAAATTTATCGCATGATATTACTTATGTAAAGTGAACATATTTCCCAATAGGTAAATATGTTCACTTTACATAAGTAATATCATGCGATATTACTTATGTAAAGTGTTCTTTTTTTTATTTTATATGATTTTTTGATAATTTTTTTGGAAAATGTTCAATATCTCGAGAATGGTTCATACTAGCGTTCTAAAATTTATTTCAATCATTTTCTAATGAAAAATTACATAATAAAGTTACGCAAATAGTCATTTCTTAAATGTTTCAAGTTTTTGATGATTTTTTCAAAATTTCCCTCGAAAATTTGGGGGGGGGGGGGGTTCTGAACATTCGATTACGTATAAAAACAATAGGCTTCCAGTATTCATGGATTGTAATTTTTGTACCAAACTTCGTTCGAATCGGTCCATTTGTTCGTCAGTTATCGTCTCCACAGACTCACTGACACACTCACACACACATACTTTCACACACACGCACACACACACACACACAGACATCACTTCAAAAATGTTTTATTCGTGATCAGTGATGCTTGAAACATGCTCTCCCGTCGAGAACTCGAATTCGAATTTTCGACCCCGTCACAATACTTTCCTTATACATTATGCATATAAGGAAAGTAAAAATGGGGCACATTTTATTATTCTATTAACATGGAAATTGCGGTGTGGGAAACAATATGTCATCTTCGATCACTGTATGTGGCCATTTTTCTACGTTTTCAAACAAATCAATTAATTACAGCATTCATTTTCAATTTTTTCATTAAAATGACAACGAACAAAATATTTCTGTATTTGAAACTTAACTCGGTTAACATATTACAACGGTGGAATCAAGACCTATAAATAAATTCATAAAATATTAAAAAAAAATTAGCGTATAAATTAAAATATCGCATGAATGATTGATTGATTTATAAATTTTTTTGATAAAATTCCAAGATTTTAGATTTTTCTCATTATCTATGGGTCATGCACCACGTGAATGCAAAGTATTAAGTTTTATCTTTAGTAGTTTAGGCTATGTAAATGTCCCTTATAGTCAGTCAGCCAGTCAGTCTTCCTCAACTCTAAGTATATAATAAAGATTTTCAGGAGTTTTTGAACTTCTATAGTTTTGAATATATTACAACACCCCAGTTATTTTCACAGCTTTGATTATCACCTCCTGTGATCATCTTAAATTAATGTACATAAAGGGGATAGTCATATATGAAATGCAACGGATAGTGATCATAATAGATGACCCATCACAACCAATTAAACATGATCATCATAGATGATTTATGACAACCAACTAAATATGATCGTCATAGATGACTCTTGAAAACCAACTGAAAATGATTATCATAGATGACTATTGAAAACCAACTAAAGATGACCATCACAGATGACTCATGACAGTCAAGTAAACATGATCATCATAGATGACTCGTGACAACCAATGAATAAACTCAATAAATAAACTCATGATAACCAACTAAAGAAAACCATCATAGTTGACTTATGACGAATACGCGGATTTCACTCCAGATGATCAAAACTATGCTCTGTTTTCAAGATACATACCTTAAGAATACTAACAGACGGAAGGACATCACTCCAAAAACATTCAAAACGTGCCGATCCGGTGGTCGAGCGGTCAGGGACAAGCGTTTCCGTCTGATCGCTGGATTGCCTGGTTGTGGGTTCGAATCCCGCCAGCTTGCATGGATGTTGTGTTGTCGAGACAAAGTCAGACTTCCGCCCTTGAGGAGCCTCAATAAAAAGTGAAGTTGCAAATTTCACCCCTTCGCCATGGGACCAGGGGTCTAGTGGACGTGGTGCATAGGTGCTCCTCCACCACGGGGAATAAGTAACAACACATTCAAAACGTGTTCAGGGACGTCTTAAAACATATATTGGCATCAAAATCTCGAAATCGAAAATTTTAGTGAACACAATACTACGTATGAGAAAGTAAAAATGCATTGTCTATCATTAGAATGCTACATTTTACGGCCGGCATCTTCAGAAGATACAACTTACGCTGCGCAGCATCTTTCAAGATGCTCGGCAGAAATACAGGCCCAAAAAAGCACAAATTATAAAATATGTGCGTTTAATGCATTATTATCACAGAGTTTGCCGAGATAATCTGTCAGAAGCACGTAAGCAAATGGCGCTTTCTTTTGCATTCCATCTCATAATTTCTTAGAAAACACGTGGATGACATACGGCTGCATAGGAATTAGAACGATTTCACATAAAAAAAATCGCCTGTTTCGAACAATGGATTGCTATGGACGTGTAACGGCGAATTATGTGACATTGCAGCGATTATCGGCGATCTTTGGAGTTCCATAGACTTCACTGCTGGAGTGTTGATATTGCGACAAGCTCTCTTAACTCAGCTTTGCCTGATTAATAAAGATGATCTTGAAGGTAGCGCTTTTATTTCTTTTTTCCAGATATTTCAATGGATTTTCCCATGAAGACTGAATGCAATAATCAAATTGTGCGTGTGATATAGCGTTTTTAGCGTTTTGAAAGGCAGGTTACATATAATTGATTGCAAAATAGTTTACAGGTTAAAGCTTTGTAATAAATCTAAAAACGTCATGATCAGAATGGCGTTCATGATGGCATCTGCTTCAAATTTGAAAGTTTATTAAATATATTGCTTATATTTTTGTGCAAGTTTCGGGGACAAATACATTTTAAATTTTTAAAATTTCTGCTCTATATTAAACAAGAAAGATCAATCATGCTTAAAGCATTGATTATGAAACACTTTCCAACTTCAATGCAATTTTATTTAAAAAAGTCGAAAATGCAATACATTCCTCGGTAATATTTTAAAACTTATCACAATACTACATTGATTTATTATATTTGAAAACTTAAATCTTCATTGAAAAAAATGAACTTCATTTAAATGACGGCATTGAAATATAAATTGCCTGGTAATATCTCTAAAATGCCATACATTCCACGGTAATATTTTTAAAACTATCATAATACTACGATAATTTATTATATTTGAAAACTTCATCGAAAACAACTGAAATAAATTCAAATGACGTCATAGAAAAAATAACACGCCTGGATCTCTCTATAAAAGCAGGATTTCATTCATAACTCTCTCCATGTCATTCATCACAATACTATAATAATAAATTTTATTTAAAAATTAAGACCATGGAGCTACAATTCATAAACTTTATGCTTAAAACTTCATCGAAAAAAATTGTCCTTCTGTTTATAAAATCAATTAATATTTCATTCATATCAGCCATGCAGACTCCATGGACTGAATTATTTTGTGTTAAAGAAATACAGTAATTCTAATATACAACTCATTCTACATATTTTGCTGTTTACATTTTACATAGGTGAAAAATAGGCTTAGTTGTAGAAATAATCAAATTTGAATGAGAATTTAAACTCAAATATATTGTCATTGTGTTGTTTTAGTATGTAGATGCACAGAATTTAAGCAAAAATAAAGTAGTTTTAGGACGGATACAACACTCAATATGAATTAAAAAGAACTTAAAAAAATCACGATTTTGAAACAAGATGGATGCCATATATCATTTTGAAGTGGGTCATGTGATCGTTTCATATCATGGTCACGTGATCGTTTCATATAGGATGTGTAATTATTATTTTAATTTTTATTTAAAAAACTACTGAATATATTTCGCTGAATTTTTTTTATATATTTTATGGAACAATTTGACTATTAGCTAAAATTTTCGGAGCAATTTGTGAATTTTAAATCCGCTTAAAAAATATTTGAAAAATTAGGTCCCATAGGGCTCAATGTATTTCATTTTTTCAACCTGGGTTCAATCCAAAACTAATTGGGTGATATTATTCATTTATATTCCCATAGGTCCTACAGACCGTCTGAACAACATACTAAAATTTCATTTTGATTAAGTCATTTTTACGGCAGTTATCGTGCTAACGGACAGACAGACAGACAGACAGACAGACAGACAGACAGAATGAACAAAGTCATAAACACTTTTCAACTTTGTTGTAAAGTGTTAAAAAAAAGTATCTGTCACCGCCAGATGATACATATATTGACAAATTTCTCGTTCCTCGAATTTCTTTGCTTTATACCATAAAATATACAGCATATAAAAATATAAAATTTGGTGCACTGATAAAAGTTTGGCAAATACGCTGAAATAAACCGTTTTTCGATTTGTTGTCGTTTTTAACACTTTACAACAAAGTTGAAAAGTGTTTATGACTTTGTTCATTCTGTCTGTCTGTCTGTCTGTCTGTCTGTCTGTCTGTCCGTTAGCACGATAACTGCCGTAAAAATGACTTAATCAAAATGAAATTTTAGTATGTTGTTCAGACGGTCTATAGGACCTATGGGAATATAAATGAATAATATCACCCAATTAGTTTTGGATTGAACCCGGGTTGAAAAAATGGAATACATTGAGCCCTATGGGACCTAATTTTTCAAGCATTTTTTAAGCGGATTTAAAATTCACAAATTGCTTCGAAAATTTTAGGCAATATTCAAATTGTTCCATAAAATATATAAAAAAAAATTCAGCGAAATATATTCAGTTGTTTTTTAAATAAAAATTAAAATAATAATAACACCTCTTATATTAAGCGATCACGTGTCCATGATATGAAACGATCACATGACCCACTTCAAAATGATATATGGCATCCATCTTGTGTCAAAATCGTGATTTTTAAAGTTCTTTTTAATTCATATTGAGTGTTGTATCCGTCCTAAAATTACTTTATTTTTGCCTAAATTCTGTGCATCTACATACTGAAACAACGCAATGACAATATATTTCAGTTTAAATGCTCTTCCAAATTTGATTATTTCTACTATTAAGCCTATTTTTCACCTATGTAAAATGTAAACAGCAAAATATGAAGAATGAGTTGTATTAGAATCGCTGTAATTCTTTAACACAAAATCATTTAGTCCATGGAGTCTGCTTAGCTGATGTGAATTCATTGATTTTAGAAAGAGAAGGACGATATTTTTCGATGAAGTTTTACGCATAGAGTTTTACTTACTTGCAGCTCAATGGTCTTAATTTTTAAATAAAATAAATTATTATAGTATTGTGATAAATGACATGAATGGGGGAATTATTTATGAATGAAATGTTGCTTTTATAGAGAGAGCCAGGCGTGTTATTTTTTTATGACGTCATTTGAATGGATTTCAGTTGTTTTCGATGAAGTTTTCAAATATTGTAAATTATCGTAGTATTATGATAATTCTAAAATTATTACCGAGGAATGTATAACATTTAAGAGATGTTTAAACCAGGCAATTTATACTTTAATGCCGTCATTTGAATGAAGTTAATTTTTTTCGATGAAGGTTTAAGGTTTCAAATATAATAAATTAATGTAGTATTGTGATAAGTTTTAAAATATTACCGAGGAATGTATTGCATTTTAGACATGTTTAAATAAAATTGCATTGAAGTTGGAAAGTGTTTCATAATCAATGCTTTAAGCATGATTGATCTTTCTTGTTACTTATTCCCCCGTGATGAAGGAGCGCCTATGCACCACGCCCACTAGACCCCTGGTCCCATGGCGAAGAGGAGAAATTTGAAGCTTCACTTTATATTGAGGCACCCCAAGGGCGGAAGTCTGATTGTGCCTCTACAACATAACATCCATGCCCGCTGGCGGGATTCGAACCCCCAACCCGGCAATCCAGCGATCAGACGGAAACGCTTGTTCCTGACCACTCGACCACCGGATTGGCGTTTTTCGATTTAAACTTCAGGTTAAGAATTATTGAAGACAAAATAAGAATTATCAAAGACATAATAAAAACAAACTAAGAATTATCAAAGACAAAATATTTGAGCGAGTTTGCTTCCTGGCCAGAGTAACAATAGCAAAAACACGAATTTTTCCAGGCGAATTGTATCTACATAATTTTTGCAGGACGGAGTCCTTTTTCAACACTTTACAACAAAGTTGAAAAGTGTTTATGACTTCGGTCATTCTGTCTGTCTGTCTGTCCGTTAGCACGATAATTGCCGTAAAAATGACTTAAGCAAAATGAAATTTTAGTATGTTGTTCAGACGGTCTGTAGGACCTATGGGAATATAAATGAATAATATCACCCAATTAGTTTTGGATTGAACCCGGGTTGAAAAAATGAAATACATTGAGCCCTATGGGACCTAATTTTTCAAACATTTTTTAAGCGGATTTAAAATTCACAAATTGCTTCGAAAATTTTAGGTAATATTCAAATTGTTAAATAAAATATATAAAAAAAAAATTCAGCGAAATATATTGAGTAGTTTTTTAAATAAAAATTAAAATAATAATACCACCTTTTATATGAAGCGATCACGTGACCATGATATGAAAAGATCGCGTGACCCACTTCAAAATGATATATGGCATCCTTCTTGTCTCAAAATTGTGATTTTTAAAGTTCTTTTTAATTCATATTGAGTGTTGAATCCGTCCTAAAACCACTTTATTTTTGCTTAAATTCTGTGCATCTACATACTGAAACAACGCAATGACAATATATTTGAGTTTAAATGCTCATCCAAATTTGATTATTTCTACAACGAAGCCTATTTTTCACCTATGTAAAATGTAAACAGCAAAATATGTAGAATGAGTTGTATTAGAATTACTGTATTTCTTTAACACAGAATCATTTAGTTCATGGAGTCTGCATAGCTGATATGAATGAAATAGTCATTGATTTTACAAAGAGAAGGATGATTTTTTTCGATGAAGTTTTGCGCATAGAGTTTAATTACTTGTAGCTCCATGGTCTTAATTTTTAAATAAAATAAATTATTATAGTATTGTGATGAATGACATGAATGGGAAATTATTTATGAATGAAATGCTGCTTTTATAGAGAGAACCAGGCGTGTTATCTTTTCTATGACGTCATTTGAATGAATTTCAGTTGTTTTCGATGAAGTTTTCAAATACTATAATAAATTATTGTAGTATTATGATAATTCTAAAATTATTACTGAGGAATCTATCACATTTTAGAGATGTTTTAACCAGGCAATTTATATTTCAATGCCGTCATTTGAATGAAGTTCATTTTTTTTCTATCAAGGTTTAAGTTTTCAAATATAATAAATTAATGTAGTATTGTGATAAGTTTTAAAATATTACCGGGGAATGTATCATAGTTTAGACATGTTTAAATAAAATTGCAATGAAGTGGGAAAGTGTTTCATAATCAATGCTTTAAGCATGATTGATCTTTCTTGTTTAAATGTTGATTTAGTTTACGAATTAATCTACTTTTTTATAAATGTAATCTATTTTTTATATAGTTATTCTACTTTTTATAAAGTGGAAAATGTTCTTCCGTATCGGTTCGTCTCTCTAGTTTCCTTGTCTCGTACCTCTAAAGCTATAGCATACAAAAATCCAAGCGTAGAGAGCAAGGGGTGGATCCCCCCTAAGCGTAGTATAAAATAATATTTAGGAAGATTCTATAAACTACTTAAGATACAAAATAGTTACATAGTGGAATAAAAGCATTACATACATTTAAATATATATTTAAAACAATATATGCCTAATTAGAGTAACAACTGAAGCTCTTGACTGTTGTTGTTGTTGTTACCCAGACCGTCCGACCTACCAGAAAGGTGTAAGGTAACTGTTTGGACGGCCGGGAAGTGCCACCCAATTTAGACCGGAACCCAGTGGGGGAGGCATCCACAGGGACCGTACCCTCCTTCCCCTACCACCAACCTCTCGGAAGGACTTACGGACCCACATGTTTAACGTGTTCGTACTCCGCGTGAACACGGCGGCAGTTTTGGCAGTGGCTGGAATCGAACCCGGCCTACCGAGTGCAACCCCAGCGCGCTAACCAATGGGCTACCGCGCCCCAGGACAAATTAATGTAATAAATGTAGTTGGTATTATGATTAAATGGTAAAATGGTTAACAACTATGTTCAGTAAAATACAAGTACAGCATATACAGAGATGTACAACCAATATGTACAACTAATATGTACAAAAACAAGCAGCGGGAAACCCAGGGAGCATTAAACCTCACTGATCGAGAAGTTGAAAGCAGAGGGGTGCTCACGGGCAGGTTAAGTAATTTTATTAGAGATTTCTCTCGCAATGAGAACACAGTTTTTTAATTTATTTAAAAGAATGGGGTTTTTGCTAACACCGGAGAACCAGGTCGCACAATGAGCAGGAGAAGGTTTGACCAGATGAAAAGAGGAGGTGTGTGGACACGAAAAGACATAGTGGTCCACATCACCATAAGCACCACAAGTACAGCATGACGTTCTTTTATGTTTAAAATGGTGGAGGTAATCTAGGAATGGACCATGACCAGTAAGAAAATAAATGAGATATTTGTTATAAATTTGGATGTTTAAGTTAACTTTGGGGAGAAAGGTTAGGATCCTAGCAGGGTCATGGGTCCGGGGAGAAATATAATTGTTTAAGAGGGATTGCCAAATATTAAGAAGGTAATTTTTACAAAGGTTTTTCAAAAAGGAATAAGGGAAGGGAACTGCAATAGGGGAACCAGTAGAAGTGGCTAATTTAGCGTTAACATCGGCGACCTCGTTACCCCGGATGTTAGCGTGGGCCTTGACCCACGAAAGGTTAAAAAGGGATTTGAAGGGTAAAATTTTTGATTTAATATCGTTTAGGTATCTTGATTTAATATTGGGGGAATTAAGAGCCAGAATGGCTGAAAGGCTGTCAGAATAGATATTGACATTGATATTTTTAGAAATGGCCCAGGAAAAGGCCGCACTCAGAGCAGCCAGTTCAGCCTGAAAGACTGTGTTCTCATCGTTTAATTTGTATAAAAGCGTCTCGACCAACGAGTCCCCCTCAAAAACGCAAACCGCAGAACCAACTTTATCCTCGAGCTTAGAGCCGTCAGTATAAATGTTAAAGTTGGAGAAAATATTGGGTTGACAGGGAGGAAAATTTATGGAGCGGAGATAAGGGGGAAGGCCGGAGAGAGCAATATTAGAGTCGAAAAGTGCAGGGGCGGGAAAAGAAGGATCGGGAAAAAGGTTGTTTTTATGCTTCCAGAAATGATATTTAAAATATTGAGTTTTAATGACACAATGTAGGGGAGGAATTCCAGTGATTGAAAAAAGAGAAATGTTTGAAGATGTTCTAAATCCGGAAGAAATTTTAAGTAGAAAGATTCTTTGTAACGAAGTAAGTTTAGACATTTGATCCCCAGTAAGGTTCCCACCCCAGATACCCGAGCCATAAGTAATTATTTTTTCGATGACAGATTGATACCAAATTTTAAGAAAAGCTTTGTTTACACCCCAGTTATTGCCCGAAATCTTTCCAAAGGTAGAAAAGAGCTTGAAACATCTCTCTTTTAAATACAGTATATGAGGGCTCCATTTAAGATTATCATCAATGATGATACCTAAAAATTTAAGGGACCTTGAGATTTTGAGGGTTTTATTGAGGAATTTAATAGGGGGGTAATATTTACGTTTTTTAAGAGATCTTTTAAATAAAATGCATGAGGATTTTTCTACAGAGGCCGAAAGGTTTAAGGAAGCAAGGGAGGTTTCAATAAGGGAAAGGACAGTATTAGTGTTTTTGACAACAGTGTGGATGTCGTTGCCAGAGGAGACCACGGCCAAATCATCAGCAAAAGCCTGGAGATAATAAAGGTCATTGTTTAAATTTAAAATGTTGTTGAAGTAAATATTCCAGAGGATGGGTGAAATTACAGAGCCCTGTGGGGCTCCTTTAGAAATTGATTTAGTAAGTGTTAAATTATTACATGAAAATGAGATAGTTCTGAATTGTAAATAGGAGTAGATAAAGGATTTAAATTGGGGGGAGAAGATTAATTCTATCAAGGGTAGAGGGTAGAACATTCCAATTAAGATTGTCAAAGGCCCCGCTGATGTCGACCGTGGCCAGGGAAACGAGACTCGAAGGCCGAAGCGATTTAATACGAGTGACCAGCGCGTGAGCAGCGTCTTCGCAGCTGTGTAACTCTCTAAAACCGAACTGTAGCGGATGAAGAGAACCGTTTGTCCTTAACCAAAGGTTTAGTTTGTTTATGAATAGTTTTTCAATTATCTTGCCAAAGGTAGGTAAAAGGCAGATAGGTCTATAAGAACTACAGGCTGAAGGGTCTTTACCAGGTTTTAAAATAAATAGAACTTTGGCATTTTTTAGGGAATTTGGGAATTTACAGAATTTAAAGATGAGGTTAATTATTTTTGTGAAGAGGGCGGGATAGGTCTTGAATAAATTTTTCCATATAGTGTAGTCTAAATTATCTTGTCCAGGGGCTTTGCCAGGTTTTAGATGGTTAAAGACAAGGCAGAGCTCGTCATCCGAGACCGACCCCAAACCCTCAGGAGGAATGTCGTGAATAGGAAAAGTGGTGAAGGAAGAGTCTTCCGAAAAGCAATGGTCCAAAAGACGCTGAATTTTTTCGTTGTAATCTAAGTTAGGGTTATCTTGAAATATTAAGTTAATTTTGTTAAATTTTTTGTGTTTTTGGAAGGTGTATTTGAATAAAAAGCCAAATTTTTCAGAGCAATTACTACAATGAGATTTCCAGGCATTAGATTTAGCTTTAATGATTAAAAGTTTATATTTTGCTCTGTTCTGTCTGTATTTAATTTTGGCCTGGGAAATGGTATCGGGGGGAGCAGAGTTCCTCTCGAGCGATTTAATTCTTTTGAAAAGGGCGTTAACAAAATTTCTGAATTTAGCGAGATCACGACTCCACCAACTGAGATTAAAATTTTTAGAGGATTTTTTCTTCCTTATGAAGTTTAGAGCACAGTTTTGTGTTTTCTGAATGAAGTTTTTAATAAATTCGTCAAGCATGGTGGAGTCGTGAACAGAATCCAGTGATGAGTTAAGGTCTTTAAGTAGTGGTTTAAAATTGTATAGAAATTTGCCTAGGCTGTAATTAGTTTTTAGAAAAAAGGAAGAATCGGGAACGGGGTTGATGTTGAGAGAAATTTGTATATATTTGTGGTCACTAAGGGTATCGCACGAGAGGACCTCCCAGTTTTGGAGAAGATCATAAAGGTTAAAAGTTACAAGGGAAAGGTCAGGGAAACCTGAATGGGAAGCGAATGTTGGGCCTCTCTTCGGGTCATTCACGACAATCAGGTTATTTTCCAAACAAAAGTCCATAATGCATGTGCCCCTGCGATCAGTGAAGTTGTACCCACACATCTGAGCTCTGGCATTGAAATCACCAAGTATCAAAAAATTAGGATTAAGAAGATCAAGATTAGAAAATTCTTCAATTAAATCATTGATCTCAGAATGGGGGGGAAAGTACAGGGAAGCAACATTAATGGTAAGATTATTAGGTAATGTAATTTCGATAATAACAATGGAGAGGGACTGGAACTTTAGTTTAGCGGAAAGTGAAGAATTGAAAACAATGATAGTGGCTTTAGTGGAGAGGGAGGAGAATTGGGAGAAGGCAGAGGGGGGGCGGAGAATGCCTTCCTTGGAGACATAAGGCTCTTGCAGGCATACCAGATCAATAGAGTTCTCCAAGGAGAATTGAAATAAATTACTATGGGCTGTCAGTGAGTGATTGGAATTAAACTGAATAATTTTTAGAACCATTTAAAGGTGATTTCGAGGCAGAGCGCAGAGAGGGGGAGAAAAATGTAAATATGTAAAAAGCTATATACACTATATACAAAGATATACAATATGAAATAATACGATGACTGTGATAGGTTATTGCTCCCTTTGGAGGAGTCTGATCCTTTCAATTTCTTTGATGTAAGAGTTACAAGAGTTTTTATCGTGTACCACATGGTGGATATTCCAGTTCAGGGTGATCCCCCTATCCTCTGCCTCAGCGATGGCGGTGGAACAGTTAACACACTTCGGAATGAGGACCTTACAGGCACGATGGTCATGTTTGCTGCTGGAGCAGCGTCCACAGTTACCAGTAGGGTAGGGGCAATAGTTAGCCACATGGCCATAATTTTGGCACTTAAAACATATTCTGATGTTAATGTACTTCTTTATGAAATAATATTTAAACTGATGGAACAGTTTTCTTGTTTCTTTCAGTAATTTTGCATTAGCAACCTCCACCAGAATAACCCAGTTAATAGATCCACGTGGGTTCTTGAAATTCTTAATTGTTGAAATGTCTGAGGGTTTTATTAGAGGGAAGCTCTTGACTGTGTAAAACCGTATAGAAACAATATATATTACTAGCCATTAATACGTTAGATAGATAGAGAAATATAGTAGGTTCTTATTGTAGGTAAATTATTACTGCTGGCGACTGTTTGGCGTCAAAATACAAAACTATTACCTAAAGTATATTTTCTCATGAATGGATCGAACTAGGTCCACAAGAATGATGTTAGCAAATTTATCGCATGATATTAAATATGAAAAGTAAACAGATTTCACAATAGTTAATGCTTTTTTAGCTTTATGTCATTTTTTGATATATTTATTTGGAAAATGTGCCATATCTCGAACGGTTCATGTCAGCATTCTAAAATTTATGTCAATCGTTGTCTCATAAAAAATTACGTAAGAAATGATATAATTGAAGGTTCTGGTTTTTTGATAATTTGTTTTCAAAATTTCATTCGAAAATTTGGGGATTTTCCGTCATTCGTTTGCTGTTAAATTCAACAACCTTCCAGTATTCATTGATTGAAGGCCCAGACCACACAGCCAACCCTAAGGCTTACGGCAATCAAGCGTGTGGCCGTAGTATTATTCATTGGTAGTATTCATTGGTTGTAATTTTATTATTATTCATTGTAGTATTCATTAGTTGTAATTTTTGTTCCAAATTTCATTCTAAACGCCTCATTCGTTCGTGAGAATCGCTTCCACAGACTCACGGGATCAAGCGCACACGCACACACACACTCCACCTTCGAAACGTACGATTCGAGTTCAGGGATGCTTAAAACGCCCTCTGCCATCGGAAGCTCGAATTCGACCTCGTCACAATACTTTCACAATACATTATACTATGTCCTTTCTGGTAGGTCGGACGGCCTGGGTCTCAACAACAACATTATACTATGCATATACGGGTAAAAACCAAGAGCAGTTCCTTTGATAATTGTCGGTAGTCATTTCAAAAATAGTTACAACCTGTTCAGGAGGTCTTGAACATATATTGGCATCAAAATCTCGAAATCGAAAATTTTCGTAAAAAAAAGCAATACTTCCTCAATACTACTTATGAGAAAATAAAGATCTCTTCAACTCAAAATTCTTTAGGTTTTTGAAAATTTTCATAACTGATATTGTACTCATTAAAACGCTTGATACATTGTATATCGAATGTAATGAAAGTGAATTCGAAGGTAAAAAAATAGAAAATCTCTTACTTGGTAGAAGTTCTCCTGGATGTCCAAGTCCGGTTCACCTGTAATCATTTCGTAGGTCATTGGATCCAAGATCGCAAACTCATAGTTTACGTGAGTGCAGAGGCTTGCGTCTATCATGGCTGGCGAAAAACCACCTTTGTAAAAGTTTTTGTTGTTAAAGAGACAAACGATCCTGAAACCGTCCAGAGGGTCACTGGGAGGAGTAGGTTTAGATGAAGCAGCAGATGAATGTGCTGTAGCAGAGCTGTGTGCAGAAGGATCTCTTGAATGGCCGGGGCTGAAAGAATGAGCCCTGGGTGAGGCATGACCTATAGCACTACCCGATGATCCGTGAGGGTTAGAGCCATGTGAGATGCCAGGAGCACCAGAGCCAGCTGAGGTTCTGTAAGTACTAGGGCCAACTGAGGACGCGTATCTGCTAGGGCCAGCTGAAGTTCCGTACGTGGTGGGGCCAGCTGAAGTTCCGTACGTGGTGGGGCCAGCTGAGGTTCCGTACGTACTGGGGCCAGCTGAGGATCCATAAGTGCTAGGACCCTGGCTATTGATTCCAGGATTGGAGCGGTATAAACCAGAGCCATCTGTTGGAGGGCTGTAAGCGCCAGCTCCGATACTTGACATTCGCGGATGAGCAATCTGGGGGTTCGCAGCTGGGGATGAAGAACCAATTGAATTAGCGAAAGTGGGCTGACCTTAAAGGAAAGAAATATCAGTTTATTTCAGGTTATACAATCTCGACTTACAAACATACGTTATAACAAATGTCACAATTCATATAAAAGTGTGAGGTTTGCAATAGCATCGAAGAACTGGACACATATTTATTAATAATTACAAAGTGTAAAAGGCATGCATTTATGACAGTTTAGCATCTCACAGTTTTAATTTATAACGGCGAAAAGAATAATCTTATAATCTAAATATAATCTTATATAAAAGCATATTTTAAACAAGAAAGATCAAACATGCATAAAGCATTGATTATGAAACACTTTCCAACTTCAATGCAATTTTATATAAACATCTCTAAAATGCAATACATTCCTCGGTAATATTTTTAAAATTATCAGAATACTACATTAATTTATTATATTTGAAAACTTCATTGAAGAAAATGAACTTCATTCAAATGACGGCATTGAAATATAAATTGCCTGGTTTAAACATCTTTAAACATCTTTAACCTTAATGCGATACATTCCTCGGTAATATTTTTAAAATTATCATAATACTACAATAATTTATTATATTTGAAAACTTCATCGAAAACAAATGGACTTTATTCAAATGACGTCATTGAAATATAAATCGCCTCTATATAAAAGCAGCATTTCATTCATAAACATTTTTCCAATCGTTTCATTTATCACAATACTATAATAATTTATTTTATTTAAAAATTTGAAAAATTGTTATCTAGCATATTTATTTTAAGATGTGAAACATCTATTATATATAAAATAATTAAACTCTTGGAAAGATATTTATTATATAATATATCTCTTTTTCTTTCTGGAGAATGTAGCAAGAGTCAGAATTTAATTGAATTTGTTTTTCTCCCCTATTTGTTTTCCTCCCTATATAATAGCTGCGCGAGATTGTAGGCGATTTTAAATTATTTAGATTGGGAGAGTCAAAAGTAGAAAATTCAAATTTTGATATACATGTTTTGAATATTATAATATGAATTAATGAAATTAAATTATAATTTCTAAAATGTATCAAATGAATTTACAGTACCTAGAGAAAGCTGCATGCTGCTCAAATCAGATTTTTATATTCTACTGCGCATAACAATGGTTTTATGTAATATTTTATAGACAGTGTTAGTGTCATATTTTAATTTGCAGCTGTTTTATCAGTTACTTCATGCATTCAAGTCCTCCGTCAGGTGCAAGATTTAAATATATATTAAGCGAATTGTGGCCATTCCACTGTATGTTTATTTTCTCAGCACGTGGAAGATGATGAACCAAGTTTTACGTCACGTATGCGTTTTACCACTGCACTTTTTACCCGATGTCAAATCGATAATGTTTAGGTGTGTTTGCTCACGATTATCTGAAGAATGCGTTTAAGACGTCTTTGATGATTGTTAAGACAAATGTACAACCCATAGAGTTAGAGAGGATATCAAACTGATGAATAGTTTGAAGTAATTGATGAATAGTTTGAAGTACCAAATTGTTGAAGAATTATATCTAGGTGTCCCTAGTGTTAGTAAAGTCACATATATTCTCATTTTACACAACAGGAAGACGTCCGGCCACCCTAACGGTTACTCTAAGTCCTCGGACGAGTCGGGTGGTCTGGGTTTTCGACAACAGGAAGACGCATGGAGGTAAAAGTAAGGAGTTAAAACTTCATATTAAACAAGAAAGGTCAATCATGCATAAGCATTGATTATGAAACACTTTCCAACTGAAAAGGAATTTCATTTAAAAATCTCTAAAATGTGATACATTCAGTGGTGATATCTTTTACATTATCACAGTACTACAGTAATTTATTATACTTAAATATTTAAAACTGTATCAAAATATAAATCACCTGATTCTCTATGCAAAATCAATGAATATTTCATTCATATAACTTGTGTTCCAGACTCCAGAGCTAAATAATTTTGTGTGAAAAAAAGTCAGCAATTTTTATGTAACTCACCTTACAATCGCTTGAGATATTTGCATTCTGCATAAGTTAAAATTAGGCTTCGTTGAAGAAATAATAAAAGTTTAGGGATCATTTAAAATCACAACTATTGTAATTGTGTAGGCACGGAATTTAGATACACAGATAATACACAGATAATATATGTGTGTGCGTGTGTATGTATTCAAAGTATTGGAATCGTGCCGAAGATCGGAACTCGAATTTTCGAAGGATCTACACGTTTTGGGACTTCTAGAACACGAAAAATCTATTTTTAGGAAGACGTCTGTGTATGTAAGGGTGTATCTGTGTGTGTTTCTGTGAGGATGTTGCATCCACTCTAACTGAAAAACTAATGGATCGAATTTAATAAAATTTGGTAGGTAAGGTTTTTGTGGGAAACGCTGATGTTCATTAGATTATAGTACGATTCGTAATAAAAGAATCTGCCTTCTTTGCGAACTGGCCGGCAGAAATTGTCTTTATCCACTCTAGCTAAAAACTAATGGACCAAATTTACCACAATTTGGTGTATAATATTTCAATAACCTACAAATGATTTCTATACCAAATTTAACAAAATTTGTTATATAAATCACTTGTAAGTTATTCTAGTATGATTTGGGAAAAAGGAACGGGCTGTTTTTGCGAAATGGCCAGCAAAAATCGTTAAATATAAAAATAAAAGACTACGTGTGCTCAATTATATCAATTAAATTCCTATTTTATACGTGATTTTTGACAACAAAAAGAATAAGACTAACCCCATTACTCTAGGACTAGCCGTTCTTGAGATATTTCAGGTTTTTTTTGCGTTTTCGCTACTCCACCTTTGTGAATAAGTCCATCTATCAAATGAGAACCAAATTTAAGTTTGACGTGCAAATTTAATGTCATTTAAAATACTTATGGCTGTTATTTTGTGCAGATAAACTCAAATTATTATTGAAGAAATAAAGAGAACGTGAATGTGAGTCTGCAGAGAAAGACATGTGCTGTCCACATCAGAATTTTTAACGATATTACAACAATGATTTATAGAAGTGAACGGGGATTATTTGCAGGCCATTTCGAAGAAAATGTAGGATCTAAGAAAACGTAGGATTAAAGATCCACCAAATTGTTGTAGAATAAAATGTTCCACAAATTTAATCTGTGTACCAAATTTTAACTGTCTAGGACGTAGGAAAGTGCATTAAAAACGCCATCAAATAAGTATATCATGAAGAGTTATATAAAATTTAAAAAAAAATTGAAAAAAGTGTTATCTACCAAATTTATTTTAAAATGTAAAGCCTCTCTCACATACAAAATAATTAAATTCTTGGAAAGATATTTATTGTATAATATATCTCTCTTTTCTATCTGGAGGATATCCCAAAAGTAAGAATTTAATTGAATTAGTTTTTCTCCCTATATTAAATAATTTTTAATTGAAAAACTCCCTAACATATTTTACTGAAAATTTTTTTATTATATTTTATGGGATAATGTGAATATTTCCTAAAAATTTCGAAGCAATTTGTGAATTTTAAATGTGCTTAAAAAATGTTTGAAAAATTTGGTCCCATAGGGTTCAATGTATTTCATTTTTTCAACCCGGGTTCAATAAAAAACTAATTGGATGATATTATTTATTTATATTCCCATAAGTCCCACAGACCGTCTGAAAAACATACTAAAATTTCATTTTGATAAAGTCATTTTTACGGCAGTTATCGTGCTAACGGACAGACAGACAGACAGAATGAACAAAGTCATACACTTTTCAACTATGTTGTAAAGTGTTAAAAAGTTTGAAACATTGTTATCTACCAAATTATGTTAAAATGTAAAGCCTCTTTCATATACAAAATGATTACACTCTTGGAAAGATATTTATTATACAATATATCTCTTTTCCTTTCTGGAGGATATCCCAAAAGTCAGAATTTAATTGAATTTGTTTTTTCCCTATATTAAATAATTTTTAATTAAAAAACTACTTAATATATTTTACTGAAATTTTCTTTATATATTTTATGGGATACTGTGAATATTTCCTAAAAATTTCGAAGCAATTTGTGAATTTTAAATTTGCTTAAAAAATGTTTGAAAAATTAGGTCCCATAGGGTTCAATGTATTTCATTTTTTCAACCCGGCTTCAATAAAAAACTACTTGGGTGATATTATTTATTTATATTCCCATAGGTCCCACATACCGTCTGAGAAACATACTAAAATTTCATTTTGATAAAGTCATTTTTACAGCAGTTATCGTGCTAACGGACAGACAGACAGACAGACAGACAGACAGACAGACAGACAGAATGAACAAAGTCATAAACACTTTTCAACTATATTGTAAAGTGTTAAAAAACGAAAATGTCGCTTTAGACAACAATTCAGGTGGTGCTGGGATAAAATAAGCACCCCTGTATTGTATGCATTTTTATGGAGAAAGGCCTGCAATATTTATTTAAACTGTCAATTCTGTAAAAATGAATTATTAGCGCATTGCAAAGTGGAACTGAAACAATAAGTAATATTCCTACGTATTCAAAATTATTTCACCTTTCAATTTATTAACACTGTACAAGATAGTTGAAAGTGTTTATGACTTTGTTCATTCTGTCTGTCTGTCCGTTAGCACGATAACTGCCGTAAAAATGGCTTTATCAGAACGAAATTTTACTATGTTTTTCAGACGGTCTGTGGGACCTATGGGAATATAAATGAATAATATAACCCAATTAGTTTTTTTATTGAACCCGGGTTGAAAATATGAAATACATTGAACCCTATGGGACCTAATTTTTCAAACATTTTTTAAGCGAATTTAAAATTCACAAATTGCTGCGAAAATTTTAGGAAATATTCAAATTATCCCATAAAATATATAAAACAAATTTTATTAAAATATGTTAGGTAGTTTTTTAAATAAAAATTATTTAATATAGGGAGAAAAACAAATTCAATTAAATTCTGACTCTCGTTACATCCTCCAGAAAGGAAAATGAGATATATTATATAATAAATATCTTTCCAAGAGTATAATTATTCTACATATGAGAAAGGTTTCACATTTTAAGATAAATATGGTAGATAACAATTTTTCAAATTTTTAAATAAAATAAATTATTATAGTATTGTGATGAATGAAACGATTGGAAAAATGTTTATGAATGAAATGCTGCTTTTATATAGAGGCGATTTATATTTCGATAACGTCATTTGAATAAAGTTCATTTGTTTTCGATGAATTTTTCAAATATAATACATTAGTGTAGTGTTATGATAATTTTAAAAATATTACCAAGGAATGTATCGAGTTTTAGAGATGTTTAAACCAGGCAATTTATATTTTAATGCCGTCATTTGAATGAAGTTCATTTTCTTCGATGAAGTTTTCAAATATAATAAATTAATGTAGTATTGTGTAATTTTAAAAATATTACCGAGGAATGTATCGCATTTTAGAGATGTTTGTATAAAATTGCATTGAAGTTGGAAAGTGTTTTATAACCAGTGCTTTATGCATGATTGATCTTTCTTGTTTTAACTCCATGTATTCTGTACTTTATTCTACAGCTATAAAAAATACTAGTTAATTATGCTCATAATTAGGGAACCCTTAATTTAAAAATAATCAAAAATATATATACTACATACTGCGCCTTGCTGTTGTGCCAACTAACAAGGGCTATTTTACTAACACTAGCGACACCTAGATATTATTTTGAAAGCATTGTGGTATTTTCAAGCATTTCACAAATAGCAGTTTTATCTCCTTCTTCTTCTTTCTAACTTCGTGGGAAGGCGTATAGTGTTTAGTACATTGAGGTAAAGGGAAAGTGTTAAAATTTCATATTGAGAAAACGCTAATATCGTTTGAGACAATAATTCAGGTGGATCTGGAATATGTTAAGTGCCCTGCATTGTATTTATTTCAAGTCCAATACTGTCTATCTGGATAACGTTCAAAATAAAAATAAAAATATATTATATACGGGAACAACATCCTAATTCGAGCTTTTAGCTGCTCCTATTCCTAAGTCCCCCTCCCCCCCAAAAAAACCGAGTACAATTCTATGACGGGCCCAAAACATGCTAGCCCGATAATATTAAAAATACAAAGCATTGAAATATACCACAAAATATAATGTCATAGTGAATTTAAAATTGCTAATAGCTCCGATTTTCGTGTTATCCCTCAAAAAGGAGTGCATTATGACAGGTCTCGAACGAGCTAGCCCGATAACATTCATAATTCAAAGAGTTAAGATATACTGCAATAGACGACATGCTAAATTTGAAATTTTTTATTTCTCCGGTTCTCGTCTTATTGCCCCCCCCCCCCCCCCAAAAAAAAAAGTCTAATAAGGTTCACAAAATTCACAAAGAAATAAAATATTCCACCAAAAACCAATGACATACTAAAATTGGACTTTCTATATAATCCTGTTTTCGAGTTATTCTCCAGAAACGAGTGCATTCCTATTGCGGGTCCAGGACGGCTAGCTCCATAAGGTTCAAAATCAAAAGAAATAAATATGCCACAAAAAACAATGACAAATCGAATTTCGTGTTACTGTGATTAATGGAATCTGATTAATTGTCCTCAAAGATTGGCATTAGATCATAGTATAGTTCAGATATCAGACTTACCAGAATTTGTTTGATAGATCAAGTTGTCATCAAGTGCATTGTGTTGAAAGACAAAAAATTATCGATGTCCAAGTGATATTTTCAATTAATGTAGAAATTTGTATATAGATTTTTTCTACAGAAAGTGTTCATTGTTTATTTATTATTCTCCAAACGAATTTTCAAATAATGTTCGTGTTCTAGGTACCAGTACAAGTGCAGTACTAGGTACTTGTACAGTAGTACTAGTGCTGAACGAGGAATTTAATTTAGCATTGGTGCTCCTAGAAGAATTTAAAGGAGATTTAAAGAAGATCATATAGCTGCTATATCCCTTGCAGGCTTCTTAAACAACATATTCTAGTGCCTTCATAAAAGTTTTTTCTCTATATTAAAACAAAGTAGCCGACTCCGCCGTTTGACAAATATCTCGTTCCTTGAGTTTCTCTACTTCGTATCGCAAAAACTATAGTATAGAAAAATATAAGATTTGGTACAGTTGTAGAGGAAGGTTTAGGAAATACGCTGAGTTGAATCTTTTTTCGATATATATTGTAGTTTAAGAAATATTTAATATCAGAATTAAAGACAAAATATTTGAGCTGCGTGTTCGCATAGGATGCGAGTTGCCAAGTTTCAAGTCATTTGGATGGAGCGTTTCCGCGTTATGAGTATGTATAGTTTTGAGCATTTATAATGTTAAACTGATTTCCGAGACATTTATTGCACATCAGTTGCTTCGGGTTGTTGAACTCATCCATGGGGCTCGCAAGAAACACGAAACTACCTCTATCGTCTTTCTGGATATCCAGAAAGCGTTTGATAAGGTGTGGATAAATGGTTTACCATTCAAGCTTATCAAACGACCCTTTCCTCCTCACCTCATTAAAAATTTCCACGCGTACCTTACAGGGGGCGTGGTAGCCCATTGTTTAGCGCGCTGGAGATGCACTCGGTGGGCCCGGGTTCGATTCCAGCCACTGCCAAAACTGCCGCCGTGTTCATGCGGAGTACGATCACGTTAAACATGTGGGTCCGAAAGTCCTTCCGAGAGGTTGGTGGTAGGGGAAGGAGGGTACGGTCCCTGTGGATGCCTCCCCCACTGGGTTCCGGTCTAAATTGGGTGGCACTTCCCGACCGTCCAAACAGTTACCTTACACCTTTCTGGTAGGTCGGACGGTCTGGGTTTCAACAACAACAACGCGTACCTTACAGAGAGTAACTTCATGGTTCGGGTCTCAAATGTTCTTTCCTCTCCCAGGAATATTCTCAGTGGCGTCCCACAAGGATCTCTTGTCGGACCTAAATTGTTCAACCTAACGATCTACCACGTTCCCCCGGTGTCACTCTAGGCTAGTACGCCGACGACACGGCCCTGATTGCACAACACAAACAAACACAAGTCGTGCACAATTACCCTTCAAAATTATCTTAATGTCCTGACTCAATGGCTAATCTGGAGGATCAAGGTTAACGTTAGTAAATGTGCTGCCGCTACCTTCCCCTCCCCCCGGAACACCCCATCGATAACTGAACCTTAAATAATGAGCCTATTCCCTGGCAATCTCATTACAAGTACCTTGGAGTGTACTTAGATTCTAATCTTATGTGGAAACTTCAAATCTCCGAAATCTGCAAGAAAGTGAAGTCTTCACTGGCCCAGCTGCGCTCCCTCTTGGCTGGAAACAGCCACCTGTCAATCAAAAAAAAAGTTATTGATATACAAGTCATGTATTCGTTCAATTTTGACGTACGAATACCCCATTTGGGGCACTGCAGTCGAAATTCACTTCCGGAAACTTCAAGTTCTTTAAAATAACGCACTGCCTTCGTTTGTTAATCTGCCGACCTACGTCCAGTTAGAAGTTATGCATAAAGATCTCAAGATTAGACCAATTTTAGAACAAATCCAAAATATTTCTCTCAAATTCCACGGAGGTCTTAGAAATGTTTGTTTGTTTGTTTGAGACCCAGACCGTCCGATCTCCGAAATCTGCAAGAAAGTGAAGTCTTCACTGGCCCAGCTGCGCTCCCTCTTGGTTGGAAACAGCCGCCTGTCAACCCCAAAAAAAGTTATTGATATACAAGTTATGTATTCGTCCAATTATGACATACGAATACCCCATTTGGGGCACTGCAGTCGAAATTCACTTCCGGAAACTTCAAGTTCTTTAAAATAATGCACTGAGTTCGTTTGTTAATCTGCCGACCTACGTCCAGTTAGAAGTCATGCATAAAGTTCTCAAGATTAGACCAATTTTAGAACAAATCCAAAATATTTTTCTCAAATTCCACGGGGGACTTAGAAATGTTTGTTTGTTTGTTTGAGACCTAGACCGTCCGATCTCCGAAATCTGCAAGAAAGTGAAGTCTTCACTGGCCCAGCTGCGCTCCCTCTTGGTTGGAAACAGCCGCCTGTCAACCAAAAAAACAGTTATTGATATACAAGTCATGTATTCGTCCAATTATGACATACGAATACCCCATTTGGGGCACTGCAGTCGAAATTCACTTCCGGAAACTTCATGTTCTTTAAAATAATGCACTGCGTTCGTCTGTTAATCTGCCGACCTACGTCCAGTTAGAAGTCATGCATAAAGTTCTCAAGATTAGACCAATTTTAGAACATATCCAAAATATTTCTCTGAAATACCACGGAAGTCTTAGAAATGTTTGTTTGTTTGTTTGAGACCCAAACCGTCCGACCTACCAGAATGGTATAAGGTATCTTAGAAATGCGAATAATTTTACGCTTGAGAGTATCCCACGGTACAACCCTAAGAACCTGAGAGCTCGCAAGCGCCTTCGGTCGTTACCTGGGCGTGCCGTGCGTGATAGTTACTTCCACGCAAAGCGGAAGTGTCCGGCATAGTTTTATAACTGCTCCCATTTTTAGTTGTTGACTTCTAACCTTTTCTGTACTCCTCCCTCGCTTTTGGGAATTCGTGAATAATTGGCCAGCCCAACCCTCTTTGTCCGCTACTTTTACTCAAGCTCAAAGCCCTGCACCCCTCTCCCGTCTTATCTTTTCTGACTCTACTGCTGAAAGCCGGCTTGGCCTCAGTTCTTTTTTTTCTGAAGACTCGGGTAAGGGCATAATTTCGTTCGTCGCGCCCCACCCCCACCCCGAGCAGAACCTCGATGTAAACTCTATCACTTATGACACTTCTTTCTCTGAAACTTTTCCTTTTCCTTAGAAGTTTAAAGGGGGGATAATATCCTCTCCTGGGCAACTTCTCTGACCCCGGCCTTAAGGTCTTGAGGAGACATTTATTCATATCATTTGTAATAATTATCTTCTCAAGCTGATTTTTACTTTCCTTATATACATAATGTATAAGGAAAGTATTGCGACGGGGTCGAAAATTCGAATTCGAGTTTTCGACGGGAGAGCACGTTTCGAGCATCCCTGATCACGAATCGAACATTTTTGAAGTGATGCCTGTGTGTGTGTGTGTGTGTGTGTGTGTGTGTGTGTGTGTGTGTGTGTGTGTGTGTGTGTGTGTGTGTGTGTGCGTGTGTGTGTGAAAGTATGTGTGTGTATGTCAGTGAGTCTGTGGAGACGATAACTGACGAACGAATAGACCGATTCGAACGACATTTGGTACAAAAATCACAATCTGTAAACACTGGAAGCCTATTGTTTTTATACGCAGTCGAATGTTCAGAACCCTCCTAAATTTTCGAGTGAAATTTTGAAAAAATCAAAACCGCTAATAGATTTACGCAAACAGACATTTCTTATGTAATTTTTCATTAGAAAACGATTGACATAAAGTTTAGAACGTTAACATAAGCCGTTCTCGAGATATTGCACATTTTTCAAAAAAATTATCAAAAAGTCATATAAAATGAAAAAAAAAATTTCCTATTGAGAAACATGTTCACTTTTCATATATAATACCATGCGGTAAATTGGGTGACATCATTCTCGTGGATCTAGCTCGTTCCATTCATGAAAAAAGATTCTTTGAGTAATACTTTTTTATTTGAACGCCAATAGTCATTTATCTGCTGTAAGACCAACTTATTTCTTCGTCCATAACGCTTGGCGAGATTTTGGCGACGAATTTGGCGGAATGTCGCCAACTTGGCGACTTTTTGAAATGTTGCCAAATTAACGAAAATCTCGGCAAATGGATAAAAATGACGCTAAATCAATGAAAATGACTACTAATTGTCGAAAATTTAATATCTTGGAAAGAATATTAGTATCTACTATAAGAAAAACCTATTTCTTACTGTAAAAGTAGTAAATTCATTACATTATATAAGGAAAGTCATGTGTTGCCCACATCAGATTTTTTTTATTATAAAAGTAGTAAATTCATTGCATTATATTAAGAAAGTCATATGTTGCCCACATTAGATTTTTTTAAATGTCGATGTAGATTACGATATATTTTACTTTTTATGCACTTCTGAAGTGAAAAATGTTCTTTCGTATCGGCACGTTCATCGATTTTCTCTGTCTCATAGCGCAAAAACTATAGTATACAAAAATATGAAATTTGGTACATTTATATAGAAATAATAGGGTAATAAGATGAAATAAGCCGTTTACCAATTTAAACTGAAATAAGCCGTTTACCAATTTAAACCTCAGTTTAGCTTGAAATAGCTTGTGAAGCCAGCTCTGTGAGAGCAGAAAGTAACTCCTGACTCGCGATGCGAGTTACGGGGGTTGGCGAAGCATAGCAGGCAAGGGGCAGAGCCTCCCTAGTATAGTCAATAAAGGTACGATTGAGGGTAAAAAATGCTTCACCTCTTGTTATTCGAGCATTGTTCACCGTTGAGCAAATTTCAGGATGCCATTCTATTAGGAATAATGTCATCCATAAATTATTGTGAATAAACTTTGTATAAGAGACCGTCTTCAAATTAAAAAGCGCGCAGACTTTGAAATTTCCAATAGCAACACCCCCTTTCACAACTAGCTAGAATCTAGAGCAAAGGTGAACCTATTATACCAAGTTTCAAGTCATTTGGATGGAGCGTTTCCGCGTTATGAGTATGTACAGTTTTGAGCATTTACAATGTTAAACTGATTTCCGAGTCATTTATTGCACAACATCAGTTGCTTCGGGTTGTTGAACTCATCCATGGGCCTCGCAACAAACACGAAACTACCTCTATCTTCTTTCTGGACATCCAGAAAGCGTTTGATAAGGTGTGGATAAATCGTTTACCATTCAAGCTTATCAAACGACCCTTTCCTCCTCACCTCATTAAAAATTTCCACGCGTACCTTACAGTGAATAACTTCATGGTTCGCGGGTCTCAAATGTTCTTTCCTCTCCCAGGAATATTCTCAGTGGCGTCCCACAAGGATCTCCTGTCGGACCTAAATTGTTCAACCTAACGATCTACCACGTTCCCTCGGTGTCACTCTAGGCTTGTACGCCCACGACACGGCCCTGATTGCACAACACAAACAAACACAAGTCGTGCACAATTACCCTTCAAAATTATCCTAATGTCCTGACTCAATGGCTAATCAATTGGAGGATCAAGGTTAACTTTAGTAAATGTGCTGCCGCCACCTTCCCCTCCCCCCGGAACACCCCATCGATAACTGAACCTTAAATAATGAGTCTATTCCCTGGCAATCTCATTACAAGTACCTTGGAGTGTACTTAGATTCTAATCTTATGTGGAAACTTCAAATCTCCGAAATCTGCAAGAAAGTGAAGTCTTCACTGGCCCAGCTGCGCTCCCTCTTGGCTGGAAACAGCCGCCAGTCAACCAAAAAAAAAGTTATTGATATACAAGTCATGTATTCGTCCAATTATGACGTACGGATACACCATTTGGGGCATCGCAGTCGAAATTCACTTCCGGAAACTTCAAGTTTTTCAAAATAACGCACTGCGTTCGTTTGTTAATCTGCCGACCTACGTCCAGTTAGAAGTCATGCATAAAGATCTCAAGATTAGACCAATTTTAGAAGATATCCAAAATAATTCTCTCAAATTCCAGGGAGGTCTTAGAAATGTTTGTTTGTTTGTTTGAGACCCAGACCGTCCGACCTACCAGAAAGGTATAAGGTATCTTAGAAATGCGAATAATTTTACGCTTGAGAGTATCCCACGGTACAACCCTAAGAACCTGAGAGCTCGCAAGCGCCTTCGGTCGTTACCTGGGCGTGCCGTGCGTGATAGTTACTTCCACGCAAAGCGGAAGTGTCCGGCATAGTTTTATAACTGCTCCCATTTTTAGTTGTTGACTTCTAACCTTTTCTGTACTCCTCCCTCGCTTTTGGGAATTCGTGAATAATTGGCCAGCCCAACCCTCTTTGTCCTCCTCCCCCCTCCGAGCAGAACCTCGATGTAAACTCTATCACTTATGACACTCCTTTCTCTGAAACTTTTCCTTTTCCTTAGAAGTTTAAAGGGGGGATATTATCCTCTCTTGGACACTTCTCTGACCCCGGCCTTAAGGTCTTGAGGAGACATTTATTCATATCATTTGTAATAATTATCTTCTCAAGCTGATTTTTACTTTCCTTATATACATAATGAATAAGGAAAGTATTGTGACGGGGTCGAAAATTCGAATTCGAGTTTTCGACGGGAGAGCACGTTTCAAGCATCCCTGATCACGAATCGAACATTTTTGAAGTGATGTCTGTGTGTGTGTGTGAAAGTATGTGTGTGTGTGTGTGTCAGTGAATCTGTGGAGACGATAACTGACGAACGAATGGACCGATTCGAACGACATTTGGTACAAAAATCACAATCTGTAAACACTGGAAGCCTATTGTTTTTATACGCAATCGAATGTTCAGAACCCCCCCCCCCCCCTAAATTTTCGAGAGAAATTTTGAAAAAATCGTCAAAAAATTAAAACCGCTAATAGATTTACGCAAATAGACATTTCTTATGTAATTTTTCATTAGAAAACGATTGACATAAACTTTAGAACGCTAACATGAACCGTTCTCGAGATATTGCACATTTTTAAAAAAAATTATCAAAAAGTTATATAAAATAAAAAAAAATATTTCCTATTGAGAAACATGTTCACTTTTCATATGTAATACCATGCTATAAATTGGGTGATATCATTCTCGTGGATCTAGCTCGTTCCATTCATGAAAAAAGAGACTTTGAGTAATACTTTTGTAATTGAACGCCAATAGTCATTTATCTGCTGTAAGAATAACTTATTTCTCCTTCCATAACGCTTGGCGAGATTTTGGCTACTAATTTGGCGGAATGTCGCCAACTTGGCGGCATTTTTAACTGTTGACAAATTAACAAAAATCTCGCCAAATTGATAAAAATGAAACTACATTAATGAAAATGACAACTAATTGAAGAAAATTCAATATCTTGGAAAAGAATATAAGTATCTACTATAAGAATAACATTTTTTAACTGTAAAAGTAGTAAATTCATTGCATTATATAAGGAAAGTCATGTGTTGCCCACATCAGATTTTTTTTTAATTTTCCTTATATACATAGTATAATGTATAAGGACATATAAGGACAGGGTCGAAAATTCGAATTCGAGTTTTCGACGGGAGAGCATGATTCAAGCATCCCTGAACACGAATCAAGCATTTTTAAGGTGGTGTGTCTGTGTAGAGACGGTATTTCACGAATAAATGAAGTGATTCGAACAAAATTTAGTACAAAAATTACAATCTGGGTATACTGGAAGCCTATTGTTTTTAAACGCAATCGAATATGCAGGAACTCTCCCAAACGTTGAAATGAATTTTTAAAAAAATCATAAAAAAAAATGAAAAACTTTAATGAAGTTACGTAAATAATCATTTCTGATGTAATTTTTCATTACGAAACTCTTGATATAAATTTTAAAACGATAGTATGAACCGTTCTTGAGGTATTGTACATTTTTCAAGTAATTTTGTCAAAAAATCACATTAAAATAAAAAGAAAATATTAACTCTTGTGAAATACTGCCAACTTGGCGATATTTCGTCCCAGATTGACGAAAATATCTTCAAAATTGAAAACATGACGCTAAGTTAATGAAAATGACTCCTAATTGATGAATAATTTATTATTAAAATATTTTAATATATGGACTATATTGTTTATTGAGGATGCTATGAATATTGATAATTGTTAATTTAGATTCGCATAAAATAGAAGGGTACGAAATAGTCTTTCATGTTGTCATGCAAGCGCCAAATGTACAATTCAACGTTACAAACACTGCGCCGTGAATCTTTTCATCATTTTTTAACGGCGAAAAAGTCAATTCATTGCATTACATAAAGAAAGTCATGTACTGCCCACATGAGATTTTTTTGTATTGCGTTACGCCATTACAAAAAAATCTCATGCCATTACAAAAAAATTTCTCATTTTAAAAAAATAAAAGTCACCCAAACACAATTACGTGACTTTTATTTTTTTAAATTATTTTTTTGCATGAAATACGAATTATGAAATTAATATTCGAAAAGAATATGAATAGGAACCTAGACATATTTTGATGGAAATGGATTCATAAAAACTTTTCATATTAGTATGCAAAATTTCATCTGTTTCACCTTGTTTCCTCTATGTTTAGATATTCATCATAAGAATGACTTTTAAAGGTCGTATAAGGGGAAAAATGACTAATTTGAGAAAAGTATATTAATTTAAATTTAATCTTTATTCAATATAACGGACATTTCTTTTTACCCAGTTTTAAGAAAATTTTGTATAAAAAGTGTAGTACACCCAATTCTGTTTTTACACGACAAATACGCACCCGAAGAATGCGTACAAAAATATCCGTGTAAAAAAATATAATGTACATATGGAAAATTAGAAGATTGGTTTCAAACCTATAAAATCAACAAAAATAGTACAATAAACCATAGGAAAATTCTTATTAGAATCTTATCATTTTTACGTACTGCCCATTTCATTTTATAAAAATTGCACATGTAATAAAAATATATTATATAAAGTAAATTTTCATTTGAAAAGAAAAATAATGTCACTAATTCATGAACACAAAAGTTATGCCTACAGACACTGTACCTTGCTTTGTGGCATAAGGAACTAAAATTTGAATTTTAATATCCAAAGTGATTGCTTTCCTTTTACTTTCCTTATATACATAATGTATAAGGAAAGTATTGTGACGGGGTCGAAAATTCCCATTCGAGTTTTCGACGGGAGAGCACGTTTCGAGCATCCCTGATCATGAATCAAACATTTTTGAAGTGATGTCTGTGTGTGTGTGTGTGTGTGTGTGAAAGTATATGTGTGTGTGTGTGTGTGAAAGTATATGTGTGTGTGTGTGTGTGTCAGTGAGTCTGTGGAGACGATAACTGACGAACGAATAGACCGATTCGAACCAAATTTGGTACAAAGATCACAATCCGTAAACACTGGAAGCCTATTGTTTTTATATGCAATCGAATATTCAGAACCCCCCTAAATTTTCGAATAAAATTTTGATAAAATCGTCAAAAAAACAAAACCACTAATAAAGTTACGCAAATAGACATTTCTTATGTAATTTTTTATTAGAAATCGATTGACATAAATTTTAGAACGCTAACACAAACCGTTCTTGAGATATTGCACATTTTTCAAAAAAAATATCAAAAAGTTATATAAAATAGAAAAAAAATATTTCCTATTGAGGAACATTTTCACTTTTCATATGTAATACCATACGATGAATTGGGTGACATCATTATTGTGGATCTAGCTCGTTCCATTCATGGAAAAAGATACTTTTGGCGTTCAAATACAAAAGTATTACTCATAGTCGTTTGTCTGCTGTAAGAATAACTTATTTCTTCATCCATAACGCTTGGCGAGATTTAGGCGACGCATTTGGCGGAATGTCACCAACTTGGCGACTTTTTGAAATGTTGACAAATTAACGAAAATCTCGCCAAATGGATAAAAATGAAGCTAAATCAATGAAAATGACGACTAATTGTCAAAAATTCAATATCTTGGAAAGAATATTAGTATCTACTATAAGAAAAAACTATGTTTCTTACTGTAAAAGTAGTACATTTATTACATTATATAAGGAAAGTCATGTGTTGCCCACATCAGATTTTTTGTTTTTGTTAAAGATGAATAATATGGCATTATGTAAAGGCTATCAAGAAATATTTCGGTTGTAAATAATAAAACAAGAGTTGATGTTAATTTTTATTAACATCAAACATCAAAAAGGAACTTTTCACTTTTGACACCAAATTCAAAATGCAGATAAAACGGGGATTTTCCTCGATTCGGGAAGTTCCCCCCAAAGAGAAATGGCGAATTCAAAGGAGCACAATCAGGAAAAATTCCGACCAATTGTGAGAAACGAAGTTTTTTACTTTCCTTATAATACATAATATATAAGGAAAGTATAGTGACGGGGTCCAAAATTCGAATTCGAGTTTTCGACGGCAGAGCACGTTTCAAGCATCCCTGATCACGAATCAAACATTTTCGAGGTGATATGAAATAAAATGAAATAAAAATTCATATGAAATTCATATGAATTTCATATGAAATAAAAAAATATATTTCCTATTGAGAAACATGTTCACTTTTCATATGTAATATCATACGATAAATTGGGTGACATCATTCTCGAGGATCTAACTCGTTCCATTCATGGAAAAAGATACTTTGAGTAATACTTTTGTATTTGAACGCCAATAGTCATTTATCTGCTGTAAGAATAACTTATTTCTCCGTCCATAACGCTTGGCGAGATTTTGGAGACGAATTTGGCGGAATGTGGCCAACTTGGCGACTTTTTTAAATGTTGCCAAATTAAGGAAAATCTCGCCAAATGGATAAAAAAGGCGCTAAATCGATGAAAATGATGATTAATTAACGAAAATTCAATATCTTGGAAAGAATATAAGTATCTGCTATAAGAATAACCTCTTTTTTTTGCTGTAAAAGTAGTAACTTCATTGCATTATATAAGGAAAATCCTGTGCTGCCCACATCAGATTTTTTTTTAGAATTGAGATCGATAGTGTTACATCTAAACAATTTGTGTAAAAAGATAATGAGGTTTATTTTTTAATTCGTGTTAAATGAAAATCGTATAAAAAAAAAGTTCGTGTTAAAGCAGAATTGAGTGTATAAATGCAACCTAATCAACATAATTCTGCAACTGTATCGAAGTATTAAGGAGAAGAGGGGGTCGAAACTTGTATTGTTATAAATGGGACTCTATAAGCCATCTAAGGACCTATTATTAATTACTCTACGATTAATAGTCCAGGAGTTAATGCGAGTTGAAGTCGGCCACAAAAATTATGTAATAATTTATGACAAAATATTTATAAAATAAAAACTAATAAATAAAATTTTATAATATAAATATAATAAATAATAAAATTATGTTTGCTAATTATTATAAGAGGTAGCTTTTTATCAGAAGACTAATTTGCACATTTGTCGTTTAATAAGATAGTTAATATAACACCCTAAGAATCGTTAGACATCGTTAAAATATCTATTCGATCAAATAATCTCACGGCTTTGACATATTCAAATGTTAATAAGTGAAATATTCTTTGTGGAAATGATAAGGGAAACTTGAACTACGTATATATGCACAAATAACACAATACGGTAACATATAGCTGCTTCGAGGATACGCTGGATCCCCTTCGTCATCGTCAAAGATCCAACAAACCCGAAGTCCAAAAGAGCAAGGTGCACAAATAGAGGAAACAGAGGGGGTTATACACCCAGGACCTGGACTAAGAGTTCATGAGTTCATCTGAGAAAGCCAATCAGGAAGCAGAATGAAGAACAGTCTAGCCAATCCGAAACGAGAAGTAACACACAAAATTGGCTAGCGCCAAAACACAACATGAATATCCGTCAAGAAATGGAACGAAGAGAGTGAAAAATATTACAGGGTACTCAACCAGACCACGGACAAAAATGGAGTACTAGACAAGTCATTAACTAAATTACTAGAATTTTTATGAATATAGAAGGCTTCAAAGGAGTCAAAATCATAGACGGACGTGCATTGTTGTATGATCCGAATATTATTACTATGTGTTGATTCCATGTGATTATTACTATGTAATTATTACTATGTGATTATTACTATGTGATAATTTCTATGTGATTATTACTATGTGTTGATCATTCGCGTAATTCGTCCATTAATTTGACCATTTTAAAATCCCATAAGAGGATTATTGAAAAAGGTTTTAAGTTCTCAACCACAAGAAGAGATATCAGAATAAACTAGTAACTTTCGGTGAAATAGTAAATGATCCACTTTATTAGAACAGTTGTGGTCAATCAACGAAATCTTGCCCGTCAAATTGCGGTTTTTAATATGGAGCTGACACCTGACATTCCCGAATATCTCCGGATATAAAGATATTGTTCGAAAATTTATATTTGAACTAATTTCGATGTCTAGAATTTGTTTATGACGTCAAAATCGGGCGCTGCAATTGAAAATTTCAAAGTTTGTGCGCATTTAGATATGAAGACGGTCCCTTATGCAAACTCTATGCATATGAATTTATAGAGGGCGTTATTTCTAATCGAATGATATTATTAATTTTGAAAATTGTGAGGCTTTTTTTTCCTCAGCTGTACATCAAGCACGGAAGATGAACTCCAAGAGCTTCTAGAACTCCCAGCATTTCCTTACTTTGTCTATCGTCAAAACGGCCTGGGTATTGATGCTCCCAGAACAATTTAACAGTAGGATGTTGCTCCTAGAACAATTTAACAGTAGGATGTTGCTCCTAGAACAATTTAACATTAGGATGTTGCCCCCAAAACACAATAATATTAGGCTGTTGCTCCCAGAACGATTTAGCATTAGGATGTTGCTCCTAGAACAATTTAGCATTAGGATGTTGCTCTCAGAACAATTTAACATTAGGCTAGTGCTCTCAGAACAATTTAACATTAGGATGTTGCTTCCAGAACAATATAACATTAGGCCGTTGCTCCCAGAACAATTTAACATTAGGATGTTGCTCCCAGAACAATATAACATTAGGCTGTTGCTCCCAGAACAATTTAACATTAAGATGTTGATCCCAGAACAATTTAACATTAGGATGTTGCTCTCAGAATAATTTAACATTAGAATAGTGTTCCCAGAACAATTTAACATTAGGATAGTGCTCCCGGATAATAAACGTTTGCGGATCCCATGTGCGCCTACAGAAAATTTTCGAAAGGGGGAGGGGGTCAAACTGAAGGTCTCAAGGTCTCAAAGACGGGGATATACGGAGTGCCCAGGAGGGGAAAGAATTCCCCCCTTTAAACTCCGAGCGAAAAGGAAAAAGAAGTATGAAGATAGAAAAACATATATTAAGAAATTTACATCCAAGGTTTGCTTAGGGAGGTGGCATGACCGAGGTCGTGCCCTTCCCCAAATCAAACTGAAGGATAATATGTACAAGGACTAACTTAATGCACGCCTTTGTGACGTTGAACGTCCAATTGGCGGGGGAGGGCTCCTACTTTACGCCCCTTATGTACTCCCAAGTATCTGACATGACCAACGAAAGCGGCAAATTTAGATTCAACTCGTGAAATTTGGATTCAACACCACAAACATTGTTCATGGACACTTTATACTTAAATATTAAATTGTGAAATAAGCAAACACTGGAGTATGTAGGGAAAGTGTCACGCACTATCTACATCTAATTTTTCAAGTGCAGTGTATCAAACAGGTTTCACGAGGGTGGGCGTACGTCATTCTTTTATTATGATCTCTTCAGTTCTTCCGCTTACCTTTTTACTGATTACGCTTCGTTTCCACCTGTTTACTGAGTAAATCCGAAATGCCCTTTACGTTTATTATCTGAACTGTGCCAAGTTTTATGATCCAAATCCTATTTCATCAGCCAGCGTATCTTCGAACATGTGTGGGCACACATCATCATCATTTCCCCAATGTCACGTGATGAACTACAACAAAAACTACGAAAGCTGGAACTAAAAATTGGGGGGAAAGTTAATACATATCACGTGGGTGCTGTCAAACTCACTAACAGCAAAGTTGAAGGCAGAAAATCTTATACAACAACTAATTTTCGTATGTTTTGTGTGTGTCAGCTGAAACAGCAGGTACTACATCAAGATAAAATTTTATTGCTTGTATGCAATATTCATTGATTGTCGAGCTATCAATAGCTTTACTTATATAACTCTGTCACATTAACACATAATCAAAGAAGCTGTCTGTAAGGGAAGTTCCCAAAGTTATAATTACGTTCCCATTACATACAAAAGTATCTATGGGCCAATTCGTGCGTATTGTGACTTCGTCATCACTGAATAACCGATATCTTCAAGAAAACTTGCTAAATACCCCAATTATGCTACCCTCTATGGCAGGAATCTGCAACTTTTTATTATTAAGGAACTCCAGCACTATATTGTTAGGAATTTTAAAACCCGTTGGAGTCTCACATCTCTCACTTTCCTTTTTTCGAAGACTAGACTGAAAGAACACCCTTACAGTCATTCTTTTCCATGACGGGAGTCTATGGTTGCGATATGCCGAAGTTCAAAGCGGGGGATCTCCAATTTGGCGACATTTTTCAACTTTCTGAAGATTTTGAGGAACACCTCGAAATAACCAATATTCTACGAGATATGAGAGATGTCCAGAAGTTTCTATAGAGAGTCTATAAAAGAAGTCATCACTCTAGTTGGACTTATCAACTCTGACTTTCGTCAATGTTTTGAAAATAGTAGCAGCTATTTTATGAAATGACTTTCGCCAATGTTTTGAAATGACTTTCGTGAATGTTTTGAGAATAGTAGCAGCTGTTTTGTGAAATGACTTTCGTCAATGTTTTGAGAATAGTAGCAGCTGTTTTGTGAAATGACTTTCGTCAATGTTTTGAAATGACTTTCGTGAATGTTTTGAGAATAGTAGCAGCTGTTTTGTGAAATTAATGGAACATTAATTTGCTGTTTTGCTGTACATGACAGTTGTTTAGTGATTTTGCCTGATAGTTATTAAGCTATTTTCTATATATCATTCCTGTTTACGCTGATTACGTGTTAGTTATCCAGAAATTTGGACTTATTCTTGTATCCTGAGCGTGCAACTCAGGATTCAAAAGGGTACATCGTAACAATTACATAAATAAAAAGCTTTCTTATAATTGGATTCTAGATCATTTCGAAAAATAATAGGTTTTTTACTCTTATAGATTGATCGTGCTTATAGATTGATCGATTTTGATCGTGCAACATTTCATGGTAAAAACTTGATTATCACGTTCCTCGCAATACATGGTAATGCATAGGGAAAGTATTGGAATTGTGCCGAAAATCGTAACTTGTGTTTTCGATAGATCTACACGTTTTGAGACCTCTAGAACACGAAAAACCATTTTTAACGTGACGTCAGTGTGTGTCTTGAAAACTTCGCTGTCTGTGTGTGTGTTTCTGTCTGCTTGTCTGTCTGTCTGTGCAGATTTTGTATCCACTTTAACTGAAAAACAAATTGAACAAATTTCATAACATTTTGTAAGCCAGTCTCTTTATGCGTGACTCTGGTGCTGATTAGATTTTGGTACAATTCTGCATTAAAGAACCTGCCTTTTTGTGAGAGAAATGGCCAGCATGAATTGACTGTATCCACTCTAGCTACAAACCTAATGAGCCAAATTTTACAAAATTTGGTCGATGGTTAACCTGGTGGAGATTATAATTTGGTACGATTCGGGAAAAAAAAACAGATTTTCTAAGATCTCCCAGCTCGATGACGGCAATGAAAGATGTCCTCAGACGAAATGGCGCGAGGGGTTTATAAAATCCTAGCCATTCTGGCAGAGAAAACACAGCTGTGCCTTTCTGCGTTATTTTCTTTGCAACTATATCGACAATTAAACCTGATGTATACGGATGTGCTACTCTTTTCGAGATGTTTATGATCGATATATACACTCTGTTGCATATATATATATATATATATATATATATATATATATAGGGTCTTTTAGAAAGGACTCCCTAACTTTGAAATGACATAACTACGAAACAGTGATAGACAGAAAGATGAAACAAGTGGTATGTTGGATAGACAGGTCTGGAATTTTAAATACACAGGTTTGCAAAACTAGTTACAAGATTGGCAAACAGAAGGCGATGCACGCACAGTGAGCTTTAAATAACTTAATAAATGCTCAGAAGTACAAAACGCTCAGTCTCCATACTCCCCGGATCTCAATCCATGCGACTTCTTTCTTTGGGCCCATTTGAAAGACACTTTTTACAGTAAGAATCCTCAAACGTTAGTTCATCTGTGAGGCATGTGCATCCATTTCAGTAGAGACATTGCAGAAGGTGGCTTCAAACTTCGCCCATCGCTTGCATCATGATACTGCTATACACGGTGGCCATATCAAATCCATGGTGATGTGATTTGACCCCTGCTTACGAAAAACAATCTCACCCACTATTTAAAGAACATTGCACTGAAACTGCAGCACCCTCTGTTAGCCAATCTTGTAAATTTTGCAAACCTGTGCATTTAAAATTCCAGACCTGTCTATCCAACATACCACTTGTTTCATCTTTCTATCACTATTTCGCAGTTATGTCATTTCAAAGTTAGGGAGTCCTTTTTGAAAGACCCTGTATATATATATATAGTATATATATGTACACATAAAATGTTGAGCTACAGCCATAAAACTCGGCATGCAAATGCAGTTTTAGCCTTTTACTTACGGGTGGGACAGCGTCAACCCCAAACGAAGAACCTCCCAAAAAGACAGGTATTTGACATACCCTAATCCAAACAGTTTGATCCCCCTTCGCAGGCATTGGCGTCCGGACGTTCCTATCCCGCATTTGTTGTCGAACGCCACACAGCTATCACACGTGGTGTGACAATTTAGGGGACCATCTTCTGGGGCAGCCGATCTCCTCTAGTTGTGATGCAAACCAGCCTGACTGTTCGCTTATACGTCGACGATATTCTACAGATGATTACCGATTGCTCTTACCGTTGCGTTGTGCTACATACTGTACGACTTTCTAAACAATATCTTCGAGGATTTAATACCCCCATGACCATCCAGGTCCTCAGATGTATCACCAATAAAACACATTTGAGACTTGTTCGGGCGGAAATTGCAGCCTTCTTAGAATATAACAGCATTAACTGACTAGTGGCAATATTTGTAGCAGAATCATCTTCAGAGGGACATAAGCAACTTAATTGACTCTATGCCGCATCGAATATCGGCTTGTGTAGGTGTCAGGGGAGGATTTACCACTGAATAAAATCTCATCTTCTTGTTCTCACCATTTCTTTTTTTCTCTCAAATCCTAATCATTTGCATATCTCCCCCAAACGATAAATCGAGTTTCGCGGCTGTAGCTCCATTAGATTTGTTTAATATGTTTGAGGGTTATCTGGATCCCATATTTACAGCCAGAATGACACACAGACAGACACCTGTAGTTCAGTTATTCCTGTAGTTCATTTATTACCGACGTGGTTGTCGAGTAGTCAAAGGCAAGCGTTTCCGTAGCAATCGCTCGACCGCCACGTTATGGGTTCGAGCCCCACGTAAGGCATGGATGTTTGTGTTGTGGGCGCAATGTGATCCGCCCCCCTCTGGTGCGCCTGGGGCAACGTCAATGGACGGCTAAATGGTTCACACTCTGGCCGTTGTAATAAAGGCAAATGACGAAGGTCAAAAGTGCCTGGCCATTTGATTAAAAAAAAAAATAGTTCATTTATTGTTATAAACTTTCTGCTCTTGTGATACATAAGGGAAAGGAAAAAATGGGATTTTTTTTATTATTATTTAATTTTGTTAATTTTGCATTCAAGGATTTCTCGTGTAAATCTCTGTAACTTTGTTTTTTATGCACTTAATAATTTCAACACTGTTTTTTGTTTAGTAAAATTTGACATCAGTAAATTTTGATAAATATCAAATTTTAAATTTGGTATATTAACTATATCCTAACCCTTATTGTCTTCCAACCTTGACGATTTTCCTATTTTCTGTAATTTCTTTTTTGTTGTATTTTGTGCCAGGGTTTTTTACCTTCGGGGTTTTCCCATCTTTACATTTTTCATCTTTGTCTTATTTGTTTGTCTTTCTTGTTATGTATTGTCGCTGCCATTCTCTTCTTTTCTTGATGTAACTACTTGTGATGTGATTCATTTTAATATATGTACTGTAATCTCTTGAATCAAAAAATAAAATTCCCGGCCACACATCTTGCTACCATAAGCCTTCGGGTTAGTCGTGTGGTCTGGGTTTTCAACACCTCAACACAGACAGACACATATCATTGTAAAATTTGTTGATTAGTACGTAGAAATGCTGACAAGGTGTCGGTTGTTGGATCCCCCTTCACCATGTGAGTAATAATCATAATAATCATAATGCTTTATACAAAATGAATAATCATAAAGTAATAATCATAATGCTTTATACAAAATGAATAACTCTTAAATAAGTAAATCTCCTCTGAAAGTCAAATATCAAAATTAATCTCGAAAAAGATACAGTGAAAAGTTGAAGGTCTTTAAAATGAGTACGCTAGATCTAAAAACTTGGAAAGCATTACATTAGGCAAAACAATGTCTGCAGTGAAATATATAAAACTAAACAACAGATGTGCCATTTTCACATTTGTAAATGTGTCGCTCTCTCGCCTACGATTTATTTTCTCTTTCAAAGAATCGTGGTATATTCTTTCAAGGCCGGGTTTTATAAAACAATAGAAAGGTGATGCACATTTAAAAGCAACACTCTTCGGAAGAAACCTCAATTTCAAAACAAAACAATTTAAAATAGATCCCAAAGTAAATTGAAATAAATGTAAAAACTCTTATACAGGCAGGACAGTTCTTTTTTGGTAGACTCACCCTTTACTCCTTATATGTTCCGTAATAGTATATTAATTTATGTTTTATCGAATAAAATCTATTCCATAATACAGCTGGGATTAACTGACATGGGACGAATTACACACGCCAAACTGCTGAAGAATTAAACCTGAAACTTTGCATACACGTACGACTTAACATATAAATAATAAGAAAACTGTAATAACTGTAAAACTTCGGAATTTTTTTCGAAAAATTTATAAATTTCAGAATATTTTTTTGCGGTATTCTCTCAGTTATAAATTAAAACTGGTAAACAGACAAAATTCGTTTTCGTGCCATCATATGCAGAAAAATTATATCCTAAATTTTTTGAATTAATTACATAGCTGTTCAGCTAAACATTCTTTGGATATATCAATTTATATATATATGTGTGATTTGTCTGAATTAGAAATATGCGTGATTTGTTTGTATTTAAAATTTTTCTGAATATGAATAAATTGAAAAAAGTGAAAAGCATATATATATATAATATTTGACTTGGAATAGTCCAAGGAAGATACAATTTAAGTTATAAAAATTTATTTTATTCGATGCCACTAGAAATAGATATAATTATATAAAAGTGCAAAAAACATTTTCATCAGAGGGGAAGGGAGGATATGAGGCATGTGACTGCTATCTTAGCGGTTCAGGGTTTCAAAATGTGATTGAGAATGCATTTCCCGGTTTGAAAATGGTCTCAAATAAAAAGCACTGGTCAGAAGGATTTGAAATTTTGCGTGAACACTCGTGGAGCAATGGAATTTTGTTTGGTGCAGAAAAAACAGTAGTTCAAAAAGTCGCCGCTAGGAGAATAATTGGCGCTTTACTACACTAGAATGCAATACAAAAGTAATAAACGTTGACTTACTCATTGGCTAATGACGCAATAAATGTTCAATATGCTGTCCTTCGCATTCTGAAACAAGCTGAAAGCGCAAAATAGCGTGTTCAACAACAGATTTGAGTGTTTCTGTAGAGATGTTGTGGATGGGATGCGTGATGCTAGCTTTAAGTTCAACTAAATTGGTAATGTGTCCTTTAAACACCACATTCTTCAGATGCCGCCAAAGCCAAAAATCACATGGATTGAGGTCAGGGGAACGTGCTGGCCATGTTACAGGAACATGGCGACTGATGATTCTGTCATCTCCAAAATGACTGCGAAGTAGCCGCTTCACTGGTTTTACGATATGTGGTAGAGCTCCATCCTGCATGAAAATAGTGTTATCGATACACTGACGCTCTTGCAGTGTGGGTATAACGTGACTTTTCAAAAGACGTTCATATCGATGGCCATTGACAGAACAGGTGACGGGGCCATGAGGACCAACTTCCTCAAAAAAGAAAGACCCGATAATAAACGCTGCTGTAAATCCGCACCACACAGTGACTTTGGGGGAATGAAGAGGCACCTGGGTAGTTCCTGTGGATTTTCGGTTGCCCAGATTCTGCAATTTTACGTATTAACAGTTCCGTGGAGATGGAAGTGTGCTTCGTCAGTCCACAAAACGTTCCAGGGCCATTCATCGTCCACTTGTATCCGAGCCAGAAATTGAAGTGCGAACATTTCACGTGCAACATTGTCCGCAGGTAACAACTGTTGAACATGGGTCAGTTTGTAAGGATAACATTTCAAAATGTGTTTCAAAATTTTTTGCACAGTACTGGAGGGTACGTCTAATGATCGGGCAATTCCACGTGCACTCGTAGATGCATTAGCGTGACACTCTTCTTCTAACGCTGCAGTTATGTCTTCCACTATCTTTCCATCGACTGCTTTCCGTCTCCTGCCAGGTTTGATGTCCAAAGAGCCAGTCTCTTCAAATTTTAAAATCATTTTGCGCAAGCTTCTGCCACACAGCGGACCAGATTTTAACTTTTTCAACGTTCTAAACTTTCTAAGAGTTACTAAACAAGAGCTGTTATTCTCATAAAGCAATTTGACAAGAAGAGCACGATCTTTTAAAGATAGAGTCATTGCGACAAAACAATAGACACTTTTCATTAAGTTATGAGAAACAAGTTCCGCTCTTCCTTTTTTATAGTAAACGTTTATTGCAACGTCACTGTCTTATGCGAATTTGCAGCAGCATTTGAAGAGCAATTATGCAAAACAAGTTAAATCCACTTTTTGTGAAAAAAGATACTGCTTACGTTTGCTTAGAATTTCACATTATTTCAATGGATGAAATTTTTTTTTCATTACTTGCATGCATATGATGATGAAAGATCGGCTTTTAATTCAGTATTCGAAGGACAGCATATTGAACATTTATTACGTCATTAGCCAATGAGTAAGTCAAGGTTTATTACTTTTGTATTGCATTCTAGTGTAGTAAAGTGCCAATTATTCTCCTAGCGGCGACTTTTTGAACTACTGTTTTTTTTCTTCAAACAAAATTCCATTGCTCCAAGACTGTTCACGCAAAATTTCAAATCATTCTGACCAGTGCTTTTTATTTGAGACCATTTTCAAATCGGAAACTTTAATTATAATCACTTTGTATATATTATTCAAAAGGAATACAATAATAATTTTAAAGCTAAAATGGTATATAATTGAATAGCGCTATTGCAGCTTATACAAAATTTACCCAATACGAGGCAAAAATGAATGAAAGAAGAGGAAAATGCCCACATAATACTAAAAGAAGTGGCGGAAGAGCGATTGTGAACTCTTCTGAATCCCGGTTAGAGCTTGCCGCTCAGCCATGGCACACTCCAAAGCGCCAGCAAATGTATAGACAATGACCCCGAAATGTCGTCATAAAATTCGGCATCAGACCTGCAGGAAGCAACTCATAGCAACAGACTATAATAAAACACATAGAAATACACAAACACAAATACAAACGGAAAAAACTCCATGACACTCCCTATTCCATCACCCCGATTCTGACTTATCAAAGGTAAAGCAACTGAAACACAATCCTTTTTAACGGACTTACTGATACCAGTCGCTATCACTACAACATAAGTTATTTATCATTGTCATTTCTGAATAATCCAATATGAGAGATTTATTTTTAAACTACCTCTGTGTGATTTTATGCGGGTGTAATAGGGTTATAGAAAAAGAAAACAATGCAAAACAAGGATAATAACGACTTTTATTATCCAAACGAAAGGGTTGAAGGAAAAAGGGTCACAATGCAAGTGTCAACCTCAGTGAAACAGAATGATTGAAACAATGTGATGCTGCAGTTTAATACGGTGTGTGGGAACCTGGGGTAGCCACGCATGTTTCACAACGATTTCCCATACTTTCGATGAGGGTTTGTATGAGTTGTGTGCTCAAAGAGTTCCAAGCCTCATGGAGAACAGCTTTCAATCCCGGAACGGAGCTTGGTGAGTAGCGGAGGGCTGCAAGATGTTTCCCGAATATATCCCACACATGCTCTATTGGATTCCGATCAGGAGAGTTAGCAGGCCACCGCATGTGCCGGATATCTTCAGTTTGAAGGAAGTCGTCGACCAAGGTCGCACGATTTAGTAGGCGCGTTATCATCCATGAATATGAAATCAGGACCAACAGCACCTCGAAACAATCGAACGGTAGGGTCAAGGACTTCTTCTCTGTATCTTTGACCGGTAACCGACCCCGTCGAAAACCCAGACCGTCCGGCTCATCCGAGGACATAGAGCAGCAATTTGGGCGGCCGGGGGAACCAACCCCGTGTGAAAGATGTGGAGGTCTGTGCGGCCGTCCATCTTGACGCCCCCAAATGTCTTTCCGTAATGTTTCCTGGGTGAAAATGCTTTCCACGTTCTCTCCAGATCGTGGTATGACGAGAATCAGTTTGCAGGCTAAAACTGAACTCGTCACAGAACATGACATTGCTCCACTGTTGTCCACTCCAATGTCGATGTTCCAAACTCCACTGTAAACGCGCGCGTTTCTGTGCAGATGTCAGGGGGATGCAAACTGCGGATCGTCTGGCATAGAGACCAACGTGTCTGAGTCTCCTGCAAACAGTTTGTCTCGAAACACTGACTCCTGTGGCGGCTGTCAAGGCTGAACCTAGTTGTATGGCAGAACGGTTCCTCTGAAGTCGTACAGTTATCACCAAATATCGATCTTGCCGAGCAGTTGTTACCCTTGTCCGATCTGGTACTGGTCGTCGGGTAACATCTACAGTGGTTTCGAACCTCTGCCACAGTCTGGAGATCACACATTGAGGCACATTTAGAATTCGAAACGCTTCGGTTTGGGATCGACCGGATTCCAGCATATTCCAATAATTCGTCCCTTCAAAAACATGTCCAGTTGGCATCTTTGTGACATCTTTTGTCCTTTTTGATTGTTAACAACGCTCCGTACCACAGCAATTACGAAATTCTGCCTCAACTGGCTATGTCGCTCGAGGCTGTTTTATGCTCGTTCCGACGTGCGCCGGTGCTTTGCACATGTCGACGTCGACTGAACTGTTTTGCATTTGCACATTCATTTACCTTCGTCCCAGGATTCTCCACAACTAATTGTGAGCCATTGTACCCATATCAACTCCGAATGTTTCGCATTTTACGAATTATGCTTAACTTTGGGACATATATATATATATATATATATATATACATCAGCTGAGCGGCAATATGATAGCGGTCGCGCCCCCAAATTTTTCCTCGTCGTCTATCGGCTTCTCACTTTTTTATCGACTGTCCACTAGTCAATTTTTTCAAACTATGGAGCTTTAAAAGAGCCGACCTTCACAGTGAAGCTTCCCACTTCCGGCTGGACCGAATCCTTTTCAACTTGAAAAGATTGGGGTGATGTTATCCTTTTCACTTGAAAATTTCAAGTGTCCGAATTCTTTAAAGACCTTTGGTTCCCACGATAGATAAACATCTTGGGGGGAGGATCTTAGACGAGGAGGCGCTACAACATTATTTAGCATTGAAGATCTGAGGATACATTCTAAATCAGTCGTATAACGAGCTTTTGTTGCTCACTCACACAATAGATTCCCTTTAGTTCGTATGTGTTAGCGTGAGAGAAATAGTATTCATTTTTGGCGCCAGTGAGACATTCTCATTGGCTGCTTGCTTGCTCCTCAAGACTGATGGTGACTTTGTGTTTGCGTTGAAGGAAAAAACGCGATTAGTAACATATTTTAGGCCAGTTATGAGTTCGAGAAAGCGTCGTTTGAATAAAGACATTAGTGAATTTTTCATAAAATGTTCAAAATTAGATGAAAATGTGCCTCCCGATGAAAATCGTGAGTAAGATAATGCTGTTTATGAAGCAGAAATTGGATGTATAGATGAATTTGTAATTGTGCCATCAGAAAGTTCGATTAAAACAGAAAGTAAAACAAAGGGAAGTTCGAGAAATTCGCTTCATGAAAGAGATCCTGCTAACGTTCCTCAAAGTGCCAAAGAAAACATAACTTTAGGTCCATATCAGCCTGAACTTTCTCTCTTCCCAACTGATAAAAGAGGTCGCAAGTGTAGAAAAGAGTGGTATAATTTATATAAATGGCTAGAATACAGTCCTTCTACGAATACAGAGTTTTGTTTTTCATGTCGAGCATTTTCAGAAGCTAATAAACGATACACTGAATCATATTTTATTCTTGATGGCTTTAGTAATTGGTCAAAAGCAGTTCAAAAATTCAAAGCCCATGATTCGTGTCTCACCAAAAAGCATAAATCTGCCTTTAAAATTTTTCCGAAACTCTATCTTCAGGTTCCGTTTGTGCCAAACTTGATAAGCAGTATTCGAAAGATGTTGAAGAAAATCGTCATTATATGAAAAAGGTGTGTGAAACTGTTGTTTTTTGTGTCTGACAAGGTATTGGTTTGAGAGGACACGATAAAAAAATAACCTCAAATAATAGAAGAATTTTTTTAGAATTGATAAAATTAAGAGCTAAAGAATGTTCTTTAATTGAAAGAATATTTAAAAATAAAAAGAAATCTTTTACTTAGTTCACAAAGACCAGCAGAATCATATTCCTAATTTATGCAGCAAATCAGTAACCATATTCAAAATAAAATATAAGAAGCATGCTAATATTTTATAATAGTAGACAAAACTCAAGGCATTTCCAGGCATGAACAAGTGGCTGTAGTTTTTCGATATGTGGATGATGACCTAGAAATACGCGAATCATTTACCGGCCTTTTCACAGAACAGAAAAAAAAATGATGGAGAGCCATTGTTCAATTAATTAAAAAAGTAATTTCCTCATTTGGGCTAAATATTTCAGACTTACGAGCTCAATGTTATGATGGTGGAAACAATATGAGAGGTCCGTACAGTGGTGTAGCTGCACGATTTTTACAGGAAAATTCATTGGCAATTTATATCTATTGTTGTGCGCATATTTTAAATTTATGTGTAGTTAGCGTATGCTCATCCATTCCTTCTGCTAGAAATGCATTTCAGCAGCTCAATGCATTATATTCTTTCATAGAAACATAATATAAAACACATGCTATTTTCGAAAAGATTCGCTCATCAACAAATAATTTTTCTGGAGGCTCTTCAACTCCACAATTACTAAGTGATACGAGGTGGTTGGTCTTCCAGAGTTAAAGCCATAAAAGCACTTCTTGACAATTTTGACGCGGTGATTTTAACACTGGAAGAATTATCTGAAAACGATTATCTCCGGTGTAAGAGCCGAAGCCCTTTTAACATGCATGACATCGTTCGAATTTTTGTTCACTTTGTATTGCGCAGTGCTTTTGATCAATGCAATACTCTCTCAAAGTATCTTCAGTCATCTGATCTTAATTTTCAGACTGTGCAAGCTTTGGCTAAAGCTACTATTGAAACTGTTAGTTCTTTTCCAACTGATGCATATTTCAATCAAGTGTGGAGTTTTGTGATAGAACTTTGTGAAAAAAATTATTATTCTGGACCAAAACTGAAAAGGCGTAAAAAAAGTTCCATACGAATTCGGAGGCGATGAAAAAAATTCCCATGATGATGTTAAATCATATCACAGAATCAATATCGATACAGGGGGGCATTAGATACAACAACAACAACAACAACAGAATCAATATTCAGTATGAAATTATAGATTCAGTATCTAATGAAATTGAGACAAAAGATTTAATGAGAACAATATACCTGTTTTGTTTGCCCTTAGTTCAGTATTATCCGGATCAGATGTCGAAAAAGAAAAAGAAAATGTTTCAACCATATGCAAAGTATATAACTTCCAGAAGGAGGAATTGCTGTGTGAATTGCGACTGTTTTATTCAATGGTGAAAAATGAAAACATAGACAATCCCAATTTTAAAAGTCGCCTGGATTATTTTAAAGAACGGAATTTAAAAAATGTGTTTCCTGTCATAACATTATTAGTTACATTGTTTTTGACTGTGCCAATCAGTTCAGTCAGTTGTGAAAGGTCTTTTTCATGTCTCAGGAGGCTGAAAAATTATTTTCGCAGTACAATGGGACAAGAAAAACTTTAATCTTTACTGTTTCAGCTGTAGAACAAGATATACCATTGGATTATGATGATATTGTAGCAAAATTTTCTCTTCTTCCAGACTCAGGTATTTAGAAAAGGACTCTCAGATTCTCTTCTCTTTGTATTTAGAAAAATTATGTTAACAACAATTATGTTAACACAATTATATGCACAAATTATGTTAACAACAATTATTTTTCTCAACATCAATTCAATTTTGTAATTTTGTGATCTCCCTCCCCCCCCCCCTTCCCGTTAACAAACATTTTATTTATTCCATATTGTGGATTTTCATACATACAAATCTCGCACCCACAAATGAAATACTGAAATGCCGCCCCTGACTGGTGGTACAGTGTACATCGGAAAACGCTGTTATAAAATATCATAACTTCTAGTGTCACAAAGAAAAATCTTAACTTTTAAAAGTTAGCTTCTTTATAAAAAAGGAGCAAAAGGTTTTTTTTATCACGCACTAAACCTCAGTTTATGGAAAAATTATACATCTGCCCTTAAGATAAGCGTCATCATTCTTCCATAAAATGTTCTAAATTTAGCAGCAAATTTAATCCCCAGTTCTCCGTTTTTATTATAGTGATATCAAATGGACAAATTATCCTTTCTTCTCATTCAGCCAAGCATTTAAATCAACGCGATTTTAAAGTCAAATGTGACCTCTTTCTGAACAATTTTGACAGCCAGGCATCCGTAATTTGCATGTTGAAGCTATTTACAAGGTAGTTTATGGTACTCTATTTTGTTTGAATTAGAAAACTTTCACAACAAAATGCCCATTCGGTTTCTTCGCTTGGCCTGCTACCGAATTAGAATAATATGCCATTTTTTTTAAAAATCTAACACATAGACAGAAGTAATATACTTAAGCAAGTCGCTAGTGATGATTGCCATCTTATGGGCGTATATGCAGGATATTTTCCAGGGGAGTGCTAAAATTGATTGCATTAAAAATTTAAAGATTACTATCAACCTTTAAATATGTATTGTTACAAATTTGAATAAATGGCATGAGCATCACATTTTAAAAATTAGTGTGTATAGCACTTTTAAAAATCAGTATGTACCAATTTTTAAAAATTAGTGTGGAAACCCCAGGCCGTCCGACTCATCCAGAGGACTTGAGCAACTATTTGGACGACAGGCCACACTAAGAAAATATTTCCCCTTTCATAACACAATTCTAACCTTCCTAGAGACAAGGCAACAAAACTAACAAATTAGACATTCATTAACGTACCAAATGCAACAATCCTAAGTTTCCATTTAGGTATAAGTTTAAATTTTATGTTAATGTACACGTGAGAGAAAACACACAGTTGTAGTTCAATGTTCTAATTCCAAAAAGCATTTTCTTATTGTTTTTCTCTCATATTGGCTTTTAATTAAATTAACAATTTTCCAGGGGGGTACATTGGAACGCACTAACTCCCCCTAAATACGTCCATTCCTATACTGTAAAAACTCTTTATAAGTCCAGTTGCATCAATTTTAACACTAGAAATAACTGCTAAAATATGTGTACATCTGGACATAGGCGTAGCCAAAATCACAGAAAAGGTTGTGGAGTCAGTTACAACCACAGATTTTCTTGTCCAGTAAATACCTTATAGAGAACTACTGTAATTAAGAAATCTGTCCCATCTATTTTTGTAGTTATTTAAAATAAATAGTCGCTAATGAACAATTGTTGATTACTGAAATTCAATTGTACTATGAATTAAGTTATTGCTGCATCTATGACATTGAAATATAATATTGAAATGCATCATATCATTGATATGTATGCATCTTAACCATTTACTAAAAAAACATTCAACGTTCCAAACCACTGAAAATTGAGCCAACAATGCATCACTGTTTAAAACGTGTATTCATTGTTTAGAACGTGTATTCGTTGTTTAAAACGTTAAAATTGAAATTTCAAACAAGTACCGAGATATAAAATTTTAGACTAACTATTGTCATTTATGACGTTAATATTCTTTAAAAAAAATTTTTAAATATATATGCAACTCCATGAACAAATTTTTATAAATATTTCTTTTAACCATGATTAATTTTGCAGCCCCATGAAAACATTTTCAACATTTAAATGTTTTTTAACACTTTCCTACATAGTTTAAAAGTCTTTATGACTTTGTTCATTCTGTCTGTCTGTCTGTTCGCACGATAACTGCCGTAGAAATGAGTTCATCAAAATGAAATATTAGTATGTTGTTGAGACGGTCTGCGGGACATATGGGAATGTAAATGAATAATATCATCCAATTAGTTTTGGATTGAACCCGGATTGAAAAAGATAAATACATAGAATCCTATGGGATCTAATTTTTCAAACATTTTTTAAGAAGTTAAAATTCCCAAATTGCTTCAAAAACTTTAGGAAATATTCAAATTATCCCATAAAATATATAAAAAGAATTTCAGCAAAATCGGTTTGGTAGTTTTTTAAATAAAAATTAAAATATTCACTATACCTATGTAACTATGATAAATAAAGAGATCACGTGACTCATTGCAAAATAAAATATGGCATCCATTTTTTTCCCGATGTGTCAAGATCGTGATATTTAAGGATATTTCAAATTTATATTTAGTGTTACATACATCCTAAAACCGCTTTATTTTTGCGTATTTTCTGTGCATCTATATTCTGTACCAACGCAATTACAATATTTTTTAGTTTAAATGATCATCAAACTTTGATTATTTCTACAACGAAGCCCTAAAGTGATTGTAAGATGAGTTGACTAAGAATTGCTGAATATTTTTCACGCCAAATTATTTAGCTCTGAAATCTGGAATATAAGTGATATGAATGAAATATTCATTGATTTTACGTATAGAAACAGACGATTTTATAGCATTGTCCTTTTTTGATGAAGTTTTAAGTTTCCATTTAAAATAAATTGTGATAAAAAAAAATACCACCGCTGAATGTATCGCATTTCATAGATGTTTAAATAAAATTGCATTTCATTCGTAAAGTGCTTCATAATCAATGCTTTATCATGATTAATCTTTCTTGTTTTGTTTTTTCACGTTATACCATTTTACAAAATTTTATAACATTTTAATTCCAATTAACATTCAACAATTAAATAAATGAAAGTTAAGCTTTCAAGAAAAAAGTTAAGAGGAATGATTTTAGATGCAGCGATTTGACTTAAGAGGAATACTTATCTTTGAAAGCTTCAACCAAAGTATGTATTAATATTTGGAAACATATTTTTTTAGCAGAACAGATTTGGATTTAAAAACAATTAAGAAATATTAACATGAGTTAAAAGGGTATGAGAAAGGATTTTAGATGATGGCAATGTGACTTGAGAGTAAAACTTGAATGGCGATTGGTGATTTGACTTAAGTTCCTGACTTCCAAAGCTTTAACCTCTATGTGTCAATATATGTAAACATGACATTATTTGTGCAAAATAAAAGAACTTTAGATGGCGATTTGACTTGAAAGGAATTCCTAGCTTTCATAGCTTCAAACTGCGGTATGTGCCAATATTTGTAAATATGACATTATTTGAGCAGAAAAACGTTAAATTACTAAGAATGTATCATATTAAATACGTTTATTTTGTTAAAAAATTGGTAGATATTTAAATCAGAATTTTAAATTTTCTGTAAAATTTCCCACCTTCTACAATTGCAACATTGCAAGATAAAGAAACAATACTCGCTCTAGCCGTTTTTTGAATAGACGTTTAGTAGGAATTTCGATAATATTTTTGTCTAAAATAGCTAAATGCGAAAATTTCCTTTAAATGTCCCTTAAAATTTTCAATTCAGAGGAGGAAGTTGAAAACCTCTACCACCATTCCCCTCAAATACATCCCTGGTGATGTATTATAACTTTAGCTGCAGATAGAAGTCTATTTTTAGCTTAATTGCATATCAAAAGTAGATCTCGATGTCCCAAAGACTGGGCAACACTGGTATAGCCAATATGAACCAAATGCAGAGCACATATAGTTGCACATAATGGATATATAATGGAGAGCACATATGACATACCCCTCTACGACTCATAATGATGTACCCAATTGGGATATCTTTGCACAGAGCTTGAAAATAATTCATGATCATTTTGTTCTTATATTACTGGAGATAGATCGCTAAGACATCTCATGTCAGACAACGACTACTATTAACATGAATGAAACACATTAGTAAATTCTAACAAACCCAACCTGTCATTTTATGTAAATACAAAACGCACGGCTGTAATACCAATAGCCACTCTAAGCACTGCTTTAGGGTATTAGCATAACAAAAGCCCCCAAAGTGTCAGAATTACAAAAAATATCGCTTGTTAAAAATAAATTGTGAAATTATTGAATAAAAAAATATTAAAATATTTCAAGAGCTTTTTAATTATTTAAATATTCTATTTATTGATTATTTAAATATTATAATCATTAATTGTTTAAATATTATATTTATTGATTATGTAAATATTATATTTATAAATAATTTAAGTATTATACTTATAAAATGCAATACTTATTTATTTTCAATAAAATTGTTTACCGTGTGCCTCTCCATCCTATGAAGACAACCCCCTCCCCCCCCCCCACCTCTGGATTTCGTTCAAGCTTTGATGCAGTCTACTTACGATATTTAGTGGGGGGTCCAAGGAGCAGTAAAATCCGTAAAAATAAATGTTTTTATTTATAAATAAATCTAATATACATTTAGTTTGAATTTAAAAATTTTATTATTTTTCCTTCTACAGACTACTGCTTAGCTGCTCCATTGTTAATTGAAGCAATGCAACTTTTGCCATTTAAGAAATTCAAATCTTAATTTCAAACTAACATGCTGTAATTCTATGTTAATATTTTGACTTAAATAACATGGATGGTCGAGGTGTCCGACTGTATGCAGATGAGGAGAGTGAGCATTTTAGACGCTCATAATCTTTCAACCTAATCCATAAATATTTAAACAATTTAACTATACTTATTTTGTCGGAAATAAGATAATGTTTTGGAATATATAAAAAAAATTTTCAGTATTATACCACTTTTTAGCTTTCTTTTATTTATTTTATTTTTTTCGGAATTTTATTTTTTATTTTATTTTATTTTATTTTATTTGTCCGAGCGAGTTTTTTACTGTCACTTGAAATATCTTCTAAACTATAAAATATGCAACTTCAGTTTCTAGATCCATAGTATGTTTTCATACAGCTCTGACAGTTTTCGCGCAATCGTCTTGTCAAATTGAAGAAGATTGAAAATTTTCCATGTATAACACTTTCCAACATAGTTGAAAAGTGTTTATGACTTTGGCCATTCTATCTGTCTGTCTGTCTCTCCTTTTGCACGATAACTGCCTTAAAAATGACTTTATCTAAATGAAATTTTAGCATGTTGTTGAGACGGTCTGTGAAATGTCTGGGAATAAAAATGAATAATATTATCCAATTAGTTTTGGATTTTATCCAGGTTGAAAAACTGAAATACATTGAACCCTACGAGACCTAATTTTTCAAACATTATTTTCAAGCTGAGTTAAAATTCACAAATTGCTTCAAAAATTTTAAAAAATATACAAATTATTACATAAAATGTGTGAAAAAAAATTCATCAAAATAAGTTGGGTAGTTTTTTAAATAAAAATTGAAATAATAATTATTAAAGTTTGCAATGCTTTTATATCGAAAACTAAAAGTGCTATCTATGACCAGCAAACGAGTAATTTATAGACATTTGAAAGACTTACAGTGACAATATGTATACATGGATATTGCAGTCTTAGTTTTCGATATATAGTGCTTATAATTCTTTTAATATTTTGAACTATTTTAAAAAGGTGGTTCCAATTTCGATAGTTTAATAAAAATCTTTTGAAAAAGTCAAACAATTCATGGAATCGCAGTCTTAGTTTTCGATATATAGTGCTTATAATTTCTTTAATATTTTGAACTATTTTAAAAAGGGGTTCCAATGTCGATAGTTTAATAGAACTCTTTTGAAAAAGTCAAACGACTCACTGTGGTTGATAAACTTTTAACTTATTGATTCAATTAATATTTTGAATAAACTTATAATTTTTTTTTTTGTCCGAGCGAGATTTTACTGTTAAAACAATTTAAATTTATACCTAAATGAAAACTTTGGATTATTGCATTTGGCATGTTTATGAATGCCTAATTTGTTAGTTTAGTTGCTGTGTCTCCTGGAAGGTTAGCATTCTGTTATGAGATGGGGAACATTCTTTAAAGGTGGTACAGACTAATTTTTAAAAAATGGTGAATACTAATTTTTAAAAGTGCTATACACACTAATTTTTAAAATGTGATGCTCATGCCATATATTCAAATTTACTTTGTAACAGTACATATTTCAAGGTTGATCTTTAAATTTTTAATGCAATCAATTTTTGCCCCCACCCCCCACCCTGAAAAAATCCTGAATACGCCCATGTGCCCAGCCTTTGGGGCATCGAGATCTACTTTTAACATGCAATTAAGCTAAAGATCGACTTCTATCTGTAACTTTAATATTTTGAACTATTTTGAAAAGGTGATTCCAATTTCGATATCTTAATATTCTAAACTATTTCGAAAAAATCAATCAACCCACTGTGATTAAGAAACTTTGAACTTATTGATTCGATTAATATTGTCGAGAAAACTTATTAAACCTAATTGGATTTTAATTTTGCAAGATATTATTCATGCAAAACCCTTTTAGCTCTATCGATCTGAAGCCACCGCTCAATTTTTCTTTTTTGAAAAATTACATTTTTATCATCAATAAGACCACACAAATAGAGTTATCAGGGCCTCAACAGGTCTATATCCAGTTCAGAGACAACGTATACCATTTTGTATAATAATAAAAAAAAAATTATCTACTTACCACTTACAATAACAGTCAACGTCAGCACCATGATGGTACTAAAGAATACCCTTGTGAACGCCATGCCAAGGTACGCCAAATACTGATAGAATTATGTATAGGCGCTGCTGTTTTATTTATTTTTTTCTTAGATGTAGCGCCGATTCTGCGAGCCAACATGGATCAGAAGTGCGACTATCTGAATGAAGGAGGCCTGAGAACCCAAATGCAAAACACTCTTCGCCGATGACGTCACGGGCAGGTGAATGCATTGAATTTGATTAGGCTCAGTATTAGGTCGCTTTATGAGTTATAGAATTACGGTGGATAAAAAACGGCTGATGCCCGAACAGTAAAAAAATGTGATGTAGTCAGTCAAGGGCGCCCATCACAGAGGGCAAGATAGGTCACTTGCCCCCACGCCACCCATTGACTTTTATGATCAGCGCAAATTGGGCATCAAGCGGATCAATGTTGTGCATCTTATCCTTGAGTTTGCCACACCGATATCAGTGATTTCCTCCCCCCACCCCGGAAAAAGTTCCATGGCCGCCCATGTATGTAGGCACCACATGAATTTCCCTACACATTGTGATAAAGTATTTTAATATATTATTTGGAAAATATTTATTTTCGCTCTCATTTATGCCCACGATAAAAAAACATTTTAAAAGAATTACTCTGGCGAGAAATCTGAATTGGTTACATCTTATTTTCAATTTGATAATGATTGTGATGTAGTAGAACTAAACACTGTGGAGTATGAATGTATGGGAATGTTTAGTGGAGACTCGAGCTCCAGGCATTTTATGATGCTTTTTCAATTATCGAAAATCATACTGGCCATCCTCTTGTTCGATTTTATTTAACAACAGGCCTCCTAAATTAAAAAAATAAATCCTAAAACAATGGGCCTCTGTGCGAGAGTGCACGATCATTAATCGAGCCAACGGCCCTACAGTGTTGAAAACACCGGTTCTCGTTAGATCACCGAAGTCAAGCAGCATCGGGTGCGGTTAGTACTTGGGTGGGTGACCACCTTGGAACACCGCATGCTGTTGGCACATTTCGGACGCGGTAGCCCGGTGGTTTGCGCGCTGGATTTGCACGCTGCCACAACTGCCGCCGTGTTCATGCGGAGTACGATTACGCTAAACATGTGGGTCCGAAAGTCCTTCCGAGAGGTTGGTGGTAGGGGAAAGAGGGTACAGTCCCTGTGGATGCCTCCCCCACTGGGTTCCGGTCTAAATTGGGGGGCACTTCCCGGCAGTCCAAATGGTTACCTTACACCTTTCTGGTAGGTCGGACGGCCTGGGTCTTAACGACCATTACTCGCGAACTAAATGTCGTAGAGACGTCGGGTGTGTTTCGTTTGATAGAGATAATCTAGTTGTGTTTGAGTACAAAAAAGAACCTAAAGCGTAATGTAAAGTTCCTGAAAATGGCGATACATACTTTCGGGCTTCACCATGCCTAAGAAAAAATGCTGCTAAACGCATGAGACCGCAAACATTGTTTCTTTTCCGGGGTGGCGAAGCCCCCGGAGACATTTTATGTCAACCTAGTTTCTATTTATGTGACAGCATTTAGATCTATTTATATAGGGCAAATAGAAAACTTGCCCTCCTAAAGTTTCATTCGCCTCCCCCCGGCCAAAAAGTTCTGAAAGAAACACTGACGGCAAACGGAAGGCTTTGGTATAGGCCGAAAGTACTAGAGTCTCTAAGCTCCCTAAAATCGGAGCTGAGTGTTTTCGAGAGTAAAGAACCAGTAAAACTGCAGAGTAACTGTTCCAAGGCAAATATGGAACATTGCGAATTATGGAGGGAGTACAACCTACAAAGATGGTACCTGTACTTCTCCTTCAATTCATATACAGTTCCCTAAGAGAACACCTGCAAAAGGATGAGCAAGCCATGTTTCTGGGAAATATGGACAGCGATGGCTCAGTTACAGAGGGGCGCACAGCAGGGCGTTCTTGGGGAGAGCTGACCCCTGTCCGGTTCGGCGACACGTGCATCCAGGGTCGTGGGAACGCTGACCCACCTGCCAGATATTAATTCTGGGGTGATCGCCGTCCTCCTGTCATCACAGCACCCAATAGCTGGACATAATTCCGAAATATCCAATGAAAATACCAGGGGCTTCAATTGGGGGACCAGTAATAAACCTGGGACTTAATTGTGTAGGAGGAGACATTTTTCGGATGTTCGAGAGAGTGTCAGATTTTGCAAAAGAGCAGAGAATGGGTTTTGTGCTTCGGGGAGAAAGTCCTCCCAAAGTATGTCTGCAGCGATGACCGACGTTTCCTCCGTCGAAGTGCCCCGCATCCAGTGACGACCCAACGATGTATCAACTATCGAAGGTACGAAATGCATGTCTCTTATACTCTCGGTCTGTTTGACACTAATTTAGATAAGTCCGCACTCTCTCGACAGCTTATTCAATTTACACTTGAGTGAAATAATCAGAATGAATTTACCTGAAAACTTAAATGAAGGGGATTTAAATATATATATTTTATATATTCATGATTTAGGAAATGTCAAACGCGAATGTCAATGGAGAGTGATTATGATTTAGTAAGATTGTTAATTGAATTAATTAAATATGTTCTTTTATTTTAATTTTTATTTCCTTTTGTTAATAAATATATATATTGTTAATGTTTTATATCATGTCCGTTGTCCTCATTTTCCAATAATTTGATTTTTATGTATTTTTATTCGACACGGCCAATGTCGGAGGTTGTTTTTAATGAACAATACCACTGAATTATGCGTTCTAACCGGGCGTGTAGTTAAAACCCACATAACGGTAACCTTTGACTCTACGACTCCTCCACCATTGTCGTTCCAACACTCTCAAAAAGACCTACAACCAAGAATTTGAGTGAAATTTATATTTTTACACAAATGTGTGAAAATATGAAGGCTTTTATTAACAGGCTAATTTATTTATATATTTTTTTTACAAATATGTAAAAAAAAAAAAAAAAAATGAGGACTTTAAGGGCGAGCGTCAGAAAATTTTCTGCCCTATCCACGCTTTGTTAACTTTCGCGGCACACATATTTCGCCGAAATTCTGTTCAAACAGTTGCGAAATATTTTCTTATAGATAAAATGCTATGCTTAGATTATATTAAAACTAAATTTAATACCCAATAAAACATAGAATATATGTTTATTTTAATTTAAAATATTTTTGGTGCTGCCATCTGTTGTCGTAATTTAATTCATACCGACTATTTTTATTTTTTAATGGACATTTTTAAATGTCTATTCCTTCTAATACGCTATTAAATATAACAACAGATCATATATAATGCCATAATCACGGAAACGTAATTGAACTTGGACTTGAAGACAAAGGAACTTGAAGACAAAACTGCAGTCCTCAGTGATGCACATTCAGATCCCTTATCAAATTTATAGAATGACAAATTACCTTTCCGTGATTGTGGCATTATTATACATGATCTGTTGTTGTATTTAACACTGTATTAGAAGGAATAGATATTTTAAAATGTTCATTAAAAAATAAAAATAATAGGTATGAATTAAATTACGACAACAGATGGCAGCACCAAAAATATTTTGGATTAAAATAAAAAATATATTCTATGTTTTTTGGGGCATTAAATTTAGTTTTAATATAATCTAAGCATTGCTTATCTTTCAGAAAATATTTCGCAACTGTTTGAGCAGAATTTCGGCGAAATATATCTGCCGCGAAAGTTTACAAAGCGCGGATAGGGCAGAAAATTTACTGACGCTCACCCTTAAGACTGACTCATTCTTTCTTTCAAACATTCATAAACATAAGCAAACACAACCAACAACACGAAAGTCACCAAAGTAAATTCTACCCCCAAAACCTTTTGGACCTCTCCAACAGAGACAGCCCCCCCCCCCCCCCTCTCCCTTCCGATTCTTTTTCTACTCCTATCTCGTACAATTTTATAGTAAGGATGCAGCGTGACATTTTCTATAGTAAGGATGCAGCGTTCCACAGATCTCCCCCCCTTTTAGACGTTGTCGAAAGCTTCTGACAAAGAAGTTAGTTGCGGAATTACTTATAGCCCCCGTTTTCACCGGCATAATACCATGTCACAAGCTCACTCGCTAACAATTTAATGTGTCTCAGACATAAGCAAAATTTTACCTACCCCTTGATAACTCCAATATGTTTGTGCTCATTCAAAAAAAAAAAATTGCTGTTTCTCTAAAATGACGAAATGTAAGAAAACCTCTTAAAATTGACTCGTCACAAAAATCGACTATAATGTGTTTTGTAAAAGTATAATGATGACAAAGCAACTCCGGGATTCTTGTTTTTTCCATAAAATATAGGCGAAAAAATATCGGCTGTGGCTAAATATGATGGAGCCGAAATGGTTTTACATGAATAACATTTTGTAAAATAATAATAGTAAACAAACAGAGAAGGGGGGGTACCCGAGTAGTGATGGGATCGCTTCAGTGGCGTCACCAAGGGTGATCGGGATTTCAGGGTCTAAACCATAGACCTTATGGCCATAACATCCAGAGACCCATCAGAATCCATCGAAGTTCGAAGAAATGATAATTGCATAAATGAGAACCAAGATATTTTGTTACCAATGTATTCCACCCAATTTTTACTTTCCTTATATACATAATGTATAAGGAAAGTATTGTGACGGGGACGAAAATTCGAATTCGAGTTTTCGACGGGAGAGCACGTTTGAAGCATCCCTGATCACGAATCAAACGCTTTTGAGGTGATGTCTGTGTGTGTGTGTGTGTCAGTGAGCCTGTGGAGACGATATCTCACGAACGAATGGAGACATTCGAATGACATTTGGTACAAAAATTACTATCCATGAATACTGGAAGCCTGTTGTTTTAAAACACAATCGAATGTTCAGAACCCTCCTAAATTTTCGAGAGAAATTTTAAAAAAATCATCAAAAAATCAAAACCTTTAATAAAGTTACGCATGTAGACATTTCTTATGTAATGTTTCCTTAGAAAACGATTGATATAAACTTTAGAACGCTAGCATGAACCGTTCTCGAGATATTGCACATTTTTCAAATAAATTTATCAAAAAATCCCATAAATTAAAAAAAATATTAACTGTTAAGAAACATGTTTACTTTTTATATGTAATATCATGCGATAAATTTGGTGACATCATTCTCCTGGATCTAACTCGTTCCATTCACAAGAAAAGATACTTTGAGTAATACTTTTGTAGTTGAACGCCAATAGTCATTTATCCGCTGTAAGAATAACTTATTTCTCCGTTCATAACCTTTGGCGAGGTTTTGGCGACGAATTTAGCAGAATGTCGCCAACTTGGCGACATTTTAAAATGTTGCCAAAGTAACGAAAATCTCGCCAAATAGATAAAAATGACGCTAAATCAATGAAAATGACGACTAATTGAAGAAAATTCAATATCTTGGAAAGAATATAAGTATCTACTATAAGAATAACATTTTTTTTTAACTGCAAAAGCAGTAAATTCATTGCATTATATAAGGAAAGTCATGTGCTGCCCACATCAGATTTTTTTTTTACTTTCCTTATATACACAATGTATAAGGAAAGCATTATGACGGGGTCGAAAATTTGAATTCGAGTTTTCGACGAGGGAGCACGTTTCACGCATACCTGATCACGAATCAAACATTTTTGAGGTGATGTCTGTGTGTGTGTGTGTGTGTTTGTCAGTGAGTCTGTGGAGATGATATCTCACGAGGGAATGGAGGGATTCGAATGAAATTTGGTACAAAAATCACAATCCGTGAATACTGGGAGCCTATTGTTTTTAAACGCAATTGAATGTTCAGAACTCCCCCCCCCCCTAAAGTTTCGAGTAAAAACTAAAAAAAATCATCAAAAAATCAAAACCTTTAATATAGTTACGCAAATAGACATTTCTTATGTAATTTTTCCTTAGAAAACGATTGACATAAACTTTAGAACGCTAGCATGAACCGTTCTTGAGACATTGCACATTTTTCAAATAAATTTATCAAAAAATCCCATAAATTAAAAAAATATGTTAACTGCTGAGAAACATGTTCACGTTTCATATGTAATATCATGCGATAAATTTGGTGAAATCATTTTCGTGGATCTAGCTCGTTCCATTCATGAGAAAAGATACTTTGAGTAATACTTTTGTATTTGAACGCCAATAGTCATTTATCTGCTATAAGAATAACTTATTTCTCCTTCCATAACGCTTGGCAAGATTTTGGCGACGAATTCGTCGGAATGTCGCCAACTTGGCGACTTTTTTAAATGTTGCCAAATTAACGAAAATCTCGAAAATCTGAGTCAATGAAAATGACAACTGATTGACGAAAATTCAATATCTTGAAAAGTATATAAGTATCTACTATAAGAAAAAGCTTTTTTTTTTTTGCTGTAAATGTAGTAAATTCTTTGCATTCTATAGGAAAAGTCATGCACTGCCCACATCAGATTTCTTTTTTTACGACGCTACTGGGGGGCACTTCGATCAATTGTTATGATTAGTGACGTCGTCAAGGGGGATTTGGGAGTCTTAACACCTCCAAAGACCCATCAGAACTCATAAAGGTTCATAAAATTGATAACTGCATAAATGAAAAACAAGATATTTTGTTGTCAATCTCTCCCCAACCCAATTTTTAACACTTTCCAGCATAGTTGTAAAGTATTTATGATTTGTTCATTCATTCTGTCTGTCTGTCCGTTCGCACGATAACTGAACTTTATCAAAATGAAATTTTAGTATGTTATTGAGACGGCCTGTGGGACATATGGGAATGTAAAAGAATAGTATTAGTTTGGGATGTTTGGATTTAATCCGGGTTTTGAATTTAACCTGGGTTTAAAAAATGAAATACATTGAACCCTATGGGACCTAATTTTTCAAACATTTTTTAGGTGGAGTTAAGATTCACAAATTGCTTCGAAAATTTTCTGAAATGTTCAAATTATCACTTAAAATTTGTAAAAAATAAAAATCCATTGAAATATGTTTAGTAATTTTAAATAAAAATTGAAATAATAATTACACCCATATTATATAAAGAGATCACGTGACTCATTACAAAATAAAATAAGGCATCCATTTTTTTTCGCTTAGTGAAAATCGTACCGCTTATATTTATATTTAGTGCTGCATTCGCCCTAAAACTGATTTATTTTTACATATTATCTGTGCATCTAAATTCTGTGCCTACGCAATTATAATATTTTTAATTTTAAATGATCACTAAACTTTGATTATTTCTACAACGAAACCTAATTTTAACGTATGCAGAATGTAAACAAATCAACGATTGCAAGATGAGTTGTATAAAAATTGCTGTATTTTTTAGCGGAAAATTATTTAGCTCTGGAGTCTGGAATATAAATGATATGAATCAAATATTCATTGATTTTACATACTGAAGCAAACGATTTTGTAGCATTGCCTTTTTTGATGATGTTTTAAGTTTCCAAGTAAAATAAATTATTGTTACTGTGATAATTTTAAAAATATCACCGCTGAATGTATCGCATTTTAAAGATGTTAAAATAAAATTGCATTTTAGTTGGAAAGTGTTTCTTAATCAATACTTTATGCATGATTAATCTTACTTGTTTTTGTTGCGACGCTACTGGAACGCCTCAAACCTTTGATCAATTGTTATGATCAGTGACGTCATCAAGGGGTATTTGGAGTCATAATACCCCAGGGACCCATTCGAACCCATACAGGTTCATAGAAATGATAATTGCGTTAATGAAGAGCAAGATATTTTGTTATTAAACCCTCCCCCCCCCCCCCTCCCATTTATTTTCTTGCAACGCTAGTGAGGCATTGGGTACCCTTGATCAATTGTTTTGATTAGTGACGTCATCAAGAGGGAATTTGGGGATCATAACCCCCAGGGGCCCATCACAATCCATTGAAATTCGTAAAAATTATATTTGGAGAAATAGGAAACACAATATTTTATTACCAAAATCCCGGCCCAAATTATTTTTTCTGGCGACGCTACTGGTTATGATAATACTAGAACCATCTTCACTTATATCCTACATATTTGTCTATTCTGCTAATAATCTTTATGGGTAGACTGTCCTCTTTGGACCTTTTCAAAATAGTTCAAATTATTAAAATAGTGGAATTAGAACCATATTTTCAAAACAGTTCAAAATATAAAAATATCGAAATTATATCCACTATATTTCGAAAACAAAGACCCCTATCCGAAATCCGACTATATGCATGTTCTTGTAGGGCTGCAGATTACCCTCCTACTATACCCTTTCAGTTTTCGAGATATAAGTATTCCAAACTTCGAAAAACGGAAAATTTTCAATCCTCTTCAAATTCACAATACGATTGCTACAAAACGATAAGAAGCTTGTGAAAACAAGTTTTTCTTCTAAAAACTGGATTTTCTACTGAACTGTTTTGCCCCTTACTATTTATATCCATCTTTTATAGTTTTGAAGATATTTCGAGTGGCAGTAAACAAAGGGAAACAAAAACTCGCTCGGACAAAATCTCTATATTTTTTTCGAAATAAAAAACAGTTCAAAATATTAAAATATTGAAATTAATTTTATTTTTTTCATATATAAATAAGATATAAATAATAAGGGATATATATATATATATATATATATATATATATATTACATTCTCTTCCACTTCAGCATTACTATTATTTGCCCCTCCTTTTAGTAGCTCTTTTTGTATATTAATACTTTTTCTTAACATTTCGCTTAACTGTTTTTCAATTCTTATGAATGGCAACAGTAAATGGTTTTTTATTTTTTCTTTACGAATGGCAACACTGGTCTCTTCTATCAGTGTTCCCGGTATCGACTCGATTGTACATACGCTGTGCTTTTTCCAGGTATTCATTTTTTCTTTTTTATTCTTTCTTTATGTATGTCGTCCAAGTAGAAATAGTTTATAGATATAATCTATCAATTTCTTCAGAAACATACATTTTTGTGTTTGCTTCTACAAAAAACTTGGACATGATTAGATTTTTGTAGAGGTTAACAATTCATGATTTAAGCTTAGAGCCTCGTCCACGTGTATAGCGTTTGTGCTTGATTTAGTTTGTTATACTTTTTTCGATTCCATGCCTTTGTATTATGATATTTTTCATTGACTTGTTGGTTCGATTTTTATTTTTTTCCATTTGCTTGAGGATTAGTTTTTTTTTTACTTTTGTTTTGTAAGCCAGTTAGATAGTTGAATTTAGTTTAAGTTTTTCTTTTTTTTTGTTTCCATACCTTTGAATTTTGTTAATTTTCTGTAACTTGATAGCTTGTGTTTTGCTTTGTTTTTTATCCATTTGATTGATGATTTGCTGTATTATATTTTATTCTGTGGGTGTTTTAAAAAGTTAGGTTTATCGTGTTACATCTTCTTACTTTTCGTTCATTGGATTTTCAAACTACTATTATATATATATATATATATATATATATATATATATACTGCTGGACAATTGCTAAGGATGGATGACACTATCACCCATAGCAACCACAAAATGAAAGGAAGCAAAATGTGGAAAATTAGAATAAGTGCGGGATACAGCAAGAAGTGTACGTATGCAAATTTTTCATTTCCACGCCTGTCCGTCACGTGATAGCGCTGATAAGAGATTTAAAGGGTTTGACGCGTGTGGACAGTTGTTGTTCCAACTGAAAGATTTTCGGGAAACATTTAATTAACGAATTTGAAATTTTCGGTATGTTCTCCCGATATCACTTAGATGATTTTACGTGTGGCCACATTATTGGAAAGATCGAAGAAGGGCGAAAAATAACAGATGTTGCTAGGGGGTTCGACACCGCCCACAGCGCTGTTTCACGGCTGTGGCAAGCATTTAAAACAACTGGAATGTGTAGCAAGCGTCATGGGAGAGGTCGTGTTAGACGTTCGACGCCTGCAGGAGACAGGTACATTGTCCTATCGGCAAAAAGGGACCGGCGCACCACACCTCAGCAAGTGGCTAATCAGTTTCTTGCTACCACAGGATAGCGGCTCTCCCGGAAAACTGTAGCCAGACGTTTGGGTAAATGAGGACTATACGCCCGCAGACCTGCTGTGTGTGTCCCATTGTCCAGACTGCACCGTACCGCCCGTTTGCAATGTGTCGTGAGCATCGCAATTGGACGGAACAGGTCTGGGCTTGCGTACTATTCTCAGATGAGAGTAGATTCAGTCTGTCATCGGATTGTAGACGCCAACTGATCTGGCGTGAAAGTGGTACTGCTTATCGTCCAGGAAATATCCAGGAAAGGGACCTATACCCGGCATGCAGTATCATGGTATGGGCCGGCATCATGATCAATGGCCGCACGCCCCTACATGTGGTTGCAACTAGGACTATGACCAGCCAACGATAGATTGAGGAAGTTCTACTGCCTCATGTTCGCCTTTTCCGTGGTGCTGTCGGTGATAAATTTGTTTTCATGGACGACAACGTACCATGTCATCGAACACTCGCTGTTCAGGATTGTCTAATCAGCTAGGGTATTCAATGCCTCGTATGGCCAGCACGTTCTCCAGATCTAAACTCCATTGAAAATGTTTGGGATGCTTTGGGGAGGTGACTTGCTGGTTGAAAATATTCTCCAACAAACAAGAACACCCTTATCCGTGCAAGGGCGCGGTAGCCCATTGGTTAGCGCGCTGGAGTTGCATTCGGTAGGCCCGGGTTCGATTCCAGCCACTGCCAAAACTGCCGCCGTGTTCACGCGGAGTACGATCACGTTAAACATGTGGGTCCGTAAGTCCTTCCGAGAGGTTGGTGGTAGGGGAAGGAGGGTACGGTCCCTGTGGATGCCTCCCCCACTGGGTTCCGGTCTAAATTGGGTGGCACTTCCCGACCGTCCAAACTGTTACCTTACACCTTTCTGGTAGGTCGGACGGTCTGGGTTTCAACAACAACAACCCTTATCCGTGCACTGACAGAGGAGTGGGAAAATTTGCCTCAACAGTGCTGGATAATGTTGTGCAAAGCTTGACATGACGTGTGGAATGTTGCATAGCATTCCACGGTGGACATCTCCCGTACTAACACCTTTCTCAAAGGTGCCTGCTGTCGTTCATATGCATTTTTCCATTTCTCCGTACACAGCTTCAAACGAATACTTTTCCCTTTCAGATGTTTCAAAACCTTCTGCATTTTCCAGAACAATAAATGATCTTTATTCTAATGTCTGAACAGTGTGGCAACAATATTTTATCCTGCTGGGCGTCCACCTCCCGCTTAATGTTGTGCAACATTGTAATTTATGATCCGTCCTTAGCAATTATCCAGCAGTGCATATATATGGTATAAATATAACAATTTACACCCTATTTCAAACGAAACAATTATAAATTGTTTGCATTCGATTAGGTTCGGAGAGATAAACATCTACATTTTTTATAACTCTCTGTTTTCAGCTGAATACCCGACCACAGACATTATTCACGTCAAAATATTAACATAGAACTTATAACATGTTAGTTTGGTTTAAAATTTATATTTCTTAAATGAAACCAGTTTCGTTACTTCAATTAATAATGTAATAGCTAAATGGTAGTGTGTAGTATGAAAGAGAATAAAATTCATAAATTCAAATTAAATTAGGGCATTTCAATTCACTTAGAAAATATTTTTCATGGAACTGAAAAAAAAAAAATTCTGAAATTCAAAATTTTCCTTCACATTCACATGGAATTTGGAGATTTATTGAAGAAAAACGGGCAACTTGGCGTACTCCGCTTTAGCAAATTTTGTACAAAACGCGTTACACGTGAAGTTATTAGCCAATTCACAAAATTCGAAAACTTTCCCGAATTCGCCCAAAGTCGCCAAGTTGGCGATATTTCGCCAAACTTGTCGCCAAGATAACCGAATTTGTCGCTACGATCACGCGATCCTGACCATCAAATTTTTAACAATGGTTTTCTGATAGATGTTCGTAACAATATGATTGCACTTCCATTACACACTTCCGTTACACGCTTCTTTTACACACTTCCGTTACACGCTTCCGTTTCATCCTCGTCCCACTACTTTTATGATTTACTCCGTACCCCGTACCCTAAAATGTTTCACACCCAAAATCGTCCGGCCGTCCAAACAGTTGCTCATGTCCCCGGACGAGTCGGACGGTCTGGGTCTTCAACACTCACAATCGAATAAGTTTTATAGTTTAAGAAGGTATAATTTTTTTTTTTTTGGGGGGGGGGGGGAGTCGTGACATCATTACCAGCACCTCAGGAATGCATTGTCAAACTTGGTATCAATCGAAATATTATTTCAAACCCTTTAAAATGAAGGGTAGTATGCTATAATTGTGATATTTTGGACTAACAATACATACTTTTCAAAAATTTTCTTGCAAAATTTGCAAGAATGAAGAATCACAAATGCATTCTGGTAGGAGAAGGGCCTAATTGAATCACACCCTTAATTTACACAGGATAACATCGTGCTCGTCGTGTCAATTGTGAATTTAAAATCGCTACGAAAAATCATAGACACATAGAAAAATCGGAACTGCAGTTTTGAGACCTCAGTAGCACAGCCGACGTTTAATACAATGAGCTACTAAGATGATAGTATTTTACAGTTGAAATGTACCCTACAACCTACACAGAATATGATGCTATTACTTTTATTATTTTTACTTTAATTTGGACATTATTGTATGGATTTTGTTTTGTTCCGCAGACATACACAAATATTAAATCAAAATAATGAAAGTATCAGCGTAATCATCCGTCTGTCATTAAAACACGTTCAACCAACATACATTTTAAGTATTAAAAATCCTCGAATATCTAATATAATTTTATATCAGATACCTGAGTGAAATATATTATGTGCAAGTTGAAAATGTACATCCGTCTTCTTTTATCACTACTATATAACTGTCTAGCGGGTTTACCGTATTTTTGCCTTTCAAGAAGACTGCATGCTTTTAGACTGTGTTTATAGTAACAACTATGGTACAAAACCTAACAAAGCCGGATTTTCGATTTACTCTCCTTCAGGGAGAAAAAATGAGGGGAAATCATTTGGAAAAATCTTTGCAGATCCTACAGATGCCTAGGTGACCTAGAAGGCTGAATCTTTGCACATATAGTGTCGATCATCGGGCATAACTTAGCATAGTCGGATTTTCAATTAACCCCCACCCCCTCCTCCCTGGGAAGCGGGGAAATTTTTTTTCCTGAAAATAATGGAGGGTCTGAAACTAGAAAGTCCTTTCAGACCCTCCAGACACCCTCCCCGATGACCTAGAAGACTGAACCTAAAGAACCTTTATTACACACTTATACTATCGACTATCGGGCAGAACCTAATTTAGCTGTATTTTCGCTTCCTTCTACCCAGGGACGAAGATTATGAGTGATTATAAGGTGAGCCTTTTCAGACCCTCAAGCAGCCCTCCAGTAGCTTAGACGGCCAAATATTTGCACATTTATAGTACCAACCACTGGAACCATTTACTGGACAATTTATTCATCGTAACAGTTATTACACTGCATTCCCATGTCAATTTTATCACTTATTAGATATTTTTTTAATATAAATAATAAAAATATCTAATTAAATATAAATAATGGTAAAAATGTACTGATTACGGGATGAGAAAACAAAATTAAGGAAAGGGGAGGAATTGTTTGAAATGATATTGTAACGGTCACTCAGTTTATTTTTAACAGTACGATCATTAAAAAAATACGTTTGCAAAATGTCAAAAGTTTAAATATTTTATAGTTGTGGATTTTGGGGAATGTTTTAACACACCCCTCCCCTCCCCTTGCAGTACACTCCTGCAACCGGGTAAGTGTTCTTTGAGGTTTTGCGTCCTAGGATCCCTTCAAACAAAAAAGGTTAGGAATCACCAGGGGCAGATTTAGGGAAGGATCAGCAGACCCATCGTTATTGTCTGTAACATAGACTTCTAAAATATAGCACAAGTTATGGGCGTGGCAAAATGTTCACAGCATCTCAGGTCTGACGTTCTTGCCACTCCTCCATGGGCGCCCTTAGAACGTTTTCCAGGACGCAAACTCAAGAATATTTTCAAGATGCTTCTCTTATTTTATTTTGAACATATTTAGCTTGATGTCAATCTTTGTGGCTTTGGGCGTCCAGAGAAGGACAAGTACCCCCCCCCCTACCCTTCTTATGGGCGCCCATGCCATCACCCCTTCTTCCTTAATTGTTGAAAACAATTGTTGTCAACATCCTTCTCCTACCATTGCCATCTCCCTCCCGATCACGTTAGAATAAATAATAACTTAGAAGGCCAGTATTTCAATAAAGCTATTAAATGTGTATTGACATGCATGTTATTATGAAAATTACTTTGCTATTATGAGAAATTACTAATTTTAGCTTGGTGTGTCGTTTCGAAAATTTTAATCATCTGATTTTTACCCTTTGTCCAATTTTTTTTCGATCCCGTTCCTAGAAATTAAACTACTGCTGTAAATAGGCACGTGATAAATTGAGTCGAATTTATACTGCTGCCATCTATCGGAAACAGGACACAACACAGATAGCTTTATTAAATATATTTTGTAGTGCTGCCATCTATCCAAGAATGTAGACAAACATACAGTAATAGAATTTAGTATCGAAAAATAAGCAAGATTTGATAAAAAATGAGTTGTCTGAAAGCGGAATTACGCTCAATACGGGAAGTATGGTACCGAAATTCATAATAGAAATTACTTCATTAGCATTTCTTTAGAAGCTTCCGTCTGCATAATATGGAAACACAGACGTTTTGGACCAAGAACCGTAAATTACGTTCGCTAATTCTATTTTGTTCATGGGGTATAGAAATTATTCCGATTTCCTCTTTAATAGGTGTTCTAATAGTGACTAGGCTTTCATATGAGTTTGTATAGTAATACGTTTTGTTAGGTATTTGTATAGCAATTACTATACAGTAATTACATATGAAAACAATTCAAGAACTGGAAAATTTGCTGCTTATAACGTTTCCACACTCCCCCCCCCCCCCCCCCCCCGTCTCGACCAAAAAATGGGGGAAAGGCCAAAAAACTGATACACAGTGTATAAGCTAGCTTATCACTAGTGCTATTCTTCCGGCTGAGGAAGGTTCTGTAGCCAAAATGTATCCCAAATTCAGGTCAGACTGCGGTTGATTTTTTATATAAACGTTAAAGGAAAAATCGTTTCTGAAGGAAGGGGGGTGGTTCGTATTGGTAGAGAAACAGTCGGTCTCTACTTGCAAAAATCTGATGTGAGCAGCACATGACTTTTCCTGCAGACTCAAGTACATTTTCTCTTTATTTCATTAATCGTTCCTTAAATTGAGTTTAATTGCATTAAATAACACGCATAGTTAATTGAAATTACACTGAATTGACACTTCTAATTCAGTTTTCGTTTTTACTTGGTACCTGGACTTATTCTCAAAACCGGCGTAGCAAAAATGTGAAAAAACTAAAATATCTCGAGAACGGCTAGTCCTAGAATAATGGGTTTTTCCTTATTCTTTTCATCGTCAAAAATTACATATAAAACGAGAATTTAATTAATACATTTGAGCATACACAGTCATTCATTTTAGATTCTGACAATTGCGGGCCATTTTGCAAAAAAAAAGTAGCGTCTTTTTTTCCGGATGATACCAAAATCTAATCAGCACCAGGGTAACCCACAAGTGACTTACCAAATTTTGTGAAATTTGGTCCATTAGTTTTTGAGTTAGAGTGGGTACATACATTACAAAGACAAACATACACACAGACGTAACGCTAAAAATAGTTTTTTCGTATTCTAGAGGTGTTAAAACATGAAGATCCGTCGAAAATTCGAGTTGCGATTTTCGACATGATTCCAATACTTTCCCTACACATTTCTATATCCGGCCACACAAACAGCTACTGTAAGCCTTAGGGTCAGTCGTGTGGTCTGGGTCTTCCACACATTTCTATGTATTGCAGGGAAAGTAAAAATTTGACAGCACGTTTTTCTATCACATGAAATAAAATTTTTCAGCAGTTCTTCACGAATTCATTCCAATATCTTTTGAACTTTCACAAATAACCAACTCCCTTTACAAATCTAGATGGGCATAACAGTTTTGTGTCTCAACTTTATCAAAAGATGATCTAGAAGTGTCTGAAATCGCTCACTTACGGTGGCAAATGGTATTTGCTCTTCATTTTTGACGGAATTACTACTCACTTTTATTCTCTTTTGCATACTTTTTCTGTATAGTCATACGAATTTTCGGAAAATCTTGAAGTGGAAATGCTTAGTGAACACGATACCCCCTTTTGGAATATGATGCTGAATCTATATCAGTCATCAACTATCTACAGTCAATCCTGAGTGGATATTTTAAAGAAAATTTTTGAACCAGAAATGGGAAAGGATACGGAATTGAAAATTATTAGTGAATCATCGTCCCCTTTTGGAATATGATGCTGAATCTATATCAGTCATCAACTATCTACAGTCAATCCTGAGTGGATATTTTAAAGAAAATTTTTGAACCAGAAATGGGAAAGGATACGGAATTGAAAATTATTAGTGAATCATCCTCCCCTTTTGGAATATGATGCTGAATCTATATCAGTCATCAACTATCTACAGTCAATCCTGAGTGGATATTTTAAAGAAAATTTTTGAACCAGAAATGGGAAAGGATACGGAATTGAAAATTATTAGTGAATCATCCTCCCCTTTTGGAATATGATGCTGAATCTATATCAGTCATCAACTATCTACAGTCAATCCTGAGTGGATATTTTAAAGAAAATTTTTGAACCAGAAATGGGAAAGGATACGGAATTGAAAATTATTAGTGAATCATCCTCCCCTTTTGGAATATGATGCTGAATCTATATCAGTCATCAACTATCTACAGTCAATCCTGAGTGGATATTTTAAAGAAAATTTTTGAACCAGAAATGGGAAAGGATACGGAATTGAAAATTATTAGTGAATCATCCTCCCCTTTTGGAATATGATGCTGAATCTATATCAGTCATCAACTATCTACAGTCAATCCTGAATGGATATCTTAAAGAAAATTTTTGAACCAGAAATGGGAAAGGATACGGAATTGAAAATTATTAGTGAATTATCGTCCCCTTTTGGAATATGATGCTGAATCTATATCAGTCATCAACTATCTACAGTCAATCCTGAGTGGATATTTTAAAGAAAATTTTTGAACCAGAAATGGGAAAGGATACGGAATTGAAAATTATTAGTGAATCATCCTATTTCCTCCAGAATTTGATGCTGAATCTATATCAGTTACCATCTAAGATCTAATGTAGCCAATATTAAGAAATAGATGTTTTAAGTAATATGATTTTTTTTTATCCGGAAATGGAAATCGTTGTGGTGAAACAAGGACACAAATAAGCTCTGTCTTGTGACGCATTATCGCTGAAAATGAATTTAGTTTTATTTTGTAAACTACCAAATTGTATGGATATCGTTTGATTATTTAAAAATGTATCTACATCTGGAAAAGCTAAATATATCGAGAACGGCTTGTGATAACTCCTAAATTACGAGCTAGCTTCATTTCTGTTTTCAAGTTCTTTGTAGTGTAGAGAAAGTATCAGAAAGTCTCACAGTATAGCAAAAGTATTGTTTCCACCGAAGTTTTCGATTTCGAGATTTTGATGTCAATATATGCTTTAAGACCCTCTGAATACGTTTTAACTATTTTCAGACTGATATCCGTCTGTGGTCAATTTCTTGTAAGCTGCCACAAATATTAATTGCTTTTTACTCACTTTATATTCGGCTTTATCTTTGCCGTAGCTTGAATGAACTGCTGAAAAATTTACATAGAGAGCTAAGTGTGGACTGTAAACATTTATTTTATTCCATGGTTGAATCAACATTCCATAGAAATAACATGCATGAGATAATTGGGAAGACGAGCGCTTCCGCTATGAGAAGATGAGAACCACCCTGTTTGTTCCACGTTGCATACGGTTCTGACCAGAAGCATCTGGCGAGCTAGGTTGCCGCATTTGCAATGCGCCAATGCCCTTACAAAAGCGCTAATGAGCAAGAATAGCGCCAAGGGCTGCAGCAGGCTTCGTTATCGAAAAATCTAGAGCTAGATAGAATTTTTTTGAAATTCAAGTAAAAATTTATGCGAAATTTTATATTTTCTTAACATGGAAGCATCTGGCGAGCTAGGTTGCCACATTCGCAATGCGCCAATGCGTTTACAAAAGCGCCAATGAGCAAAAATGGCGCAAGGGCTGCAACACCCCGCCTAGCTTGGAATGTCCATTTCAAAATTACAGTCCATTATTTTCAAATACATAATAAAAAGTGAAATTAAATGAAATTATAGAGTTACAATTGGTTCACAATAGACAAATTAATTAATTACACACAATCAATTAGTTACACATAATATGGAATAAAAGCATTAACATTACTCTACATAGAAATACAACGAATTAAGTTACAACGAAGTTTTTTCAAGTTATATAAAGAAGTTTACAAAGAATGATTCTTAACGGGTAGAATGCATATTTTCGAAATGCATCTTTTAAAGATGCCCGTAGAAGTTTTCACGAGCGCAACTCTCACTATTCCATCTGAACCGGGCATGGTTTCTATTATCCAACCTAAGGTCCATTTGCAAGTTGGCAAATTATCTTCTTTCAACAAAACAAGTGCACCTGGACTCACGTTGTTTTTTGTGAATTGCCATTTCGAGCGCTGTTGCTAATGAGTTAATCACGAGTCCAGCTTTTCCAAATAAATTGAACCATTTTAGTTGTTCTTTGCCACCTTGACAATCTATTATCCTGTTTATCTAACATCTCAGGATCTCCAATTGCATTGATAGGGTGTCCTATCAGAACGTGCCCAGGAGTTAAGTCCTGGTAATCATTAGCAATCATTAGATGACAAAGGAGATATTGGTCTCGAATTTAAAATTCCCTCTAATTGTTTGGCAATTGTCAGAAATTCCTCCAAAGTAAGTTTAGAATTTCCAACCGCTCTCCTTAAATGATGTTTAAGTGATTTTACACCTGCCTCCCAGAGTCCACCGAAATTTGGAACTCTAGGGGGCAGAAATTTCCAAACAATTCCTTCAGAAGCTAAGTACCAAGACAAGTTGTCACTGGGGATTTTTTTTTTTTTTTTTTTTTGCCAAATTTTGAAAACGCTTCAACTCTGATTTGACAACCAATAAAATTTGTCGCATTGCCACTAAAAATTGTTGAGCTCTTACCACGCTCACAAAAAATCTTTTTAACGTGGCAATGAAAGCTTCAGAACTTAAGTCGGCTACGACTTCCAAATGCAAGGCCTTAGTGGCTAAACAGATAAAAATAGCTACATAGATTTTTTTGAAAAATACCCTTTCGTTGGTCTTATATATTTAATATAAAAAGGACCACAAAAATCAATTCCAGAATTACTAAAAGGTGGGCTTGGGTTGACTCGTTCAGATGGAAGATTTCCCATTAGTTGTTCTGCTATAACCAGTTTGTTTTTATAACAGGTTATACAATCATGTATAATTTTTCTTGTGAGATTTCTGCCATTTAGTGGCTAAAATACTTGCATTATAACATGCAATAAAGTTTGAGCACCGACATGCAAGTTTAGTTTATGACAGTAATCAATAATTATGTGCGTTAACTTATGTTTAACTGGTAAAATTATGGGATGTTTAGTGTCAAACATTAAGTTGGAGTTGGATGATCTAGCTCCAACTCGTAAAATGTTACTGTTATCTAAAAATGGGTTGAGATTTTTTAGCTTACTCCTTGAAGAGACTGGTGCTCTTTTCTTGATATCAGCTATTTCCTCTTTAAATTCACTTACCTGTACCTGCTGCAAAATCCAATTTCGAGAGTTTTTTAACTCTTTGGAGGAAAGAGACTCCGGATTTGTTGATCCGCTTTCCTTGTGTTTTTCAAAAACCTGAAAATATAACTCAATACTTTATAATGTTCAGGATATCTGTTAACACATTGTTATTGTTTATAGTCAACGTCAAACAGTGGCCACAGAGTTTTTAAGTTCAGATAGATACAAATTGTCTGTAGTGCTGATAATGTCTATACCAGGCATATCTAGTTCTTGTAAGAACTTTAACCCATTCCACCACAAATCCTTGGTTGTAAGCTCTCTTGCATCTAGACCTCTAGAAATGATGTCTGCTGGGTTGTTCTTAGATGTTACATGAATCCAGCGGCAGTTTTCAGTTAGGCGTTGAATTTTAGCCACTCGATTCGCGACAAAGGTTTTTAATTGGTTTGGAGGTGTATTGATCCAAGCAAGTGCAATAGTAAAATCCGACCATAGATAGATCTGCGCAAACTCTAATTTTAATGATCTGCGCAAACTCTAAAAGCATTATATTCTTTATAGAATATTATAATTTTCTTTATATAAAATATAATTATAGAATACAAAGAAATACAATTCTCGAAATAGCCCAAATTCCAGTGATTAAAATTAATTGTCTTTAATTTCATTTTTAGATACTAGATGGCGGTAATTTTATATTTATTTCGTCGCAGTATTTTCAAATTTTTAATTTTTCTGCGCAGACAATTACTTTTGAAACGTTGTCCGCCATTTTAATTAGAAGCGAAATTCGTCGTTATCTTCAATCTCAGGTACGTTCGTGGATTTTTATAAAACTTTATTATTTAAATACAAATTGAATTATAGTTAAAATTGTATAAATAACAGATAATAATACGAATAGGGTTAATATAATAACGAATGTCGAACTCTTAGAACCTGTCCCTCATTTGCTTCAAAAGTGATGACTCGAATAAGCAAATCATTCAGGAGAAAGAAACTATTTTCATAATGATTATAATTTGTTAAACTTTAAGGTTTGCGATTTTAATTATCGATCATTAATCTGAAGCAAAAGGAAACTGTTGGATATATCATCCATTTTTCAATTTAGTCAACATATTTTACAAGCAACACACACGAAAACATACATGTTTTGATGATGATAACTTTAATCACAAATTTTAATCAAACATTTTCAATCACAAATTATAACAGCAATTCAGTATACGTCAATTCATTTCGAAGATATGCTGAGTTTTTTTTTTTTTTTTTTTTTTTTTTATTATCCCATTTCGTTTCTTTTTATTTCGGTTTTGTTGGTTCTCTTGTATACTAACGAAGGGGATCTACCATATTCTTGAAACAACTGTATGCTGCATTGTTATTTTATTTGACTTAAATACGTTGATCAACTTTTCCCCATCCTTTGAAAGTGTTTTTATTTATTGATACTTGTTTCCAGTTGTGACACTTTGATGTTTGTTCGTACACAATGTCTATTTTTAATTGTGGCACTTTTGATATTTTAGTCGTGCACAAAATGTCTTTATTTTGAGTTGTGATCGTTTAATAGTTTGATCGTATACTAAATGACATCTCCATTTTGAGTTTTACCACTTTCAGTGTTTTATTTGTACACAGACGCATATTTATCCTTAAGTTATGCACTTTACTGAACAGTCATTTTAGCAGATCACATTTGTTCACTATGTTTTGATCTGTTGGGACCGTTATTAATATAAGTTAGCACACTTGTTGATTGGTAGGGTGATGTTTATCAATTCAGTTACAATAAATACCATTTTCGAGTTGTTTTGATTCAAGGATGCGGCGTATTAAACTCAAAAGTGACAAGTTTAGAAAATGCAGTTAAGATCAAATAAATTCAAATTAAGTGTAAATCAAGTTTCATTTCAGACAGAATTAGATCACTTAATCTCAGTGATTACACATTTCGAATACTGATCGTAACAATAACTGATGGTTTCGAACTAATTCATACAAAATCTTCTGTCATTCTTTGTGTAATTTGATGGACTTTATGGTAAAGGACTAAAAAGGTTTATAAATTATCTCCTTATAACACAAATTTATAAAGAATTGCAGCGATGACAAAAAATTCAAATATAAAATAGTTCTGCTGTACACCCTTTGGGTGAGATCTGGATGATCTGAGTATAAACAAATATACAAAATAGTTGCTTCTTCAAACCGAATTGTTTGCTAAATCTACCGTATAACGGAATAAATAAATTTTGATTAAACTATTTTAACAATAGATTATAAGTTGTTAAATGTTATGTTTCTCAATCTTAATTATTGGTAATTAATCTGCAACAGGAGAAAACTGTTCGATACAATATCTAATTGTCTATTTGGTCACCATCATTTTACAACCTTTACAAACCGTACAGAGAGCATGCTTGTTTTGAGTTGTGACGCTTTTGTATTTTGCTCATGCACAAAATGTCTTCATTTTTGAGTTGACTCTTTTGGTGTTTGTCGTAGGCAAAATAGTTTTGAGTTGTAACACTTTTAAAGTTTTGTTGCTCATGCACAAAATGTCTTCATTTTTGAGTTGACTCTTTTGGTGTTTGTCGTAGGCAAAATAGTTTTGAGTTGTAACACTTTTAATGTTTTGTTTGTACACAAAAGGAGGCTCATTATGATACTTTATTAAATTGTCAGTTTTGTAGATGTTTGATCACTTTGTAGAAATCTTATCAATTCCATAGCGATTTGGGGGACCCCTTATGACGGTTAATTAGCACACTTGCTAATTAGTAGGATACTGTGTACTAATTTAGCCGCAATGATAATTTTTAAATGACACGTTTGGTTTGTGTCAATTTTGAAGCAGGAGTTCCATGCATCAAAATCCAAATGTAGCCTCAAGTTTAGAAAAGCCAGTTAATCAAGTGAAATCGAATTGAGTGTAAATTGAGTTTCCTTTCAGATAAAAACAGATAACTTAATTTCGATGATTAAACATTTCGAACGCTGATCATAATAACAAGAAATATCAATCATGCATAAAGCATTGATTATGAAACATTTTCCACTTGAAATGCAATTTTATTTAAACATCTCTAAAATGCGATACATTCATCAGTGATTACTTTTTAATTATCATAGAACTACAAAAATTTATTTTACTTAAAAACTTAAAACTTCATCGAAAAAAATGTACTTGATTCAAATGACGTTATCGAAATATAAATCGTCTGGCTCTCTATGCAAAAGCAGTGAATATTTCAATCATACACTTTTATTCCAGACTCCAGAGTTAAATAATTTTGAATGATAAAAATTCAGCAATTCTTATACAACTCATCTTATAATCACTTGTTTACATTATGGATCCATTAAAATTAGGCTTCGTTGTAGAAATAATCAAAGTTTGATGATCATTTAAACTTAATAACATTGTAATTGCGTTGGCGCAGAATATAGATGCACAGAAAATACGCAAGAATAAAGAGATTTTAGGACGGATGCAAAACTAAATATAAATTTAAAAGAACTTTAAATCACGATTTTTACTCTGAGAAAAAAAAAAGATGGATGCCATAATTTATTTTGAAGTGGGTCGCTTGATCTCTTCATATTATATGGGTGTAATTATTTTAACTTTTATTTAAAAAACTACCGAACATATTTTGCTGTCATTTTTTTTATATATTTTATGGGATAATTTGAATATTTCCTAAAATTTTCAAAGCAATTTCTGAATTTTAACTGCACATAAAATATGTTTGAAAAATTAGGTCCCATAGGGTTCAATGTATTTCTTTTTTTCAGCCCGGATTCAATCCAAAACTAATTGGGTGATATTATTCTTTTACATTCCCATATGTCCAGCAGACCGTCTCAACAACATACTAAAATTTCATTTTGATAAAGTCACTTTTACGGCAGTTATCGTGCGAACGGATAGACAGAACGAACAAAGGCATAAACACTTTTCAGCTATGTTGTAAAATGTTAAAAAGGTTTCACACTAATTCATGTAACATCTGTCATTCTTCATGCGTAGATCGATGAGCTTTATGATGGACAATTAAATGTTTATAAATTTCCTCCTTTATGACACACATTAAGAATTGGAATGATTACAAATAATTGGGATGTTATACAGTTGTTTCTTTGAACCGGATCGTTTATTAAATCTACCCCATAAGAGGATAAATTTTGAATTGAAAACGTATCGCTGGTTAAATCTACCTTATAACGGAATAAATTTTGATTCGATCCGGATTGTTGGTTGAATCTAACCATTAGATGAATAAATTTTGATTCGATCCAGATTGTTGGTTGAATCCACCCATTAAACGAATACATTTTAATTTGATCCGGGTCGTCGTCATTTAATGGGTAGATTCACCCATTAAATGAATACATTTTGATTCGATCCGGATCGTTGGTCGAATTTACCTATTAAATGAATACATTTTGATTCGATCCGGATCGTTGGTTGAATTTACCCATTAATTCATTTTGAATTACCCATTAATTTACCCATTGAATGCATTTTGATTCGATCTGGATTGTTGGTTGAACCTACCTATTAAATGAATAAATTTTGATTCGATTCAGATCGTTGGTTGAATGTACCCTTTAACTAAATAAATAATTAATTTTTTTTGAGAATTTTGGATGGCATAAAATATGTTAAAATTTAGATCGTTAGTTTAATAATGTAAATGATTTTCTCTTTTAATTTCAAAATTATGAAGCTATAATAATTAACCAAATTTGGTTAATATTTATATGATAGTGCCTCGATTCGCATGATCTCAGAATATTATCCCTATTATCCGAGCTAACCTTCCCTAGTTTTCTAACTACCATGCGAAAAGTTTAATTACTATTAATTAATGTATATGAAAATTTCCATCTTTGTTTCATAAATGTCTTATAGAGTGAAAAATCTGATGTGGACAGCACATGGCTTTCCCTGCATTTCCATATTCACGTTCACTTTATTTCTACAATTATTAAATTCATTAAATTGAATTTAATTGCACAAAATAACACCCATAATTATTTTAAATTAAAAGATAGCTCCAGAACGGCTAGTTCTAGAGTAATGGGGTTGGTCTTAATATTCTCACCGTCAAGAATTATGTAGTAAAACAAGCATTTAATATATTTGAGCACACGTATTTTTTTATTTTTGATGTTGACGATTTTTGCGGACCATTTCGCAAGAAAAGACAGGGGGAGAGGGGGAGCTACTTTTTCGGCAACTTTATAGCTGGCTACATAAGCTTTTTCAGGGGAAAAAATCTCACTTATTATTCGTAACTAGCGTTTTTAGTTTTCGAAATATAAGTGTTAGAATCCTTAAAAACGAAACTTTTCAGTCTTTAAATTTCCCGATGGTTGCTCAAAACCTATATAAAAGAGCTATAAAAACAAATTATAAATCTAAATGCAGAATTTCCTGCTAAACATTTCTGTGTCTTACTACTTATATCTACCTTTTATAGTTCAGAAGATAATTCGAGTGAAAGTAAAGAAAGTGAAAATCGCTCGGATAAAAACATTTTTTTTAAACAAACTAGGGGCTTCGCCTCCTACTCGCTGCGCTCGCTTCATATATTTTTTTTCTTAAAAATTCTACTTTCAAAAATCTCTTTTCTATCCCTGCCTATTTTTCGCAGGAGGGAAAAGCAGGAATTTTTCTTAGCCTAGGGAACGGAATTCCTTGATCATGGCTATTTCTTGCCAAACTAAAGTTTAAATTGATAAACGGTTTATTTCATCGTGTTACCCTATTATTTCTCTATAAATATACCAAATTTCATATTTTTGTATGCTATAGTTTTTACGGTGAGACAGAGAAATCGCTAGACGTGCCGAGACGAAAAACAAAGTTCACTTCAGAAGTGCATAAAATGTAAAATATCTCAAAAACTACATCGAAATTAAAAAAAAAAATAGCTAATTATTGCAAAACTTTACCCATGTAGGTACCTGCCTGCAAACATTCGTGGTCTTGCCTAGTGGTTGCAAACATTCGTGGTCTGTCGTGGTTAGCCTATCCAGGACGCGAACTCGCAGCTCAAATATTTTGTCTTTAAATATTTCTTAAACTACAATACATATATCAAAAAACGGTTTATTTCAGCGTATGTCCCAAAGCTTTTCCTACACGTGTACCGAATTTCATATTTTTATATGCAATAGTTTTTGCGGTATGAAGCAAAGAATTTCGAAAAACGAGACATTTGTCAAACAGCGGCGACGACACCTTCAGCTACTTTCATGTAATATAGAGAGATATCGTTCAAAATATTCAATAGTGAATTTATATTTGCATATTCATAAATGGCACCCTACTTCCGGCAAAACAAGTATAATGGCGAAACGTTTTGAAAGATGATGATGCAATGTCTGTGTGGTTGAAGTATCTTGTTTCTTTTTTTTACAACGCCCATTTTCGGGCAAAATTGATTTCTCTTTTATTAAGAATGCCTTTATTACGAAAGCAAAAAGGCGTACACCACTAAATGACCTATCCGCGGACTAAAAGTAAATAACATTTTCATTCAACCAACGAATGATGGACAGACACATTGTCGAGTAATTGCGGCGTTCCCGACTGTAACTGATATAAAATTCAGCTCAGGAATCGAATTCCTTCATCTCCTTCTATTCAGATTGTTTATCAAGTCGATTGCGTTAATTTTCATTGTTTTTCTAACATGTTATGTAAATGCGACACAGATTCCCTTTTGATTATCTATCTCCATGAATTTCATCCCACCCTTGGCTTTATTATTCCCACCCTTACCATTGAGACATATGACGATTATCAGATTAATCTTCTTTAATGCCAAACATGTTATACAATTCATTTCAAACACTTCTGGGCATTTTACTGCACTAATGCCATTGCATAGTGCAGTAAAGTTGGGATGTTAACAGACGGGCCAGAAATTTTTGTGTTTAAAGCATCTGTTAAAGCATTCCGAAAAATATACATTGGATATTCCTATTCTGTTATTAAATATATGAAATTGTAAATTTTAGAATAAGCAAAAAGATATTTTAAATATTAAATATAGTTGTGTTATAAAAATTCAACAGCGGGTGAGACCACATATCTAGATAATATACTAGAATGGTATGGACCAAACACGTATGATGGTTGTAGAAAAGCAAACAAACTGAATCATGTGAAACAAACTCATTCATGTCTGATAAAAGCCCCAAATCCTTTTTCCACAAATACTAGGTTCTACCTACACCTAGGTTCTACCTACACCTAGGTTCTACCTACACCTAGGTTCTACCTACACCTAGGTTCTACCCACAAGCAGCCACATCAGGATAAAGATGTACGCAATATGATCAAGGAGTAACTGGACCCGAAGGACCTTAACTTTGCGCACTCCTTAATGAAATGGGGATAAAGCGCTAATTTGTTTTAAAAAAATTGTGGTGTCTCAGATGACAACGTTGCAGTGAGTAGTTGAAGGGAAAATCCAGACCAGATCAAATAAAAGGAAAACACAAGGCCGCGTAGAAAGATGCCTCTGATTAGCAGATTCACCACCTCATACTCGTACTACTTCCGAACTCTTTTGTCGACGACTTGGCAAATGCCAGACAGCCCAATCTATTCAGGAATCAAATGATTCCTAATTTGTCCCCTGTCCTCTTCTTCATTGCTTTTTTTCAATTCAAGGCTGGAACTATTAATATTTAACCCACTTTAAGCAAATTCTAGCAGTTAACTATATAATGCACATTCAGAACTAAAAGCAAAGAATGAGATTTTGCAACAATGGTTGTTGAGTTGTTAGAAAGAGTATTATATAGAGCAGTAGTGCTCAACACCCTGCCCGCAAACTGCTTCTATCCGCCCCGCTACGATCTTACGTGTAATACTGGACTAGAGATATTATGTTGCAATCTAGTCATTTAAACGTTGCTTTATTAACCCTTCAATAGTCGGCGCGGCTTACTGAGTACATACATCATTTGGAGTTGAAACTCTGATTACATTATTATATGAAATACAGATCTCACATAATGATGTATAAGGATCGAAACTACACCTAAACTCTCCAGGCAAAATGCAACGTGATTTATTTAGGCAAAAGAAAATATGATGTGGGTAGCACATGACTATCCCTACAGACTCAACTCTTTCATTTGATTCATTAAATTGAATTTAATACACACAAAATAACGCAAATAATTATTTGAAATTACATAGAATTTGAACTTTTATTTCAATTAACGTTTTTATCTGGCGACTGGGCATATTTTCAAAGTCGACATAGCTAAAATACGAAAAAAACTAATATATCTCGAGAACGGTTAACTCTGGAATTATGATATTGGTCTTATTCGTTTTGTTGTCAAAAATTACGGATAAAACAAGCATTTCATTGATGCTTTTGAGCATACGTAGTATTTTATTTTAGATTTAACAATTTTTGTGGAGCATTTCGCAAAAAAGGAAGGGTATTTGTTTCCAAATTACACCAAAATATAATTACAACCAAAATATCCCACAGCTGATTTATGTATCAAATTTGTGACATTTGGACAATTAGTTTTTCAGCTAGTTTTCAGTCGATTAGTTTTTTAGTTGGTTAGTTTAGTGGATTAATCATTCACTTTCACTTCTGATTGTGAATCGTCAATCTACAAAAATTTTAAAATACAAGACTCTGAGCTCAACGGGTGTGACGTGCCGCGAGGTTTTGAGGAATACTTATTTAAATAGAGGAAAGTTTAAAAAAAAAATATTGCACTTGAGACATTATTCTGGCGAAGAAACAGTAACTTAACACGGCCTTACGTAACCAGAAATAAGCAATCGCTAGCTGACCAATCCAGAACCCTTACTATATTTGAAAGGTTTTTACCCTCCAGCAGCTAATTGAAAAATATACTGAACGAGGAATAATTCAGGTGCCACCATCACATACATAAGGGTGCCGCACACCTAAATAGATTGGGAATCACTGCCTAGCATATCTGAAAAAAAAATCCCTCCTAATATTTGTTTTCTCTTTTACCATTCACATGCATATTAATTGAATATTCTTAAATTACGTTACAATCATTTAGAAATTTCCGGCAGTACCCCTTGTAGCTGCTCTACACTCTTTGGGTCAGCTGGAAGGGCCTGCACTTGAAATAAATTATTTACCAAAAAAACTATTTTTAACACTTTCCAACTGACTTTATCAAAATGAAATTTTAGTATGTTGTTGAGACTGTCTGCTGGACATATGGGAATGTAAATGAATAATATCACCCAATTAGTTTTGGATTGAACTCGGGTTGAAAAAGTGAAATATGGCGAACCCTATGGGATCTAATTTTTTAAATATTTTTTAAGAGAAGTTAAAATTCACCAATTGCTTCGAAAATTTTAGAAAATATTCAAATTATCAAAATATATATGTAAAAAAAATTCAGCAAAATATGTTCGGTAGTTTTTTTTAAAATAAAATTTCAAATAATAATTACACTCATATTATATGCGGCCACTGATACTGTTGCCCGTATCCTAGGGTGAGTCGGGTGGTCTGGTTCTTTAACTCATATAAAGAGATCACGTAACCCACATTAAAATAAAATATGGCATCCATCTTTTTTTCCCAGTGTAAAAATCTTGATTTTTAAAGTTCTTTTGCATTTATATTTAGTGTTGCATCCGTCCTAAAACCGCTTTATTTTTCCGTATTTACTGTGCATCTATATTCTGTGCCAACGCAATTACAATATTTTTGATTTTAAATGATCAACAAACGTTGATTATTTCTACAACGAAGCTTAATTTTAATGGATGCAGAATGTAAACAAGTGATTGTAAGATGAGTTGTATAAGAATTGCTGATTTTTTTTTCATGCAAAATTATTTAGTTATGGAGTCTGAAATAAAAGTGATATGAATGAAATATTCATTGCTTTTACGTAGAGCCAGACGATTTATATTTCGATGACGTCATTTGAATAAAGTTCATTTTTATCGATGAAGTTTAAGTTTTCAAATACAATGAATGATTGTAGTACTGTGATAATTTAAAATATGTCAGCACAGAATGTATCGCATTTAGAGATGTTTAAAGAAAATTGCATTTCAGTTGGAAAGTGTTTCATAATCAATGCTTTATGCACGATTGATCTTTCTTGTTATTTTCATGCATTTCTAGTCAGATATCAGTTTTGCAAGTACAATAATTTTTTAATTTTTTAAATCGTTTTGGCAGATAATAATTTTAAAAAAATGTTTTATAGTGATAAGGTTAGATGAATAAAGTCATTATTATTTATGCAATTCCCCTGCGTTATACCTTGTAAAAGAGCAGTATTATTTTACGTATGAAATACGTGGGTGTACAATTGACCTTGTGATGCCAAAACGATGTATTCTGAGAAAATAAAATGTTAGGTTTTTTTTCACAAGACCAATGCTGTGGACATATTTTAATTTGCATTCTCATATCTGCTTTATTGATTTAGGTACCCCAAAAATACTATAACCCATTAAAAGAAGGCTAATCAGTCGTGTAAAGGCAAAACGACGTTTTCTGAAGTATGTCCTACTGGCATCACAAGACCGATATGTTTGTTCCATGCTTGAATTGGTAAATTTATAAACAAATTTCGTATATTTCCACCCTTTCAGTTATTTTTTAAACATTGTTTTTTTTCCTCTGTAGACGTCCCAGCCAATTCATAGGTACAACTAGAAGATGGATGGGGAAGAACAACATTATCCAATTAGCTTCTTTGGAAAGTGTTTATCAACCTTGGTTCCAAAGAGATCTTGTGCCTGCTAGAAAGACTCCTCCCACTGTAAAGGTTACCTTGCCTTGAGATTATTGGTATGTGGACATTTTAGTTTTGAAATATGCAATTCATTCCAGTCAAAGTTCATATTTCTTTTAATGTTGCCTTATTTTAATCCCTTAACACCTAGTTCGAAATTATTTTACATTAACATTTTTTGCGACAATTTCGCTTCCACTATGTCTACATGTTGAAACAACACCACGATCGAACAAAACATTTTGCTCGGCAAACAAATGCAAATTGTTGGACGAAGAATTTTTTACATATATTTTAAATGGAGATGGATGAATACTATTTTCAAATACTCGAATACTGGAAAATATTCGTGATCTGGAATACAACATCACTAGAAGAAATTCGCATATTGCCCCATGATTAACAGCATTGGTTCTGGAATAAAAATCTGATGTGGGCAGCACATGACTTTCCCTGCAGACTTATATCCACGTTCTCTTTATTTTAATTAAATTTATTTCACTTGTAATTCAATTTTCGTTCTCATTCGGTAACCGGACTTATTTTCAAAGGTGGCGTAGAGGAAATACGAAAAACTAAAATATCTCGAGAACGGCTGGTCCTAATGTAATGGAGTTTGTCTTATTCTTTTCTTCGCTAAAAATTACGTATTAAACAAGCATTTAATGGATATATTTGAGCATACGTAGTTCTTTAGTTTAGATTTGGACGATTTTTGCGAGCCATTTTGCAAAAAAATGCAGGTTATTTTTTTCCGAATCATACCAAAATCTAATCAGCACCAGAGTGACCCACAAATGACTCATCTGCCGAATTTTGTGAAATTCGGTCCAGTAGTTTTTTAGTTAGAGTGGATACAAGCTTTTGCGGGCCATTTCGCAAAAATAGGCGGGTTCTTTTATCCCGAATCGTACCCAAAAATAATCAGCTCCAGACTCGCCCACAAGTGACTTACCTACCAAATTTTGTGAAATTCGGTCTATTAGTTTTTTAGTTACAGTGGATACAAAATCTGCACAGACAGACAGACACACACACAGAAGTCAGACTAAAAATAGTTTTTTCGTATTCTAGAGGTCTCGAAACGTGTAAATTCGTCGAAAACTCGAGTTGCGATTTTCGGCATGATTCCAATACTTCTCTATACATTACCATGTATTGCAGGGAAAGTAAAAAGTTGGCGTACTCCAAATGTTCCGTTTGCTCAGTTTGCTTCCCCCAAATGAATTCATTTTCGACTACTGGTAAAAAAATCTGATGTGGGCAGCACATGACTTTCCCTGCAGACTTATATCCACGTTTTCTTTATTTCAATTAAATTTTTTTAATTCAATTTTCGTTCTCATTTGATAACTGGACTTATTTTCAAAGGTGGCGTGGAGAAAATACGAAAAAAACTAATATATCTCGAGAACGGATAGTCCTAGTGTAATGGGGTTGGTCTTATTCTTTTCTTCGTTAAAAATTACGTATTAAACAAGCATTTAATGGATATATTTGAGCATACGTAGCTTTTTAGTTTAGATTTTGACAATTTTTGCGGGCCATTCTGCAAAAAAAGGCAGGTTATTTTTTTCTGAATCGTATCAAAATCTAATCAGCACCAGGGTGACATATACGTGACTCATCTACCGAATTTTGTGAAATTCGATTCATTAGTTTTTCAGCTAGAGTAGATACAAGCTTTTGCGGGCCATTTTGCAAAATAAGGCGGGTACTTTTATTCCAAATCGTACCCAAAACTAATCAGCACCAGACTCGCTCACAAGTGACTTACCTACCAAATTTTGTGAAATTCGGTCCATTAGTTTTTTAGTTAGAGTGGATACAAAATCTGCACAGACAGACAAACACACACACAGACGTCACGCTAAAAATGGTTCTTTCGTATTCTAGAGGTCTTGAAACGTGTAAATCCGTCGAAAACTCGAGTTGCGATTTTCGGCATGATTCCAATACTTCCCTATACATTACCATGTATTGCAGGGAAAGTAAAAACCAGTAAGTATTTTCGCTTGAAGGAATTATATTTGAAATATTTAATTACGTCACAGTCAACTGTTTTTTTTTAAGAGCGTACCTTCAATACCTGGCTTAATTTTGCGTCAAGAAAAGCAGATTCGCTCCTTTGTTCGAATTGCTTGTATTCTTAATTAAAAACCTGCAGTGGGTTAGAAAAATTTACAATCATTTAATTATCGCAGTTAATAGTACCAAAAAATGAAATACAAAACTACTATGAAATAACTAAAATTTAAAATGAAAAGTTTCATTTCTAAATTAATGTGACTTTATTAAACGTTTTATTTTCCCTGCAATACATAGTAATGTATAGGGAAAGTATTGGAATCATACCGAAAATCACAACTCGAGTTTTCGACGGATCTGCACCTTTCTAGACCTCTAGAATACGAAAAAAACCCTTTTTAGCGTGACGTCTGTGTGTGTGTGTGTGTGTGTGTGTGTGTGTGTGTGTGTCTGTCTGTCTGTCTGTGCAGATTTTGTATCCACTCTAACTAAAAAATGGACCGAATCTGGTGCTGATTAGTTTTGGGTACGATTCGTGATAAAAGAACCCGCCTTTTTTGCGAAATGGCCCGCAAAAGCTTGTATCCACTCTAGCTGAAAAACTAATGGACCGAATTTCACAAAATTTGGTAGATAAGTCTCTTGTAAGTCACCCTGGTGCTGATTAAATTTTGGTACGATCCGGAAAAAAATAACCTGCCTTTTTTTTAAGCAAAATGGCCAGCAAAAATCGTCAAAATCTAAAATAAAAAACTACATATGTTCAAATATATCCATTAAATGCTTGTTTTATACGTAAATTTTAACAAAGAAAAGAATAAAATCAATCCCGTTACACTAGGACTAGCCGTTCTCGAGATATTTTAGTATTTTCGTATTTTATCTACGCCACCTTTGAAAATAAGTCCAGTTAGCAAATGAGAACGAAAATTGAATTAAAAGTGAATTAAGTTTAATTAAAATAAAGAGAACGGGGATATGTCTGCAGGTAAAGTCATGTGCTGCCCACATCAGATTTTTTGTTTTACTTTATAAATTTATTTACTGGTGATTAATATTTAATAAATTTAAATATTAGCTATTAACAATTTAAAATAACTATTTGAGGTATTCGAATATTCGAGAAAAATGTTATTAGCCCATCATTTTATAAATTGATTGATGTTGACAGAGCAAAACATTGTTCCAAAACAAGAAATTTGCTCATAGAATATGAAACATTTGTCTGATGCAGACTTTCGTGCAAAAGTTCGATTCAAGTGTTTTAAAAAACAAATCAATCAGTGCATCTTGACTACTAAAATTTGTTTTAATTTTCTATTTTACTTCATGAACATTTTGTTTCATCTGTTAGTCATGTCCACAGTATCAAACATCTGTTCGAGAAATATTTTGTTTCAACCTGTAGGCACGTTAGTTGGTTAACAGAAAGGTATTTTTAAGACAATTTTTGTACCAACAATGGCACGAAAATTTATCAACGGAATGGGTTAAAGCCGATGAAACCACATAGTCGTCTTTATCAAAGAACTCGCGAGACTTTGTTCCACGTACTTGGAGCAACCTCAAACTTGTATTTTTAATCATAAACATGGTAATATTTAAAAGGAATATATAAAAACTACGTTGAAGAGAATGCAAAAATGTTACAATCTGGACGCACTAAAATTAGAACGTCTCTGTCTCAATTATCAAGGACATGCTTGCAGAGCAAGTTCAAAATATTGTGGTACACCGCAAGTTTTCTTGTTGCGATTTTCAGGTGTCAGCTATTCGATGAAGACTGTATAATAAACGCCTCGTCGGCGCCGATGCATGGCAAGTTTCTATTAATATAAGGTTGCAAATTCAACCCACCTATCCAATCAAAAAGTGTTTAGTTTTATTGTCATTGACAGAATACTTTTGTCAAATTACAGAACGTTTTCGAATAAATTAAACTACAAAAGCTGAATCAATTTTGTTAAATTTTTGACAATTATTTTAATGATCGATGATATGCAAAATCTTTAATAACTAGGGAATATACATTTCATTATCCGAATTTGCATTAATACGGCTAAATCTGACTTTAAATGAGAAGATTTAAGTTCAAAACGATTGATTGTCATTACTTTAGTTTTGCTAGAAACTTATACTGATCTTATGTTTCAGCCACTTTATTTTAAAATATTCATGTACGTAGAAGTGGCAACACCCGTAATCATATTTAGAAAAATGCAAAATGTCTTTTTTTTATTATTTACAATCATACTAGTCTAATATCTTCATTCTAAATGTCTTATTAGTTTAACAAATCTGTTCAGAGACAATGCTTAAAATCATCATAACATTTGGAAGGAAATGACAAAATGCGGATTATGTAATGCAATAACAAAATGCGGAATATGTAATGCAATAACTACATACGGAATATGTAACGCAGTAACAAAATGCGAAATATGTAACTCAATAACAAAATGCAGAATATGTAACTCAACAAAATGCGGAATATGTAAAGTAATAACATAATGCGGAACCTGTAGACAATAACAAAATGCGGAATCTGGAAGACAATAGCAAAATGCGCTTGCATTTTCTACTACTGGCATAACGACGTAAAACAGAACTAGTTAGTCACAATAAATCAAACCGCTGCTTGTAAGATAGAAGTTTGCAAAACTTTAGCTTGAATAAAGTCATCATATGCCATGCCTGTTCTAGTCAACGAAGTTTTACAGGCTGCTTGCTGTTCCCTGCAACGGAAGTGTGAATTCGTTATCATTGATCCTACTACACGGTAAAACATTCTGCAACCTTTGCTCATGTTTTAGCTACTTTGTTGATGATTTCGGCAAACTGAAAAAGAAAAGTCACATTTACAGGCGTTCATGAAAATTCCAGCTCCATTTCTGAAATATTCAGCTAATTATCGTCTGCCGAAGCGTTATTTTTGTATATATACAAGGTGTATATAAACTAAGGGAAATGTAAGGGGTTATAGAACTCAGCAAAACAAACAACTTTCACAATACAATGTGTGGTCAGAAAGCGACCGGCGAGCCGCGAGAGGGCGCTTTTTCTGGTAGTGGATGAAACGTCGCGTCAAAATGGAGCGAAGTGAAGACGAAAAATGGAAATTTATTGACAAAATGTTTAGAACAAATGCTCAAATGTACGACCACCAACTACGAGACAGGTGTCGCAGCGGCGACGGAGTGAATCGTATGCACTTTGGAAAATTCCTAACATTTCACAAACGTCTGCAGCTGCGACGCTAATTCGGGCGACAAGGTCCTCTGGTGACTCGATGGACGTCTTGTAAACGGCGCTTTTTAGCTGTCCTCAGAGGAAAAAATCCAGGCAGGACAGATCGGGAGATCTAGGAGGCCACGAGACGGAATCACCACGGCCAATCCATCTGATCGGAAAAGCAATGTCCAGGTAGTTACGCACAATCCTGGTGCAATGTGCTGGCGCTCCGTCGTGCTGGAACCACATAATCACTCGATGATTTGCTGGTACAACGCGTAGTAAATCTGGCAGCACCTGCTGGAGGAAGGTGAGGTACTTCTGTCCTTCTAGACGGTCTGGTAACAGATACGGACCAATTAATTGGTCGTGGATAATCCTTGCTCACATATTCACGGACAATCTTTGCTAGTGGCATCGGAACATGTAGCATGCGGATTTACTGTGTTCTCCATTTTGACGCGACGTTTCATCCACTCCAGAGAAAGCGCCCTCTCGCGGCTCGTCGGTTGCTTTCCGACCCCACATTGTATTGTGAAAGTTGTTTGTTTTGGTGAGTTCTATAACCCTTTACATTTCTGAGCATCAGTTTATATACAATCTGTATATAGTATATATATATTATCCAAAACTCAGGAACATTACTCACCATTACAGGCAGATTCCCCTGAAACTTTCAGTAACATGCTTGCAAATGTTTTACAGTGTATGGACATGTGCTGACGTTGTTCCTGTAAATGCCTCTGCTCCAGGTTTTCATTTTCTATGAAGATTATTTTTAAATCGAACCTACCTGCGATCGATAATCAATTCACTTTTTATATACTTCCTTATAGAATAGATAAACAAGAAATATTAATCATGCATGAAGCATTGATTATGAAACACTTTCAAACTGAAATACAATTTTATTTAAACATCTCTAAAATGCGATACATTCAGCGGTAATATTTTCAAAATTATCATAGTACAATAATTGGAAACTTAAAACTTCATCAAAAAAGATAATGCTATAAAATCGCCTGCTTTTCTAGCTAAGTAAAATCGATGAATATTCCATTCATATCACTTATATTCCAGACTCCAGAGCTAAATAATTTTATGTTAAAAAATTCAGTAATTCTTATACAACTCATCTTACAATCGCTTGTTTTGTTTACATTTTACATACGTTCAAATTATGCTTAGTTGTAGATTTCTACAACTAAGCATATATAATCAAAGTTTAGTGATCATTTAATATATAAAATATTATAATTGCGTAAGCACAGAATTTAGAAACATAGATAATATGCAAAAATAAAACTGTTTTAGGACGAATTCAACACCAAATATAAATACAAGAAAGATCAATCATGCATAAAGTATTGGTTATAAAACACAATCCAACTGTAATTTTATTTAAGCCTCGATACATTCAGCGGCGATATTATTTTAATTATCACAGAACGACAATAATTTATTTTACTTGGATAATTAAATCCATGGATGTAAAAGTATGTTCCAACGCCATTCAAATTTTATTCATATGACTTCATCGAAATATAAATCGTCTGGCTCTCTATGTAAAAGCAGTGAGTATTTCATTCATGCACTTTTATTCCAGACTCCAGAGCTAAGCAATTTTTATACAACTCATCTTACAATCATTTGTTTACGTTTTACATTCCTTAAAGTTAGGCTTCGTTGTAGAAATAATCAAAGATTGATGATATTTAAATAGAATATGGATGCACAGAAAAAAAAAGCAAAATTAAAGCTGTTTTAGGACGGCTGCAACACTAAATATAAATTAAAAAGAACTTTAAAAATCACGATTTTGACACAAGATGGATGCAATATTTCATTTTGAAGTGGGTCACGTGACCTATTCATATTATGTGGGTATCCTTATTATTTTAATTTTTATTATAAAACTACCGGACCTATTTTGCTGAAATATTTTTTATATATTTTATGGGATAATTTGAATATTTCCTGTTCGAAGCAATTTGTCAATTTTAACTTTGCTTACAAAATATTTGAAAAATTAGGTCCCATACGGTTCAATGTATTTCAATTTTTCAACCCGGGTTCAATCCAAAATTAATTGGGTAATATTATTCATTACATTTCCATATGTCCTACAGACCTTTCAACAACGTACTAAAATTTCATTTTGATAAAGTCATTTTTACGGCAGTTATCGTGTGAACGGACAGACAGACAGAATGAACACAAAGTCATAAACACTTTTCAACTATTTTGTAAAGTGTTAAAAATTATTGTAAAACCCCAGATGAAAAATCCTCGTGTATTTAATTTTGATTTCGTAACTGAAATCGTTATTACGTGTAAGGCTAAATTAAGTCAGTCTGAAGTCCTGGGCACATCAATCTTTCACCCTTCCCATGCCCAGTTTCCCAGTTTTGCTAGGGGAAAAAACTAAAATATTGCACTTTTCTCTATAAGTATTTTTACACAAACAGAAAATAAAGAGTTAGTGTTACGTTTAAAAGTACAATGCCGTCGTAAAGAAAGTAACAGCTATTTAATTGCAACTTTCAAAAATATCTATCTTAAACGACACTAGATTTTATTAATTGTTCAGAAACTAAACTTTAGATTAATTTTTTCCGCTTTCCTCCCATAAAAATAGCATGCATGAAAGTTGCATTTGAAAAGCCAGATGTTAGAAGAAGTGCAATAAACAATGATTATTCAACAAATTTATTCTGAAAGACTTGCCCTACTTTTCTTTCCTGCGAAGACCTTTAAAACGTCATCAAAATCAATTTGTAAAGTTATGTCATGCTCAACAGCTAATAAAATTACATTTCTGAGTTTATGTTGTCTTAAATTACATATCAAAAAGTTTTCTTATTACTCTCCTTATATACATAATGTATAAGGAAAGTATTGTGACGGGGTCGAAAATTCGAATTCGAGTTTTCGACGGGAGAGCACGTTTCAAGCATCCCTGATCACAAATCAAACATTTTTGAAGTGATGTGTGTGTGTGTGTGTCAGTGGGTCTATGGAGACGATAACTGACGAACGAATGGACCGATTCGAACCAAATTTAGTACAAAAATCACAATCTGTAAACACTAGAAGCCTATTGTTTTTATACGCAATCGAATGTTCAGAACCCCCCTAAATTTTCGAATGAAATTTTGAAAAAATCGTCAAAAAATCAAAACCAATATTAAAGTTACGCAAATAGACATTTCTTGTGTAATTTTTTATTAGAAAACGATTGACATGAATTTTAGAACGCTAACATGAACCGTTCTCGAGATATTGCACATTTTTCAAAAAAATTATCAAAAAGTTATATAAAATAGAAAAAAAAATATTTCCCATTGAGAAACATGTTCATTTTTCATATGTAATACTATGCGATAAATTGGGTGACATCATTCTCGTGGATCTAACACGTTCCATTCATGAAAAAAGATACTTTGAGTAATACTTTTGCATTTGAACGCCAATTTATCTGCTGTAAGAACAACTTATTTCTTCGTCCATAACGCTTGGCGACGAAATTGGCGGAATGTCGCCAACTTGGCGACTTTTTGAAATGTTGCCAAATTAACGAAAATCTCGCCAAATAGATAAAAATGACGCTAAATCAATGAAAATGACGACTAATTGTCGAAAATTCAATATCTTGGAAAGGATATTAATATCTACTAGAAGAAAAACCTATTTATTTTACTCTAAAAGTAATAAATTCATTTCATTATATAAGGAAAGTCATGTGTTGCCCACATCAGATTTTTTTTTTTAAGTGCAGAGAAAAACATTTCCTAGAACAATCTGAAATTGGCATAAAGAATTCTAAAGGTATATTAACATTGAGAAAAGTATGTTCAGTTTTTAACTTTGGGTGTTTAACTATCGTTTAAGGATACAATTATAGAATGGTTTTGGGGGCCCCCTAAAATATGCGGGTCCTAGGCTTGGGCTTTACGCGCTTAAGCAATAATCAGGGTCAGTGTATTTCCAGTTTTAAAATGTGCTAAAGTTAAATTAACTGCTGTGAAATTATATCCCTGTTTGTGATGTTAATGCATGTTGTGTAAGTTAATGCTTATATAAGTTGTGTACATATTAATAGTTCAAAACATTTAAGTTGATGTTATCTGCGAGGTAACGTGCTTGTTTTACCGTGGACATGCTCCGATATCATTGTTTCCATAAATACCCCTCGTCCAGATTTTTTTATGAATATTTTTAAATTGAACCTGCAGGCGACAGATAATAAATTATTTACGATATATTTCCTCGTGACATAGATAAAGTAATGATAAGCTCCAAATGAAAGATTCTTTTACATTTAGTTTTGATTTCGTAACTGAAATTGTCATTGTGCGTTTCCAATTTAGAAATATGCTGGACTGAAATTAACAGTCGTGAGATGATATATACGTGTTTGTGTCATTTTGGTTCTTGAAGTTAATAGTTCGAAGTTGAGCGTTTGGATTGCTATTATCTCCAACGCGCTGGTCTTACCACGACCATGTCCCGAAATCATTGTTTCAGTGAATTCCCCTCCTCTAGATTTATCTTACTTTCCTTATATACATAATGTATAAGGAAAGTATGGTGACGGGGTCGAAAATTCGAATTCGAGTTTTTGACGGGAGAGCACGTTTCAAGCATCCCTGATCACGAATCGAACATTTTTGAGGTGATGTCTGTGTGTGTGTGTCAGTGAGTCTGTGGAGACGATATCTCACGAACGAATGGAGCGATTCGAATTAAATTTGGTGCAAAAATCACAATCCGTGAATACTGAAAGCCTGTTGTTTTTAAACGTAATCGAGTGCTCAGAACCCCCCTAAATTTTCGAGTGAAAATTTAAAAAAATCATAAAATCAAAACCTTTAATATAGTTATGCAAATAGACATTTATGTAATTTTTCCTTAGAAAACGATTGACATAAACTTTAGAACGCTAGCATGAACCGTTCTCGAGATATTGTACATTTTTCAAATAAATTTATCAAAAAATCCCATAATTAAAAATATATATTAACTGTTGAGAAAAATGTTCACTTTTCATATGTAATATCATGCGATAAATTTGGTGGCATCATTTTCGTGGATCTAGCTCGTTCCATTCATGAGAAAAGATACTTTGAATAATACTTTTGTATTTGAACGCCAATAGTCATTTATCTGCTATAAGAATGACTTATTTCTTCTTCCATAACGCTTGGCGAGATTTTGGCGACGAATTTGGCCGACTGTCGCCAACTTGGCGAATTTTTAAATGTTGCTAAATTAACGAAAATCTCGCCAAATGTTTAAAAATGACGCTAAATCAATGAAAATGACGACTCATTGATGAAAATTCCATATCTTAAAAAGAATATAAGTATCTACTATAAGAATAAGCTATTCTTTTGCTGTAAAAGTAATAAATTCGGCTCAGGTACTGTAAGAGACCTGATTTCATGCCAAATCTACCTGATTTCATGCCAAATCTGGGGGCCATTTCTGGGAGCGACTAGACGTGACCTATGACATTGCGACTTGGGGGCTCAAATGAGAATAAGGATCCAAGTGGCTAGTTGAACAATGTGGAAAGGAAGGGTCGAAGATTAGGTGGGAGTGATTTCACAATGTCTGAGGGAAGGGTCATGTATTAAAATTAAGTAGTTCAGCTGACATAAAGGGGGTATTCACTAATTTCATTTGGACGTTATAGGACATCGTTTTTGCTTTCCATTCAATGAATAATCTATAGAAACGTGTTTGTGTGGGGGGAGGGGCGTGCGCATAAATTGAAAATCTGTTTATTTGTGTGTTTGCGTTTGTGTGTGTGGGGGGGGGGGGGGAGGGGCCGCGTTATAGGCCATTGTTTTTGCTTTCCATGCAATGAATGGTAATCTATAGAAACGAGAAAAACATTTTTTAAAGTAACGTCTCTCTCTCTTTCTCTCTGTGTGTGTGTGAGCGCGTTTGTACTTGTTTGTGTTTGTGTGCGTTTGTGTGTGTGAGTGTGAGCACGTTTGTATTTGTGTGCGTTTGTGTTTGTGTGCGTTTGTGTGGGGAGGCGAGCGCATAAATTGAAAATCTGTTTATTTGTGTGTGGGGGCGGCGTCTGTGTGTGTGTGTGTGCGAGCGTGCGTTATAGGCCATCGTTTTTGCTTTCCATGCAATGAATGGTAATCTATAGAAACGAAAAAAAACATTTTTTTAAGTAACGTCTCTCTCTCTCTCTGTGTGCGTGTGTGTGTGATTGAAAATCCGTTTATTTGTGTGCTTGTGTGTGGGGGGGGGGGCGTTATAAACCATTGTTTTTGCTTTCCGCGATTATTGGATTCGGGGATTAGTGTTATTCTGACAAAGATTTTAGAAATTCGTGTGTTGCAGAGTTTATTACTATTTTCAATTTACTATGTCCTCTGTTTTATTTTGGCAAAGATTTGCAGGAGATTACCCGTACTATGTGCAATATATGAGTTTCAACAATTTTTGTCAAAATAAAACAGTGACGTAATAAATTGAAAATATCAATAATAATAATGTTTAAACCGGAAGACAGTAATTGATATAATCCAGTCAAAAGTGCAATTTCGATAGCATTTATTTTATATACATTTCTTTAGTATTTAAATCGGAGAAGACTCAGCAAAAATCGTCTGCTGCATAAACAAATTGGATTTAAATCCGTTGCTAAGCGACATGCTATCACTTTCTTCAAATAAAATTACGGGAAGAAATATCGTCTGTATAATGCTATGTCTATGGAAGGTTGTGCCGCAAAAACTTTCGTTTGTGCTCTTTTCGTTTTCGATTTATAGACGTTTCTTTCCCCGGGGGGGCCAACTTCACGATCAGCTGTTGTTTATGTGCCGATTATTATTTTTGTTGATTAAAATTAATATTGTCAAAAATGCATTTTACGTTAAATTAATTATTTATTAGTATATTAATTATACATGTAATCGGTTCTAACTTACTGCTGTGTACATTGCGTTGGTGGCCGCAAAACCCACCTATTTCTGTGCTTAACGGGATACTAAGTTAACAAACTAAAAATTAAGGTTAATAGTAAAGGAACAAACATTTATTTATCACATACTCAATTTACACTCTTTAGTTTTACAAATTAAATAAATATCACACATAGTGGAATACATCTCAATGGTAGTTCGGGGGGTGTAATGCCAGATGAATTGATATTTGGTTGGAGCACGTGGTGGGATGCATTAATTAGCCTTTCCTTAAAAACACAAATTTAGACAAAGAGGTTATCCTCATATAGTTTAATTGTACGGTACCTGATCTTCTTTCATATAACTTGGGTAACACCGATGCTTTTTCACACTTTACACTTGCAATACCAGATGAACATGAGCTCTCCTTCGAATTCCTATATCAGAGACGCACACACAACTCTTAACTCTGCTACCGTTGCTTCTTCTTGACTAGTCTAACTCCAACAGCCTGCCTTGACCAATTCTGACTCCCACTTCGAGCAACTCTCACTTATATCCCTTTTTTCGGTCGGCGGTCCACGTGCTGAAACTAGAGCTGAGGGCTAATCCGTAGACATGGCGTCGCCGTCTCGGTTGCCGCCAAACGGCTTAACGTGGTATGTAAACATGGGCGTGGTATGTAAGATATGGGGCCACCTGTATATTATCGCCCATCTGCTTAGCGTGGGGATAATCCGCCCGCATTCCTGGTTCCATTATTTTTTAATCCTTCCAAATATTTATTACTTTACATTTCTGGCATTACATTCTCACCCCCCCGCGAAAAAAAAAGTCCAAAAGTTACTCTTCTGGTTATGTATTTTATTTTTACATTTCTATTCTGTTTTAGTTTTTGAAATGTTTCCAAATCTATAATACTAACTTGAGCCCCACTATCAATTACACTTATTATTTTTATTCCTTTGCAATCTATTTCTACCATCGGTAATTGTGGGCTAGATACGTTCTCACATTCGCTTGAAAGGATACTTTTGGTATCATATTTTGCTTTATCATTATTTTCATAATATTGTCCTCTCTCCAAATTTGTATAGTTTTGCCAGTCATCTCCATTTTTGTTATTTCTATATGTTTGTGAACCGAATTTATTTATTTCTCTGGAATTTGTACGATTCGTTCCTTGGTCCCAAATTCCAGCTCTTAGTTTAAATTACTATTATTATTGTTTCTCTCATATGTGTTTGATCTTATATTTCTTCCGTTGCGCCCCCTAAAATTTCCTCTTATACTTTGCCTCTCTCTATTTTCTACGTTGGTTTCTAATTGATCGTAATAATTTCTTTGATCATTATTATTTCCTTGATATTCCCTATTATTTCTATTATATCCTCCTCGTTCAAAATTTCTGAGATTTTCGTTTCTGTTTCCTTTGATATAATTTGTTTGCTCCAACCCATATTGCTGATAATTCATTCGTTTGGGATTCCTTGCAAATGCAGTATTACACTCATTGTACCAGCAATCTGAGAAATAATGTCCATTTTTCCCGCACCCTATGCAAAAAACAGCTCGTTCCATGGATTGATTTGGTATATTTTGCAATTTTAATTTATTAATTTCTAAAGTCAAATCTTGAACCTGTGTTGTAAGTAACATTTCTTTCAGTTCGTTATGTGATTCTTCTGGAGTCCTATCATTAAGAATTATTTCAAACAGTTCGGCATCTTTTATGGCATCTTGAAACCGCTGCGGATCTTTTTTCTTCACTTCAATTGCCAAATCAGGGCGTAATGCGCTAATGAATTTTCCCAACATTATTTTATTGGTTATTTTCTCTACCTCTCCATCTGTTGTATCCTTAAGGTTCAAAAATTTACGCGCTGCGTTTTTTATTTTTAGCACAAGCTCGTCCACTGACATATCAGGCGTTTGTTTTATTTTATTGAAAGCGTCCTGTTCTTGCGTTATCGTTATTCTGTTTGAAAATTTTTTTATTAGTAATATTTTTATTTTATCAAACTCCTTTTCGTTTTGTAATTCAGGGTTTTGAATTAAAAACTGCATAGCCTTATCTTTTAATCTGGTTTTAATGATAGCCACTTTATGCTCTTCCTTCCAACTTGCTAATTCATCAAATTGTTTTATAAAGAAATTTATATCTTCCTCCTTACTCCCACTAAATAATGGCAGGATCTGCATTACTGGAATATCCATATTTTTATTATTTCCATCCAATTTACTATAATTTTTATTTGATATTTTTGAATCTTCTTTCAAACTTGAACTCCTTGTTATAATTGAACTTTTCACCACTTTTTTAACTGGTCCCATTCCTATATCCCATTTTTCTAATTATACCTTCGATCTCATTTAGAAGCACCATTTTTTCCATTTCATTGATAAAACTTTACATAATCATACATATAACATAAGGAGAAATGAGAATTGTGCACAACATTTTCACAATCATCTATGTCGCCACCAGTTGTCCAACCTTATCAATATTTATTTTTTATTATTATTATTCCTTTTATTTTTATTAATTTCATAAATCCTTATTTTATTCCCGTTACTGCTAAAGTCACGAGCACCAAATGTGCCGATTATTATTTTTGCTGATTAAAATTAATATTGTCAAAAATGCATTTTACATTAAATTAATTATTTATTAGTATATTAATTATACATGTAATCGGTTCTAACTTACTGCTGTGTACATTGCGTTGGTGGCCGCAAAACCCACCTATTTCTGTGCTTAACGGGATACTAAGTTAACAAACTAAAAATTAAGGTTAATAGTAAAGGAACAAACATTTATTTATCACATACTCAATTTACACTCTTTAGTTTTACAAATTAAATAAATATCACACATAGTGGAATACATCTCAATGGTAGTTCGGGGGGTGTAATGCCAGATGAATTGATATTTGGTTGGAGCACGTGGTGGGATGCATTAATTAGCCTTTCCTTAAAAACACAAATTTAGACAAAGAGGTTATCCTCATATAGTTTAATTGTACGGTACCTGATCTTCTTTCATATAACTTGGGTAACACCGATGCTTTTTCACACTTTACACTTGCAATACCAGATGAACATGAGCTCTCCTTCGAATTCCTATATCAGAGACGCACACACAACTCTTAACTCTGCTACCGTCGCTTCTTCTTGACTAGTCTAACTCCAACAGCCTGCCTTGACCAATTCTGACTCCCACTTCGAGCAACTGTCACTTATATCCCTTTTTTCGGTCGGCGGTCCACGTGCTGAAACTAGAGCTGAGGGCTAATCCGTAGACATGGCGTCGCCGTCTCGGTTGCCGCCAAACGGCTTAACGTGGTATGTAAACATGGGCGTGGTATGTAAGATATGGGGCCACCTGTATATTATCGCCCATCTGCTTAGCGTGGGGATAATCCGCCCGCATTCCTGGTTCCATTATTTTTTAATCCTTCCAAATATTTATTACTTTACATTTCTGGCATTACAGTTTACATAAGAGAAATTACATCGATATCCAAAAAACGTTTATGCCATTCGTTTGTGCTGGTTTGTGCAGCAAAAATTTTTCTTCTGACCCTTTTCAAATTTAAACTGTAAAGCTTTCATTTGTTTGGCGGGAAAACCGGCTTTGTTGACATACAAGAAATTAAACGAATTTCGAAAAAACGTTTATGCCATTCGTTTGTGCTTCGTTTGTGCTGGTTTGTGCCGCAAAAATTTTCGTTTGTGCTCTTTTCGTTTTCGATTTATAGACGTTTCTTTCCCCGGGGGGGCTAACTTCACGATCAGCTGTTGTTTACATAAGAGAAATTACATCGATATCCAAAAAACGTTTATGCCATTCGTTTGTGCTTCGTTTGTGCTGGTTTGTGCAGCAAAACGTTTTCTTCGGACCCTTTTCAAATTTGAACTATAAAGGTTTCATTTGTTTGGCGGGAAAACCGGCTTTGTTGACATACAAGAAATTAAACGAATTTCGAAAAAACGTTTATGCCATTCGTTTGTGCTGGTTTGTGCAGCAAAAATTTTCGTTTGTGCTCTTTTCGTTTTCGATTTATAGACGTTTCTTTCCCCGGGGGGGCTAACTTCACGATCAGCTGTTGTTTACATAAGAGAAATTACATCGATATCCAAAAAACGTTTATGCCATTCGATTGTGCTTCGTTTGTGCTGGTTTGTGCAGCAAAAAGTTTTCTTCGGGCCCTTTTCAAATTTGAACTATAAAGCTTTCATTTGTTTGGCGGGAAAACCGGCTTTGTTGACATACAAGAAATTAAACGAATTTCGAAAAAACGTTTATGCCATTCGTTTGTGCTGGTTTGTGCCGCAAAAGTTTTCGTTTGTGCTCTTTTCGTTTTCGATTTATAGACGTTTCTTTCCCCGGGAGGGGCTAACTTCACGATCAGCTGTTGTTTACATAAGAGAAATTACATCGATATCCAAAAAACGTTTATGCCATTCGTTTGTGCTTCGTTTGTGCTGGTTTGTGCAGCAAAAATTTTTCTTCGGACCCTTTTCAAATTTGAACTATAAAGCTTTCATTTGTTTGGCGGGAAAACCGGCTTTGTTGACATACAAGAAATTAAACGAATTTCGAAAAAACGTTTATGCCATTCGTTTGTGCTTCGTTTGTGCTGGTTTGTGCCGCAAAAATTTTCGTTTGTGCTCTTTTCGTTTTCGATTTATAGACGTTTCTTTCCCCGGGAGGGGCCAACTTCACGATCAGCTGTTGTTTACATAAGAGAAATTACATCGATATCCAAAAAACGTTTATGCCATTCGTTTGTGCTGGTTTGTGCAGCAAAAAGTTTTCTTCGGACCCTTTTCATATTTGAACTATAAAGCTTTCATTTGTTTGGCGGGAAAACCGGCTTTGTTGACATACAAGAAATTAAACGAATTTCGAAAAAACGTTTATGCCATTCGTTTGTGCTGGTTTGTGCCGCAAAAATTTTCGTTCGAGCTCTTTTCGTTTTCGATTTATAGAAGTTTCTTTCCCCGGGGGGGCCAACTTCACGATCAGCTGTTGTTTACATAAGAGAAATTACATCGATATCCAAAAAACGTTTATGCCATTCGTTTGTGCTTCGTTTGTGCTGGTTTGTGCAGCAAAAATTTTTCTTCGGACCCTTTTCAAATTTGAACTATAAAGCTTTCATTTGTTTGGCGGGAAAACCGGCTTTGTTGACATACAAGAAATTAAACGAATTTCGAAAAAACGTTTATGCCATTCGTTTGTGCTGGATTGTGCCGCAAAAATTTTCGTTCGTGCACTTTTCGTTTTCGATTTATAGACGTTTCTTTCCCCGGGGGGGCCAACTTCACGATCAGCTGTTGTTTACATAAGAGAAATTACATCGATATCCAAAAAACGTTTATGCCATTCGTTTGTGCTTCGTTTGTGCTGGTTTGTGCAGCAAAAAGTTTTCTTCGGACCCTTTTCATATTTGAACTCTAAAGCTTTCATTTGTTTGGCGGGAAAACCGGCTTTGTTGACATACAAGAAATTAAACGAATTTCGAAAAAACGTTTATGCCATTCGTTTGTGCTTCGTTTGTGCTGGTTTGTGCCGAAAAAATTTTCGTTTGTGCTCTTTTCGTTTTCGATTTATAGCATTTCCTTTCATTTGCTTCGTGTGAAGTTGGCCCCCCCCCGTGGAAAGCACAAACGACAAAAACTAGTGGAATCGTTTGTACTTCGTTTGTGCTGGTTTGTGCCGCAAAAATTTTCGTTTGTGCTTCTTTCGTTTTCGATTTATAGCATTTCCTTTCATTTGCTTCGTGTGAAGTTGGCCCCCCCGTGGAAAGCACAAACGACAAAAACTTGTGGAATCGTTTGTACTTCGTTTGTGCTGGTTTGTGCCGCAAAAATTTTCGTTTGTGCTTCTTTCGTTTTCGATTTATAGCATTTCCTTTCATTTGCTTCGTGTGAAGTTGGCCCCCCCGTGGAAAGCACAAACGACAAAAACTAGTGGAATCGTTTGTACTTTGTTTGTGCTGGTTTGTGCCGCAAAAATTTTCGTTTGTGCTTCTTTCGTTTTCGATTTATAGCATTTCCTTTCATTTGCTTCTTGTGAAGTTGGCCCCCCCGTGGAAAGCACAAACGACAAAAACTAGTGGAATCGTTTGTACTTCGTTTGTGCTGGTTTGTGCCGCAAAAATTTTCGTTTGTGCTTCTTTCGTTTTCGATTTATAGCATTTCCTTTCATTTGCTTCGTGTGAAGTTGGCCCCCCCCGTGGAAAGCACAAACGACAAAAACTAGTGGATTCGTTTGTGCTGGTTTGTGCCGCAAAAATTTTCGTTTCTGCTTCTTTCGTTTTCGATTTATAGCATTTCCTTTCATTTGCTTCGTGTGAAGTTGGCCCCCCCGTGGAAAGCACAAACGACAAAAACTTGTGGAATCGTTTGTACTTTGTTTGTGCTGGTTTGTGCCGCAAAAATTTTCGTTTGTGCTTCTTTCGTTTTCGATTTATAGCATTTCCTTTCATTTGCTTCTTGTGAAGTTGGCCCCCCCGTGGAAAGCACAAACGACAAAAACTAGTGGAATCGTTTGTACTTCGTTTGTGCTGGTTTGTGCCGCAAAAATTTTCGTTTGTGCTTCTTTCGTTTTCGATTTATAGCATTTCCTTTCATTTGCTTCGTGTGAAGTTGGCCCCCCCCGTGGAAAGCACAAACGACAAAAACTAGTGGAATCGTTTGTACTTCGTTTGTGCTGGTTTGTGCCGCAAAAATTTTCGTTTCTGCTTCTTTCGTTTTCGATTTATAGCATTTCCTTTCATTTGCTTCGTGTGAAGTTGGCCCCCCCGTGGAAAGCACAAACGACAAAAACTTGTGGAATCGTTTGTACTTCGTTTGTGCTGGTTTGTACCGCAAAAATTTTCGTTTGTGCTTCTTTCGTTTTCGATTTATAGCATTTCCTTTCATTTGCTTCGTGTGAAGTTGTTCCTGTAAATACCCCTTCTCAGCGGATATTTATTTTTTGAAGATTATTTTTAATAAAATCGATGAGCGATAGATAATTAATGCTATCTGTTATATCGTCGTATTTTGTAAAAAGTAGCGATAAAAACTGGTTTACACGGGTCACATATTATTACACTAAAAATTGACGTTTTTTCAAATCTCTATAAAACCTGCAAGTGTGCCAAAAATCATCCATGAGAGGTCAAGTCCGATTTTTACTAAAAATTGTGTTGATTTCACATGGAATGACTCTTTACGTTTATACAATATTTACATTATTTTATTTTATAAAAAGGCGTTTAGGATTTAAATAATTATTAAATAAAAATCACAATAAGGATTACAATAAGGAAGAAGGTTCATGACCAAAATGTATGTCGTCGAAACACAAATTATATCAACAGTTAAATTCACAGAAAATAAAGTTCCCCTGTTATCTGCTGATAATAGTTTTAAATTTTATATTGGCAGTACCAAACGTACTGTCGGTATCCGTTTAGCTGCACATGCTCGTGATGTTCAAAATAGTAAACTATCTACGGCTCTTGCCCAGTATGTTATTAATGATAATTTTCATCCTATGTTTGAAAAAACTTTCCTTTTAATCAGTTGCAATAACCCAGGTAATATTTTACTTTATGAATCCCTTTTTATTTATCTGTTATACCGTAATTATACTTGTAATTTTGATGCTGTTCAGACCCTGAGTTATGCTTGGCAACTTATTCTCGACTTGATGCGTGTCAAACCTTTACAATATTTTCTGTAAATTTAACTTTTGATGTAAGTGTGTAAATTTTGCCTATATGTATGCATTTGTTGGCACTGTATTTTTCATTTCTCCACTGATTAACGGCGTCGTGATACCCGAAAGCGCTTTGGCGTTATAAATTTGTGTACGTCGAGAAAAGGAGTTTTATTAAATGACTTATTAAATCTATGTTGGTTGTCTTTAATTTAATACTCAATAATCTGGTCTACACATTTTGGTAAAAAATTATCCAAAATTGCATTTCAAATTAAATTTTACATGAAATTCCTTATACTTATGTTCTTAGTGTTTCTAAATGCATTTTCTTAAAGGGAGTTTATACAATAAGATTATAAGCAAAATGTTCATTCTGTTCTAGTTTCTGAGTTCTACTACTTAAAGTCCTGTAAAACCTCCTACTTAAAGTCCTTTCGGTATCCTTACTGACGGACAGAGCGAATGGTCACACATCAGAAGAAATTTTCCCAGTTATCGTGCAACATCCTAGATGGATGAACTGAAGAAGAGCCCATGACTTGCAGCAGTTACATGAAATTGAGATTCTCGCATTTTATTGGTAAGCATTTCTTTTTTTGCTTTAAGTTACCTGGCTTACGAGCTCATAGGTGTCTGCATACAACTTTATTAAATTTTCAGCGGATTAAATTTGAAGAAATACAAAATGTAAATTTTTATACGGCCCCTGTACAAAAACTTTTCCAACGAGTAAAATGTGCCCCATACACTAAGGTGATGTACAAAATTTCAGCATTTTATCATAAAAAGTCCCAGATATGTATAAACGAAGTTGGTAAGGAATTTATCACAAATTAAAATATATATGTTTAGAGGGCTCCTTGAAGTTGGCCCCCCCGTGGAAAGTACAAACGACAAAAACTAGTGGAATCGTTTGTACTTCGTTTGTGCTGGTTTGTGCTGCAAAAATTTTCGTTTGTGCTTCTTTCGTTTTCGATTTATAGCATTTTCTTTTCCGGGGGGGGCTAACTTCACGCTCAGCCATTGTTTACATAAGCCATTGTTTTTTAGCAAAGATCTGGTGGGTATCGAGCGTGTGAGGAGTTGCATTTTAATAAATTGGCCTATATACGTTGGCTTTACTATCTGGCTGTCCAAGCTACTCATGTACGAGTTCCATTATAAGCATATTAAAAGCCAATATGGTTGTTGAGACCCAGACCGTCCGACCTACCAGAAAGGTGTAAGGTAACTGTTTGGACGGCCGGGATGTGCCACCCAATTTAGACCGGAACCCAGTGGGGGAGGCATCCACAGAGACCGTACCCTCCTTCCCCTACCACCAACCTCTCGGAAGGAATGCCAATATGGTGAAAAAACTTCACTTCTCTTTACCGATACTGATTCATTGGCTTGTGAAATTCAAACTGCTGATATCTATGAAGATATGAGACAGCATAAGCAGCTGTATGATTTTTGTGACTACCCCAAAGACCGTCCTCTTTTTAGTAAAGGGAATAAAAAACGTATTGGATACTTTAAAGATGAACTGAATTCAATCCACATTCAAGAGTTTATAGGACTTAGACCTAAGATGTACTCTATTCTATCATCTGCTGGAGAAAAGAAAAGAGCTAAAGCTGTTTCTACGCATGTGGTTGCCCGGAAAATTACGCACAGTGGTTGCCCGGAAAATTACAGTGATTATAGACAGTGCCTGTTGAATGTTAGACCTATCATGGAAGAATAGATTAAAATTGATAGCAGCCATCATAAACTATTCACTGTATGCCAGAACAAGGTGGCTTTGTCTCCTATTGATGACAAAAGATATTTACATCTTACATGAAGACGGCATTACAAGTTATGCTTACGGACACTTTAAAATAAAAAAAAACAAAAAGATCAATCATGCTTAAAGCATTGATTATGAAACACTTTCCAATTCCAATGCAATTTTATTTAAACATCTCTAAAATGCAATACATTCCTAAGTAATATTTCAAAACTTATCACAATACTACATTAATTTATTATATTTGAAAACTTAAATCTTCATCGGAAAAAAAGAACTTCATTCAAATGACGGCATTGAAATATAAATTGCCTGGTTTAAACATCTCTAAAATGCAATGCATTCCTCGGTAATATTTTTAAAACTATCATAATACTACGATAATTTATTATATTTGAAAACTTCATCGAAAACGACTGAAATTCATTCAAATGACGTCATGTCAATTTTTAGTGTAATAATATGTGACCCGTGTAAACCAGTTTTTATCGCTACTTTTTACAAAATACGACGATATAACAGATAGCATTAATTATCTATCGCTCATCGATTTTATTAAAAATAATCTTCAAAAAATAAATATCCGCTGAGAAGGGGTATTTACAGGAACAATGAATTAGATTCTACAATGGAAATGAACCGAACTCCAGTTGCAAATAATAACAACGCGAGAGATATGAACTTTGAACTGTAAAATTTCACAAACCCGGATATCTTTTCACGACTACTAATTTCATATCAGCAAATTTCTAAACAGGAAATGCACAATAACGTTTTCCGTTATGAAATCAAAACTAAATACAAGGGCGACCTTTCATCTCGGACTTATCGCTACTTTTCTATTTATGATACGAGTAAATATACCGGAGGAAATCAATTATTGGTCGCAAGCAAGGGCGTATTTAAGAGGGGGGATAGGGGGTTCAATCTCCCATCCGAAATTGAAAAGTTTCAAAATGTTTTCTAAACACACATGTGATAATAAAAAAAAAACTATTGAATCCCCAATTTAGTTTATACTTGAACTAGAAAAACAACCCGTTTAAACCTCCAATAAATAAATAAAATAAATAATTATAATAATAATAAAAAAAAGAGTAAGCAAAGAGTATTTTTAGAACCTAAGAATTCTAAGGGAAGTGCTTTGACTAATGCGTCACTGCAATATGGCAATAAGGGAAAAATCCTCCTACTGCAATAAAAGAAGTTTCCATATTTGGAAAAATCCCATATTCTGAAGCCGGTAGAAGTAGTTAAGATCAAAAGCGAGATATTTAGAGATTAGAAGTCTGCACGGGTTTAATTTAAAAATTTTACCCGGCCCGAAAATATTAAAATTTTACTCGGTTAAAGCCCAATATTTTTTTTTAAATAATTCACCCGAACCTGCCCAGTCCCGAAATCTCAAAGCCAGGCAGTCTTTAAGAACTTTTTGGCCGACAGAGAGAGGGGGGGGGCGAATGAAACCTTAGAGGGGGGCAAGTTTTCAATTTGCCCTATATAAAATATATCTAACTACTGTCACACAAATAGAAACTAAGTGAATATAAAATGTCTGCCTGAAAGAAACACTGTACAAATAAAAAAGGACCACCGTAAATAAAAAATATCCCAAATTTGAAAAATCCGTATAAATCAAGAAGTGAGTTTTTATTTATCATTTTGGTTTGATAATATCAGAGATTAAATGTGCATTTAAAATTTAATAATTTTAAATTAAAAGTGTAAGATGTTTAAAATACGACTATAAATAAATTCAAGGGCAATAATTCGCCTTATCCATACCTTAATTTCATACTGTAACAGTTTATTCAAATAAATTTTCATTCAATATTTGTTATCGGAAAGAAATCGACGGAACTGTGTTTTAATTTAAGAATAGAACTTATTTAACTCTGGTAATTTAGAAACATTCGGAATCTAATAATTGAAATTAAAATCACAGAAGAAATTGAAAATAAAATACCGGTGTTCAATTGTAAAGTAAACAGTGCCTATTGGATTTCACATTTTCATCACCAGTCAAGCAATCACAGTACAACAGCGATTAAACTTTTTTGCGATAAATTTAAAAATATAAAAAAATTAAACCACTTGACCAATGATCATGACCGAATGATCATTTCCTCAAAAATTAAATTTGAAATGTATTTCTTTCCTACTAAATTTATAGATTACATGATGTTGCGAAACATTATATCTCGTACATAGGCGTCGTATATTTATCTTAAATTTAATAAAACGTTTGCCAGGTTGGGCCTAAACCCACGGCCGTGCAGACCTCTGACTTAGGCCCCTTGAGATTGATATTTAAAACTGAACCCACCCCTCAAAAATTGAATTTCAAAAACGCCACTAGTTGCAAGAACGGTCAATTTAAAAATAATCTTTACAAAAAAAAATCTGATGTGGGCAACACATGACTTTCCTTATATAATGCAAAGAATTTATGGCTGAGGTACTATAGAAGACCTGACTGGCAACCCCACTGCCCCTGGTCATCATTGGTCAAGCCATCTGTAGCATTTTAAAGTGTGGGCAGTAGCTGAGCGGGGATGGGTCTTCTCCCCACACCTGTCACATCCAATTAGCGGTTATGAATGATGCCTCTGTCCGAGATGGGTGGGTCTTTTTAAAGCAGGGTGTGATTTGTACTTAAATTTATGTCAACTAAAGAAGGGAGCATCTACTCATTTCATTCCGCAAAAAGAGTTTTTTTCGACAATACAAATTTAGAGGATAATAAATAAATAAAGATTAGGTACATCTTTTCAAACAAAGGGAACATTCTCTTATTTCACATTGCAAATAAAGGATAATACAGAATAATTGAATAATTTAAATTTTAATGTATTTATTTAGGGAAAATTACATTTTTATAGCATTGCTGAAATCAGGACATAGTTCTAATGAAAGAATATTTCTAGACACATTAGCTTTTTTCAAACGAAGGGTACTCTTTTCACTTACTTCATATTGAAAATTTTGGACAATACAGGATAACTGAATAATTTTAATTTTAATGTATTTTTTGAGAAGAAAATCATGTTTTTATAGCATTGCTAAAATCAGGACAAGCGTTGGTTCAAGGGCTTTCGGCCCAGACCGCTCGATCTACCCGAAAGTGTTGAAGGTGAAAATTAGGCTTCGTTGTAGAAATAATCGAAGTTTGATGATCATTTAAACTCAAATATATTGTACTTGCGTTGTTGCAGAATGTAGATGTATTTGTATGTATTTGATGTATGCAGAATGTAGTTGTATTAGAATTGCTGTATTTTTTCAACGCAAAAGTATTTAGATCATGGAGTCTGCATAGCGATATGAATGAAATTGATTTATATAAATATTCATTGATTTTATATAAAGAAGGACGATTTTTTTCGAAGAAGTTTTAAGCATAGAGTTTAATTACTTGCAGTTCCATGGTCATAATATTTAAATAAAATAATTATTATAGTATTGTGATGAATGAAATGAATGGGAAAATGTTATGAATGAAATGCTGTTTTTATAGAGAGATCCAGGCGTGTTATTGTTTTTTCAAATCTCTATAAAACCTGCAAGTGTGCCAAAAATCATCCATGAGAGGTCAAGTCCGATTTTTACTAAAAATTGTGTTGATTTCACATGGAATGACTCTTTACGTTTATACAATATTTACATTATTTTATTTTATAAAAAGGCGTTTAGGATTTAAATAATTATTAAATAAAAATTACAATAAGGATTACAATAAGGAAGAAGGTTCATGACCAAAATGTATGTCGTCGAAACACAAATTATATCAACAGTTAAATTCACAGAAAATAAAGTTCCCCTGTTATCTGCTGATAATAGTTTTAAATTTTATATTGGCAGTACCAAACGTACTGTCGGTATCCGTTTAGCTGCACATGTTCGTGATGTTCAAAATAGTAAACTATCTACGGCTCTTGCCCAGTATGTTATTAATGATAATTTTCATCCTATGTTTGAAAAAACTTTCCTTTTAATCAGTTGCAATAACCCAGGTAATATTTTACTTTATGTACTTTACTTTATGTTTTTTTAATATTTACTTTAATCCCTTTTTATTTATCTGTACCGTAATTATACTTGTAATTTTGATGCTGTTCAGACCCTGAGTTATGCTTGGCAACTTATTCTCGACTTGATGCGTATCAAACCTTTACAATATTTTCTGTAAATTTAACTTTTGATGTAAGTGTGTAAATTTTGCCTATATGTATGCATTTGTTGGCACTGTATTTTTCATTTCTCCACTGATGAACGGCGTGGTGATACCCGAAAGCGCTTTGGCGTTGTAAATTTCTGTACGTCGAGAAAAGGAGTTTTATTAAATGACTTATTAAATCTATGTTGGTTGTCTTTAATTTAATACTCAATAATCTGGTCTACACATTTTGGTAAAAAACTATCCAAAATTGCATTTCAAATTAAATTTTACATGAAATTCCTAATACTTATGTTCTTAGTGTTTTTAAATGCATTTTCTTAAAGGGAGTTTATACAATAAGATTATAAGCAAAATGTTCATTCTGTTCTAGTTTCTGAGTTCTACTACTTAAAGTCCTGTAAAACCTCCTACTTAAAGTCATTTCGGTATCCTTACTGACGGACAGAGCGAATGGTCACACATCAGAAGAAATTTTCCCAGTTATCGTGCAACATCCTAGATGGATGAACTGAAGAAGAGCCCATGACTTGCAGCAGTTACATGAAATTGAGATTCTCGCATTTTATTGGTAAGCATTTCTTGTTTTGCTTTAAGTTACCTGGCTTACGAGCTCATAGGTGTCTGCATACAACTTTATTAACGAGAACGAAGGCCTTAGAATCAGATATAGCACGTAAGGGTATGTGTCCCTGCACTCCAGAAAAGACATACAATTTGAGACTTGGTAAATAAATGCTGAAGTAATTAAATATTCTATGTTTTCAAGCCTAAGTTTACATAGTGTAACCAAGTGCATGCAATTCAGCGTCGCCAACTATATATATATATATATATATATATATATATATACACACACACACATTATTTATATATATATATGTATATATATATATATATATATATGAATATATGTATATGTATATATGTATATATATGTATATGTATATATATGTATATATATATGTATATGTACATATATATATGTGTATATATATATATATATATATATATATATTTATATATATATATATATATATATATATATATATATATATATATATATATATATATATATATATATATATATATATATATATATATATACACCTGATGTCCCAAAAACATTAACCTCCGCTTTTATTCCTTAAATATTGATCTTAGACATATATAATAAATTACAAAGTTGCATAAAAAAAGGTACAGAATTTTATAAAATGGATCAAAATTTTCAGCGGATTAAATTTGAAGAAATACAAAATGTAAATTTTTATACGGCCCCTGTACAAAAACTTTTCCAACGAGTAAAATGTGCCCCATACACTAAGGTGATGTACAAAATTTCAGCATTTTATCATAAAAAGCCCCAGATATGTTTAAACGAAGTTGGTAAGGGATTTATCACAAATTAAAATATATATGTTTAGAGCAAGAGTGCAGATGACGCAACGCAGAAATGCATCATAAGCAAATAATATCTGCCTCTTATCTTTAATGGATCTTTGACATGGATGGAAAAACATTTTGAACAAGCTTTGTAATCTTTGTGTAAAGTTATTATTTCTACACCATGTAGATACTTTTGTACCAATAAATAGCAAAATTATTATTTATTTATGTAATCATTGTTTTCTTTCGTAATTTGTGTATGACCCCTAAAACGCGATCTGCCGACATGATTTTTACCCTCTAATAACCCATGTCGATGCATTGAAAACTGGTTTAAGTCAGCATTTTTGTCTTTTCATATCTCTGGGACTTTTTATGATAAAATACTGAAATTTTGTACATCACCTTATTAGTGTATGGGGCACATTTTACTCATTGGAAATGTTTTTGTACGGGGGCCGTATAAAAATGTATATTTTGTATTTCTTAAAATTTAATTCCCTCGAAAATTTTAATCAATTTCATAAAATCCTGTACTTTTTTTACGCAACTTTATAATTTATTATATATGTCTAAGATCAATATTTAATGAATAAAAGCCGAGATCAATGTTTTTGGGACACCCTGTATATACATTAATATATATATTACTAATATAATAGTATAAGACCTTAGACCATCGGGTCTTTTGCGTCTTAGGCGTTTGCCTTAGTTAAGTTTTAAAGATGGATCGGTCTTGCTGATCCTGGATATCTATAATGGCTTGAAGTACGCTGAAGATAAAATTATCTGTTTAGACATCTGAATGACAGGTATTCTTTACTGCATGTTTCTTTTTTTAATTACACAAAATATTTTTAGCAAGATATTGTGCATTTTATTGCATTTAATAATAATCAAACTTTAAATATAACATAATTACATAGGATTTTGAACAAGTTGGCACGCTTTTATTTTTACTTAAAGAAATATTAAATCAGTGTATTCAAATGGAACATACCGGTAGATGAAGAATATAACACCATTAAAGATGTAAAATTGCATTTGAATTCACTATTTAAACGAATTCAACAAAACACTTTGTTTGTCAGTACCTGTACATGAAGAATATAACACCATTAAAGATGTAAAATTGCATTTGAATTCACTATTTAAACGAATTCAACAAAACACTTTGTTTGTCAGTACCGGTACATGAAGAATATAACACCATTAAAGATGTAAAATTGCATTTGAATTCACTATTTAAACGAATTCAACAAAACACTTTGTTTGTCAGTACCGGTACATGAAGAATATAACACCATTAAAGATGTAAAATTGCATTTGAATTCACTATTTAAACGAATTCAACAAAACACTTTGTTTGTCAGTACCTGTACATGAAGAATATAACACCATTAAAGATGTAAAATTGCATTTGAATTCACTATTTAAACGAATTCAACAAAACACTTTGTTTGTCAGTACCTGTACATGAAGAATATAACACCATTAAAGATGTAAAATTGCATTTGAATTCACTATTTAAACGAATTCAACAAAACACTTTGTTTGTCAGTACCGGTACATGAAGAATATAACACCATTAAAGATGTAAAATTGCATTTGAATTCACTATTTAAACGAATTCAACAAAACACTTTGTTTGTCAGTACCGGTACATGAAGAATATAACACCATTAAAGATGTAAAATTGCATTTGAATTCACTATTTAAACGAATTCAACAAAACACTTTGTTTGTCAGTACCGGTACATGAAGAATATAACACCATTAAAGATGTAAAATTGCATTTGAATTCACTATTTAAACGAATTCAACAAAACACTTTGTTTGTCAGTACCTGTACATGAAGAATATAACACCATTAAAGATGTAAAATTGCATTTGAATTCACTATTTAAACGAATTCAACAAAACACTTTGTTTGTCAGTACCGGTACATGAAGAATATAACACCATTAAAGATGTAAAATTGCATTTGAATTCACTATTTAAACGAATTCAACAAAACACTTTGTTTGTCAGTACCGGTACATGAAGAATATAACACCATTAAAGATGTAAAATTGCATTTGAATTCACTATTTAAACGAATTCAACAAAACACTTTGTTTGTCAGTACCGGTACATGAAGAATATAACACCATTAAAGATGTAAAATTGCATTTGAATTCACTATTTAAACGAATTCAACAAAGCACTTTCTTTGTCAGTATTCGCAAAGTCCACCTTTAGATGACGTTTCCATGACACATTGCAACATCCATGAGCACGTTTCGTGTTTATGCTCTCGTCAGGATGGAATAGGCCGATATCTGCAATAGCAGCAAAAAATAAATAAATAAATAATGTGTCGAAAACCCAGACCATCCGACTCGTCCGAGGACTAAGAGCAACCATTTGAATGGTCGGAATAAATAAATAATGTGTGAAAGCCCCAGGCCGTCCGGCTCGTCCAGAGGACTTAGAGCAACAAATTGGACGACCGGAGATAAATAATGTGTGTCAAAGTTCTGCGAATCTTTATGGCAGTGATCCCCAACCAGAATTTCGTGGCACACTGAGCAATTTACAAAAGCTTACAAAAAAAAATCACCTTTATGATTGAGTTAAATTGTTAAAGTACCCTATTAATAAAAAAATCTGATGTGGGCAACACATGACTTTCCTTATATAATGCAATGAATTTACTACTTTTACAGTTAAAAAAAAATGCTATTCTTATAGTAGATACTTATATTCTTTCCAAGATATTGAATTTTCTTCAATGAGTCGTCATTTTCATTGATTTAGCGTCATTTTTATCCATTTGGCGAGATTTTTGTTAATTTGGCAACAATTAAAAATGTCGCTGAATTGCCGACATTCCGCCAAATTCGTCGCCAAAATCTCGCCAAGCGTTATGGACGGAGAAATATGTTATTCTTACAGCAGATAAATGACTATTGGCGTTCAAATACAAAAGTACTCAAAGTATCTTTTTTCATGAATGGAACGCGATAGATCCACGAGAATGATGTCACCCTATTTATCGCATGGTATTACATATGAGAAGTGAACATGTTTCTCAATAGGAAATATATATTTTTTATTTTATATAACTTTTCGATAATTTTTTTTTTGAAAAATGTGCAATGTATCGAACGGTTGTTAGCGTTCTAAAATTTGTCAATCGTTTTATAATGAAAAATTACATAAGAAATGTCTATTTGCGTAACTTTATTAGCTGTTTTGATTTTTTGACGATTTTTTCAAAATTTCACTCGAAAATTTAGGGGGGTTCTGAAGATTCGATGGCGTATAAAAACAATAGGCTTCCAGTGTTTACGGATTGTGATTTTTGTACCAAATTTCGTACGAATAGGTCTATTCGTTCGTCAGTTATCGTCTCCACAGACTCACTGACACATACACACAGATATCACTTCAAAAATGTTTGATTCGTGATCAGAGATGCTTGAAACGTGCTCTCCCGTCGAAAACCCGAATTCGAATTTTCGACCCCGTCACAATACTTTCTTTATACATTATGTATATATAAGGAAAGTAAGAATGGATCGTTTTGAATGTTTCGCTAAGTTATATTCGACAATCGTTATTTAAGCAGTAAGAGTTTTACTTGAGAAGAGACATTTTGTTAAGACCGGTAATTTTGTAAGACCGGTAGTTCTGGTTAACGTAACAGTACACCAATATAGTACTAAAATTGTTATTTGTACAATTCCAGTAGTCACGGTATATTAAAAAGTTAACACTGGGGAGAGTAACTTGCCCCTCAAAGGGGCTAATTACGTCACGGAAAAAAAAATTGTATCGCGGCTATTTTTCAGAACAATGATTAAAACTATTTAGTCTCGTGATGATTGATCCCTAAATAAACTCTTTTATGCATCGTTCTGTCAAATTTTATCCTGTGCTGCCATATGTTAAAAAATATAAAATTTCGAATAAAATTCAAACTTTTCGCTCAAATTCAAAATATTCCTATCTAGTTCTAGACTTGTTGATAAGAAAGCCGGATTCAAAGTTTCGTGAAAATCTATTATAATAGCTGCTATCGTGTACAGAAAATATCGAAATCGGATAGACACCATTCCATAAATAGTCAGCACGTGGTCTTAAAACGTATATTGGCCTCAAAATCGAAAAGTTTCGTGGAAACAATATTTTCCCAAAACTATATAAGAAAGTAATAATTAACAAATTGCAATACGCTCTTTTATTCAAATTATTATAATAAGTATTTTATTCAAAAATATGAGTTAAGTGTTATGTAATAACACCACTGATTTAAAAGTCCATTATGTAATTTATTCTTGTCAAACCTATTGTGTCAAACAGGTAGGGGTTTCCTTTTTACTTTCCTTATATACATAATGTATAAGGAAAGTATTGTGACGGGGTCGAAAATTCAAATTCGAGTTTTCGACGGGAGAGCACGTTTCAAGCATCCCTGATCACGAATCGAACATTTTTGAAGTGATGTCTGTGTGTGTGTGTGTGTGTGTGTCAGTGAGTCTGTGGAGACGATAACTGACGAACGAATGGACCGATTCGAACCAAATTTGGTACAAAAATCACAATCCGTAAACACTGGAAGCCTATTGTTTTTATACGCAATCGAATGTCCAGAACCCCCCTAAATTTTCAAATGAAATGTTGAAAAAATCGTCAAAAAATCAAAACCATTAATAAAGTTACGCAAATACACATTTCTTGTGTAATTTTTCATTAGAAAACGATTGACATAAATTTTAGAACGCTAACATGAGCCGTCCTTGAGATATTGCACATTTTTCAAAAAAGTTATCAAAAAGTCATATAAAATAAAAAATAAAAATATTTTTTATTGAGAAACATGTTCACTTTTCATATGTAATACCATGCGATAAATTGGGGGATATCATTCTCGTGGATCTAGCTCGTTCCATTCATGAAAAAATATACTTTCAGTAATACTTTTGTATTTGAACGCCAATAGTCATTTATCTGGTGTAAGAATAATTTATTTCTTAGTGCATAACGCTTGGCGAGATTTTGGCGACAAATTTGGCGGAATGTCGCCAACTTGGCGACTTTTTAAAATGTTGCCAAATTAACGAAAATCTCGCCAAATGGATAAAAATGACGCTAAATCAATGAAAATGACGACTAATTGTCGAAAATTCAATATCTTGGAAAGAATATTAGTATCTACTATAAGAAAAACGTATTTCTTTACTGTAAAAGTAGTAAATTCATTACATTATATATAAGGAAAGTCATGTGTTGCCCACATCAGGTTTTTTAATGAAATATTTCAAAGATTCCGACAACAAACAAATAAGCATGGAGTTAGAAAGAAGGAGATAAAACTCCTATGGATGAAACGCTTGAAAATGCCATAATACTTTGAGGATTATATCTGTGGCAGCAAAGACATCTGATCAAAGATGCTTGGAACCTGTACCCGAATTATAAGAACGGAGGAGAAGCTAGATTTTGCTCAGTGATTATAATGTCGGTCTGCGAAGCAAAGGGTCCCTGGTTCGGGGCCCGACACTTTCAATCGCCACATATCTAATAGATGTCGTTTAATGTTAGTAAAGTAGCCACTATTGTTAGCTGACGCAATAGAAAGGCGTAGTATTTAGTATATGTATTTTTGATTATTTTTAAATTTAAGGGTTCCTTAATTATGAGCATAATTGACTAGTATTTTTTATACTTGTAGAATAGAGTACAGAATGCATGGAGTTAAAATAAATTGAAAAGTAAAATAATTTTGAATACGTAGGAATATTATTTATTGTTTCAGTTATACTTTTTGCATTACCCTAATAATTTATTTTTACAAAATGGACAGTTTAAATAAATATTTTACGCTTTTCGCCACAGAAATGCATGCAATGCAGGACTACATATCTTATCCCAGCGCCACCTGAATTATTGTCTCCGACGATATTGACGTTCTCTTAATATAAAGTTTTAACACCTTACTTTCTACCTCCATGCAAATAAGATCGGGAATCGCCGCTGCTCTTTGAAAACCGACAAATTCACACAGCTTCAAATATCTTCGTAAAAGGTTGAGCTTAGGTTGTACAAGATCACAAGGCCAAGTTCATATTCAGAACTTTGGTAAGGCTCCTATAGGATGGTTTTGTGTTATCCATTCTGACGAGCGCATATCAAGCACGGAATTGGGTCATAGGTGCAGTTATTTGCAACGGCAGCGTGGACTGAACTTTGTCACGTTTACATTTAGCACTCGTTCTATCATGTAACTGGGCATTGATTCCTTGTATGCGCCAAGCGTGCAACAATGTGAATAATTTGAGCAAACAAATTACAATCGAGTGCTGATGAAGAGTATAATAATTTACATATCAAAATGGATGCACTAAAGTGCAGGGAATAAATAAGAAAAGTTTCTGCTTTATTTAGATGCATTTGTAACAAAAAATTCTAAAACGCTTAAACATATTTTTTTACTATGTGGTCTTAAACTAACGTTTAGTGAACAGGTTTGGCTGTAAAGCCACTTTTTGGAAAAAGTACTTTGTCATCCTCGCTAAATTTGGTTAGATGCTTATAAATATAATGTAGCATTAATTACAGTGAAATATTTGTATCAATTAGAAAGACCATTAATTTTTTCACGGAAATTTATCAGAAATCATTAAAATTTAAAGGACATTTTCACTTTTGTGATTAAACTCAGATCTATAATTTTGGCCATTTTAACACATTGCTGACCGGCTATTTCAAGCCAAAACTATTCCGTGCAGTCGGCTATTTTTCTGCAGTTGAATATAAAATGAAAACATCAAAATAAGCTTCAATAAACTGTATGTGCATGAAAACACGAGTATACTCGTGACCGATCAGCAAAGTTTTACAAATGAAAAATGTTATTTATATAAATAGAAAAAAATTAAGTCTGCATCTTAGATGAATTTTAGGTGAAAATTAGTTAAAACCAAATTTCGATATTTGTATATCAATCTGAAATTTTTTAACATACGGAATTTTCTTTAACAAATTGACTTCAGAAAGATTTTGCTAAATTTTATAAGAGCATTTATAAAAATTCCTTAAACATTGTTAGCATCGCTGTAATCTGGAAGAACGTTTCTAAAATCATACATTGCCTCTGTAAATCGCCATTCCCCTTCGTGAGTGCAAGAGAACCAACAAACTCTGAAGTCCAAAAGAGGAACGGGCGCAGAAGAAAGCAGCAGATGGGATTATATACCCAAGACCAGCATTAAGAGAGAACCAATCAGAAACTAGCATGAAGAATAGTCCAGCCAATCCGAAACGAGAAGTAACACTTAAGATTGGAGTGTGCCAAAACACAACAGGAATATCGCGACAAGACAAATCAAGTCTGAATAATAATAAATGAGACCAAACAAAACGAACAATAGGTCAAAACGATACGTAACAACCACAAAGGAATAAAAAGAACAAAGCGAAAAATTTACAGGACGCTCCGCCAGACCGCGGACATAAATGGAGGACTGGACAAGTCAGTAACTAAATTACTAGAATTTTTTTGGATGTGGAAGGCTTTAAAGAAGTCAGGATCGTAAATCGATGTGCATTTTTGTACGATCCTTGCTGTAGAAAGCTCAAAACTGTAGTCAAATTGATAGCAGTGAATGAGAAAATTTATGAAATTCCTGTTTTGACATAGATTTTACGTTATTTAAACACGAAATTTTAAAGCACGTTTCGTTTGACCAATATAAGAAAGACCACAGTGGCAAGAAATACTATAAATGCCCCAACTATTAGAAATTTCTAAAGGATCTTTAAGATTAGGAAATCTGAGTTTATTAGGAGGTTTATACGCAATATTTAATTTGAATCTTTTAAGGATTTTAGCAACCTACTGACGGATTTTCGGGAAACATGATAAAATGATAGTGTTATTAAAATATTTTTCAGAAGTTAGTTTGGAGGAAGGTTTAGAAATGTTTTGAAACGCACGATCAGCAATACTGGGAAAGAAACCACGATCGGCAACAGCTTTTAAATAATTGATCTCAGAGTTGAGCAAATCCATATCGGAACAAACGTTTAAAGCACGATGTACAAACGTATTGAAAGCAGCAATTTTCTGGTTAGGTTGCAGGCAGGAATTTTTATGTAGAGGTAGAGAGACCGAAAGAGGTTTACAAAAGACCACAGTGAAAAATTCATTATTGCGGATTACTAAAAACACCCCAAAACGCATGGCGATTGTTCTTTTCCATTTCATAGGTAATCTGAATTCAAGGATTAGTGGAATTCAAAATAACCCAAATACCATCAATATCATTAAAAGTGTGACCCAGATGAGCAAAACTGTCATCAACATAAGGAGTATAAAAAAATAAATTGGATAATTTTAAAAAGCCTAACTTCAAAATAATGCATACAGATGTCACTGAGAATAGGGATGAGTGAATACTCATAGCCAAGCCATCAAACATACTGTAGAATTTATTATGAGAGAGAAATGAATTTTACGATAAACAAGTGCTGATAAGAGAAAAAGTTCATTAATTTCACAAAGAAATGGAACTTATACAATCATTTCTTGAGACAAGGCAGTACACCCTTGACAGGGACATTGGTAGATAACGACTAAACATCAAAGGAGACCAGTTAAACCTCAAGAGTTTAAATTACGAATTCTCTTCACAAATTACGCAGAGTTTTGGTATGTATGAATATTATTACTAATTAGGAGAGAGAAGCTAGAAACTAAATATTTGGCTAATTTGTAGGAAGTAGTACCAGTATTAGATACAATGGGGTCTAAAAGGAATATCTGCTTTGTGAAATTTGAGGAGAGCGTACAATCTAGCAAAATTGGTTTAAGATGGAATAAAGGACGTTATATAATTTTCAAGAATTGCACGAGAAGATTTAATAATTTGTCTAATTTTGTTTAAATCAGAATTACTAGGATCCTTGCGAATAGCACAATACGGACCTTCATTGATAAAATTTCCAACTTTTTCAACGTACATTCTTTTGTACAAAACAACAATCCTACCATTCTTGTCAGCCTTATAGTGATGACTAAATCAGAATTGTTACTTTAATGCATTAAGTTGTCTTTTTTAGATTTGTAAAAATTGGATTTAGAAATGTTATTGAATTTGACATTGTTGACAATTAGATGTCTAATAGAGTCCTTTTCGGTGTTAGATAAAGTGCTGAATTTGAAAGCTATTTCTACAGAGACTATATAACTATTGACAAACAATTTAGGAGTAACAGATAAATTGTTATTTAAATTAATATATTAATTTCAGTTTTGTTAAGGGGAATCTTAGACACATTTACAACAGAATTTTCATTAACAACCGGAAGACTATTGATAGAACAAGGAGCAAAATTTTGACAAAGTTTAAAAAAATGTTATCCAAAGAAGCCTTATGTAAAAGAGAAACAATAGTCACAAATTTGGGATTTCCCAATTTTTCTACTTTTGAGCATAATTCTTGGCATAGGGTGGCTTCTGCTTTACATAACCTTTATATAAAAAAATTTTGAAACTTTATTGATAGAACGAGGAGCTAAATGTTAACAATTTTCCGGTTGTTAATGAAATTTCTATTATAAATTTAACTAAGGTTCCCCTTAACGAAACTGAAATTAATATCTTAAAACTGAATCACAATTTCTCTGTTACTCCTAAATTGTCTGTCCCTAGACTTGTCGCATCTGTAGAAAAAGTTTTCAAATTCAGCACTTCATCTACCACTCAAAAGGGCTATTAGACATCTAATTGTCAGCGCTGTCAAATTCAATGATAACATTTCTAAATAAAACTTTAACAAATCTAAAAGCAATTTTAACAAATCTAAAACAGACAATTTCATTACATCACGTAACAATCTTGATTTAATAATCACTAAGGCTGACAAGAGTGGTCAGATTGTTGTTTTGGGAAAAAACATGTATGTTGAAAAAGTTTAAAAAATAATCAATGAAGGTCCGTATTTGTGCTATTTGCGAGGATCCTAATAAATCTGATTCAAACAAAATTAGACAAGTTATTAAATCTTCCCGTGTAAATCTTGAAAATCATAAAAAGTCCCCAATTCTTTCTGTGACCAGTTATGCTAAATTGTACGTTCTCCTCAAAGTTCGTAAAGCAGGTGCTCCTTTTAGACACATTATATCTAATATATTGGTACTGCTTTCTACAAATTTGCTAAATGTGTTTAGGATCTCTCCTCTGCTTATGATATTGATACTTGCCAAATTTATGAAAATTCGTCATTTAAACTCTCGTGGTTTGACTATGGTCTCCTTTCAGGTGAAGTCGTTGTTTACCAATGCCCTTGTTAAGGGTACATTGTCCTGTCTCGGGAAACGATTGTATGAATTCCATTTCTTTGAATTTGAAATTGATGAGCTTGTTTCTCTTACCAGCACTTCTTTATCGCGAAATTCTTTTGTCTATCATAATAAATTTTATAGTATGTCTGATGGCTTGATAATGGGTAATCCAATCAGTCCTATTCTCAGTAACATCTATATGCATTATTTTGTAATTAAGCTTTTTTAAATTATCCAATCCGTTTTTTATACTCGTTATGTTGATGACAGTTTTGATTTTCTGGATCACACTTCAACCGTTTGTATTTGGGACAGTTTTGCTCTTCTGGATTTCAACTGGTGGTATTTGGGTCCTTTTGAATTTCATTGAAACTTGCATTCAGTTTACTTATGAAATGGAAAAGACCAATCGTCTTCCATTTTGGGGTGTCTTGGTTATCCGCAATGATGAGTAATATCTCACTACGGTCTTTCGTAACCCTTTTTTCGTCTCTCTACCTCCACATAAAAATTCCTGCCATCAGCCTAATCAGAAAATTGCTGCTTTCAATACGTTTGTCCATTGTGCTTTAAACGTTTGTTCTAATATGGATTTTCACAATACTGAGATCAATTATTTAGAAGCTGTTTCTGTCGATCGTGGTTTCTCTCCCAACATTGTTGATTGTGCATTTCAAAAAATTTCTAAACCTTCCTCCAAACTAACTTCTGTAACAGATTTCAATAACACTATCATTTTACCATTTTTTTTCAAAGATCAGTTAGCATATTGCTAAAATCCTTAAAAAATTCAAATTCAATATTGCATTTAAACCTTCTAATAAACTATGATTTTCTAATCTTAAAGATCCTTTAGAAATTTCTAATAGTTGGGGCATTTACAGTATTTCTTGCCAGTGTGGTATTTCTTATATTGGTCAACTAAACATGCTTTAAAATTTCGTGTTAAAGAACATTAAATCTATGTCAAAAACAGGAATTTAATAAATCTTCTATTGCCGAGCAATGCCATCCATTTCACCATCGTTTTGAGTTTTCTACAGCAAAGATCATACAAAAAATGTACTTAGATCTATAATCCTGACCTCTTTGAAACCTTCCCATACCTAGAAAAATTCTAGTAATTTAGTTAATGACCTGTCCAGTCAGTACTCCATTTTTGTTCGCGGTCTGGCGCAGTGTGATGCACGTTTTTCCGCTTCGTGTTTTTTATTCCTTTGTGGCTCTTATTTGTCGTTTTGACCTATTGTTCGTTTTGTTTGGTCTCATTTATTCTTATTCAGATTTGATTTTTCTTGTCGCGATATTACTGTTGTTTTGGCACACGCCAATCTTGTGTTACTTTTCGTTTTGCATTGGCTGGACTATTCTTCATGCTAGTTTTCTCATTGGCTCTCTCTCTTAATGCTGATCTTGGGTAATATAATCCCATCTGCTTCTTTCTTCTGCGCCCGTTCCTCTTTTGGACTTTTAGTCAGTGCAAGATAACCAACAAACTCAGAGGATCCAGCGTATCCTCGTTACGGCATTTATTGTGTTTATATTTATGCTTATTTGCGTTGCTCTAGTTTTCTTTTCAAATTTATATTTATTTTACTATTGCATGCCAAATTTTCTTGAAATATCACTAAAATGCTATATTTTTCACTTAATTTTCTATGCTTTCAGGTTAGCAACAGACAGTTTTCTCACAAGTGGACGAACCAGCTGTTTTCATTTTCCGATTTGAAGATGCACAAAATCGGTTAGAGACTTTTATTGCCATTTTGATGTGTTGGGCAATTGTGTATCAAAAATGTATTTTTGATGCAAATAAAACAGCAGATATCCATTATTGTGTTTATTTGTATAACATCGTTGATCAATTTTTCGCACATGCACAGTAAGGGTCGGCCTCATTGAACATGCGCGTGGACTTAGAAATATAACCAAACTACAAGATGGCAGAAGTGGGGGTAGACTAAGTCCACGCGCATGTTCAATGAGGCCGACCCTTACTGTGCATGCGCGAACTCTTTTATAGTTTTCTCTCTAAACATTGCAGTGATAGAAATCTTGCTTAATCAAACACATTTTATTGTTGCTCTAAAGAGATATATATATATATATATTACATGTGTAGTTAACATTCAAGTGATACAAGAATGAAAATGTAGTTCACCGCATTCTTTACAGATCTTTGTTCAGTAGATTTGGAGTATGTCTACAGAATTTTCTTGTCACTTAAACATCATGTTGACTTGGGAAATATTTCAACCGTTGCACATCTACTGTTGAAAGTGGAGCACCACAGGTATGGTTAAAAATCAGATTTGTGCTCAAAGTTACGTGGCTTTCTTTTTTCTGCTAGGTCAGAAACGTAGCCACCTTCTATAAAAGAAAATGTAAGTTACAATGTAAGAGGTGTAAGGGAAAACCAACAGAGTCCAATAAATGTAATGGTGTTGAAATTCATAGGTATAATTTAAATACGATCCGTTGTAAACGAGAACAAACTACAGAATGAAAAGTTATTGAATATTTAAAAAATAGAGTACAAGCGGGAAAAACCAATAGAGTCTAACTGAAACAAAGAATAACAACAATTGCGCAAGTAAATTAAAACCTAATGCTGTAGTTTCGGGTGAAAACAGAAAACACACATTTAAATAAAATATTTTCACAGGGAAAGATACAAAGGTTTTAGAGTTTATTTCTTTTCTCTAGAAAATTTTAAGATTTTGGACTCTGTTGGTTTTCCCCGTGCCCCCTTCAAATGCATTCAATTACATTATACAGAGTGCAGTCGCTCTTGGCTCCCGATTTTTGCTTATAAAAATCAAACTATTGGTCATAAAGTAATGAAATTTGCTACGGACATACCTTAGTATATGAGAAACATGGTGACGTTATAGCGAGTGTTGGAATTGGTCGCCATTAGCAACAATATATGCCTGCATACGCCTCTCCATGTCACAAAAGGTAGCCACCAACACATCCACCACACAATTTCTTACATGTGTGGTGCTATTTGCTACACTTCCAACGCCAGCATGCAAGAAATTGTGTTCTTTGAATATCGAGTCATTTTCAAAGGACTTTTGACCACCTAGATCACCTGACCTTACTCTACCGGATTTCTTCCTATAGGGTATGCTGAAATGTCTATCGCAGCAAGCCACAGATTATCATGGAACTGCAAAACAACATTAGGTGGGAAATTGATGCTATAACTCATGTCTTGGTGGCTACCTTCTGTAACATGGGGAGGCGCGTGCAGGCATGCACTGATGCTAATAGTGACCACGTTCAACACTCGCTGTGACGTCACCATACATTTTATACACTAAGTTATATCCGTAGTAAATTTCATTACATTATGACTAATAGTTTGATTTTTGTAAGCGAAAATCGGGGGGCCAAGAACGAGTGAAACACCCTGTATAGTTTCATTTTATAAAATAAAATACTAACATTGTCACACTCAAAGTTCTTAACCTTTCTGCAGGGGACAGATTTTTGTGTTCTGTATTTATTATCTACATAATATGCATTATCTAAACATTTCAAATACCATAGTTAGAATTTTAACGAATACTTAAATTTAAAAGTGATGCAATTTATAAAAATGTGGCAATAAATGAAAATCAGAATAGAGCAATTTTTTTTTCTGAATAATTCAATTTCTTCGAATGAAACCAGATCACTAAAAAATTCGCTAAACGCAAAATTCACGAATAAAATGCAATTTCTAAAACTGTAATTTTCAAACTGGGATATGTATACCTTTTAGGAATATCCGGAGGGGGCTCCTGCAGGCTGGCGGAACAGCGGCTATCTTAACTCCCAGTTGAAGCGATGACTGCACATGACGCAAGAGAATACATTCTCGGGGGATCTTCAGAAAATCAAAATATCTAACATAACAGACATATCTAACATAACAGACAAATATCTAACATAACTGACGGGAGATTGGGAGTCGAAATGGTGGTTACGTCAGCCTGTATATTTAGAAGTCTTGGGTACAACAGTTTTGAAACGAACGGGATTTGAAAATCCCGTTCATTTAGAACGTCTCTTTACATAGCACTATGAGGATTTACCAGCTTTCTAAAATTTGTCAATCGTTTTTTAATAAAAATTTGCATAATAAATTGTTATTTATGTAACATTATCAAAGGTTCTGAAATTTGATAATTTATTGAAAACTTTATTCGAAAATTTGGAAATTTTCCGAACATTCGTTTGCAGTTAAAATCTACAGGCTTCCAGTATTCACGGACTATAACTTTTGTAACGAATTTCGTTCGAAATGCTCCATCTGTTTGTAAGATATCGTCTTCAAAGGCTCAAGGACACATACACACACAGACATCATCTCCAAACTGATAGATTGTAATTCAAGGATACTTGAAACGTGCTCTTTCGTAGAAAACTCGAATCGAATTTTTGAACCCGTCACAATACTGTTCCTATTCTTTACACTATAATACATAGGTAAAGTAAAAAGGATGTGTTTTAGATTTCGCACGCAATTTATTCTTTCAAAATACTTAGTAAGAATTCTTAAAATGTTTCTTAATTAAATCTGCCAACCGCTTAGCCAATCAGTTGGATGCATTAGCGCAATGTGTTTTATTATTTAAACTACTTTGATACCATTAACATCCATAGTGTAGGCCAGTTGTCACTTACCCATATGACCGGGTCTCTGGTATGCTGGGTGGGGATTTCAGTCGTCTTCGTCGGCGTCCTTCTCCGGGACTGGTGGCGCTTGACCTCGCTCGGCGGGGCGTTTGGTCGGCTGTCCCCTTGGTGTTCCGGGTTATGCGCTCGTTGCATGGTGGAGTCCACGGGTTCGAGTGTCCCGATGGCTTGCTTGGGGGGGGGGGGGGCTTTTTCTCTTCCTGGCCGGGGATACATGCTCTATAAACTCTTGGGTTCGGGCCCTCGGTCTGCACTTCCCCATATGCTGTATATTGCACTATCGTTTCCGGAATGAACATTGTTTTCTATAACAAATAATTATATGACAATCTTTAAATTCGAGTCATTCGAGTTTTATTGAGATTCACTAAAAATGATGTCTTGCTGTAACGTTTACACAATGTGCCAACACATAAATATGATAGCAGTTATATTCCTTTGTGAGCTTTCGTGTCAGGCTTTCTGTATCAAGTGACAGCGTTATGTAGATTATTCTTTAATTTTGAGCAACAAGAGAAAGTTAGAAAACAATTAAATGATATTTTTACTTTCTTTATACAAACATGGTAATGTACAGGAAAATTATTGGAATCGTGTCGAAAATCACTACATGAGTTACACACGAGCTACACATTTCGATCCTGAAAAATCCATTTTTCCCATGAAGTGTGTGTGTGTGTGTGCAGTATCCACTTTAGCTGAAAAACTAATTTTGGCCAAATTTAACAAAATTTGGTATATGAATCACCTGTGGAATGAATTCTCTAATGCTAATTAGATTTTTGTACGATTCGGAAAGCAAAAAAAATCTGATGTGGGCAGCACATGACTTTTCCTGCAGACTCAAATTCATTTTTTCTTTATTTTTTTTCAGAACTCATTAAATTGAGTTTAATGGCATAAAATGACACTTAATTTACATTTTTAATTCAATCTCCGCTTTTATTTGGTGATTGGATATTTTTCCAAAGGCGGCATAAAAAAATGCGAAAAATCTCAAATATCTCGAGAACGGTTAGTCCTAGAGTAATAGAGTTGTTCTTATTCCTTATATACCAAATTTTGTGAAATTTGGTCAATTTGTATTTCAGCTAGAGTGAATACATGAGATTTTTGAGGGCCACTTCGCAAAAAAAAAAGCGGGTTCTTTTTTCCAAATTGTACCAAACACTAATCAGCACCAGGGTCACACCCAAGGGTGTTACCTACCAAATTTTATGAAATTCGGACCATTAGTTTTTGAGTTAGAGTGGATACATACATTGCACACACACACACAAAGACGTCACGCTAAAAATAGTTTTTCCGTATTCCAGAGGTCTCAAAACGTGTAGATCCGTCGAAAATTCGAGTTGCGATTTTCGACATGATTCCAATACTTTCCCTATACATTACTGTGTATTGCAAGGAAAGTAAAAACCTGCCATTTTTTGTGAAATGGCCGGCAAAAAGTGTCCACATATAAAAAAACTACGTATACTTGAATGATGTAACAATTACATGCTGGTTTTACACGAATTGTTAACGACAAAAAAAAATAAGACTAACCCCATAACTCTAAGACTAACCGTTATCGAGATAGTTCGGTTTTCCGTGTTTCTCATGATTAAAATTTACGATTTTTTCTTTTTATGTATCATCTATCTCGTTCAGCCGCGTCCGAATTTCTCAAATCTGTACTTGAACCGGACAAACTAGGGAACTTCATGAGAAAATTCAGCCAGGGTCGTTTTTTACCATAGGTTAAGTAGGCAAATGCTGGGGGCCCCAAGATTTTGGGGCCTCTTTTACATTACGAATATTATTATTTTGTTTCAATGCCTTTATGATGATTTAAAAGGGACCCCATATTTTACTTTGTGGTGTGGGTTAAGACGGCCCTGAATGCAGCTGGCTAAAAAAACCCTGGAACGGTCCAACTTGGCCAGAATTTCAAATGTCTAATGTAGGTGATTATTAGTCATGAGAAATTACATTGTAGAAATCAGTAAAATGACTAAAGTGAAAATACGGTTTGTCAAAGTTAAGACATTTAAAGAAAAAGTCTAGTGCGGGCAGCAGTTGACTTTCCCTACACACTAAAATTCATTTCCTCTTTCATAATCCATTAAATTGTTTTTTTTGGAGAAATTGGCATGGATAAATTATTTGAAATTAAATCAATTTTGCAGTTTTAGGGCATTTTGAAACATCGCCAGTTAAAAATTCTAAAACTTTAAATATCTTGATTTATCCAAAAATACTTGGGTTGCTCGTATTTTTTGTCATCAAAAATTACATATAAACAAGCATTTGATTTGCACATTTTAGCATATTTAGTCTTATTTAAATTTTATCGTTTTTTTTTTTTTTGAGAAAAAAAAGGGGGGGGGGAGCAGTTCTAAGTTTCCTGATCATACCAAAATCTAATCAGAACCTGTGTAACGCCTACCAAATTTTGCTACCGTTTTTTGAATTACTTTTGGGGTAGAGTGGATGCATACAGACAGATACAAAGGCGTCGCGCTAAAATTGTGAATTTGTGTTCCAGGTTTGAAATATATAAATCAGTTAAAATCCTATTTTCGACACGATTCTAGCACTTTCCTTATGCATTACCATGTATTTCAGGGAAAGGGAATGAAAAAAAAAGATTTTATTTTATAATAGCAAAGTAAATATTACAATACCCCTCTAATTTATCTCAAAGAAAACTAAAAAAAATTAGAAACTTAAATCTATATAAATAAAATTTAAAAATCTGTATGTATGATACATATATTTTTAGATTTTAAATTTTCTATATCAGAGAAGATTTTAGTTGCAAAACGTAGCCGACATTCTTGGCTCTTAACATTAATGGAAGTACTTATCAAAGAGAGAGAGCCATAAAAGTTAATGATAGACTGTGTTGAAGGAATGGAGAGCCTAAGCTGTAAGCACTAGTAAGAGGTTAATACTCGAGAAACTCTTCATATCATGAAGTTTAGACCATATAGGGGCAGTAATCACGTAAATATCAGAGTGGGAACTGAGATAAGTATCGGATAAGTATCTTGGTAATGAGAAAGGTGACAGACTAAAGAGTTCCGATACGAAGTAATTGAATAATGATGTAAACCATTCCACTATCAAGTCTCGGGAAACTAGATAAGTGTTCCTCAGAAGTATATGTGAAGTGGATCACGAGTGTATAAGTGGTCTGATAAGTGTACTATAAAAGTCCGTGCAGAGCGTTTTTGAGACAGATCTATCTAGCAGACCGATGTGAATTTTGGAAGCAGATCTATGTTCATATCTCTGTGGCACCTAGCACAGAAATCTTATGCTTATTGCAAATTTGTTAGCTGTAATCATGTACTGTTAACATGCCTGTTGAGCTCCGTTTACGGAGTAGATTGGATGTATGAGGATGAAGTGACGGCGACTGTAAATAAAAGCTTCTGAGGAGAAAGATGCCTCTTCATTTTGACTCTTACACGAATATCAGTTCATTTGTGGTTACAATTTATATCACAAATAAGCCGGCAGGATCGTTACCGTGCTGATGGAAACCTGTCAACAATGGATTTCGAGCCCATTTGCAGCGAGGAAATCGGAAAGAGGGTGTGGACGGATTACTGATACGAGCGGAGCAGAGAGTGAACGTTTTCCCCGACAACAAACGCAAAAAGAAAAAGACTGTTGACCTGGTTTCGATTTGAGCGATGGAAGGAGAAAATAAGATGCCGATGTTGGTAGCAGCAACTGATGGAGTGGAAGATGGGGTGATCGCAGAAACGAATGAAATGGCTGATGTTGCGGAAAATGTGGAAGAGAAGCCGACTTTGGGGAATGTGCGTATTGTCTGCCCGAAATATGACGGTGCAAATAAAATGGAAGTGCAAACCTGGATCAAGTTCTATAACCTCCAATGCAGAAAGAAAAAGTTATCAGAGGAGAGAAAAGTCGATTTATTTCCGGAGTTCTTAGAAGGAGAAGCTTTGACTTTTTTTATAAAACATGCATCCCACCTGACAGAATGGCAGCGACTCGAGGCAATATTCATAGAACATTTTGAATGTGGAGCTAGTGAGTCATTTGAAACTTTTATTCAAATGAAGTTAGAGAAAGCGGAGGACTTGGAAGCTTACTACAAAGATAAAGTGGATGCGGGCCGAAGTTTAGGCTTGACAGAACGAATTATAGCGGAGGCTTTAACCACGGGGTTAAAAACTGAATGGCAGCCACTATTTTGTGCCAACAACACAGAAACACCAACAGATTGGAAAAAGTTGGCCAACAAACTAAAGAGAGTCATGAAGGAGCAGGAGAAACCACCACAAACCACCAGATTATCTGACCGGGAGTGGAGTCAACGACAGGGGAGACATCCACAGGAGCGAGTCTATACCGGACCTCACATTGCAAATTATAACCGAGGAGTTTATCGAACACAGCCCAGATGGCCGATCCAGAAAAAGGAAACAAACCCGAGGATACCACAACACAGTGAAAATCAGAATCAATGAAAACTCTTCCGGATTGCTGCATGGCTCGGTAACAAAAGAGCGCACATGGGACTTGTTGATACCGGGACGAACATTTCCATATTACCTGCCAACCAATTAAATTCAGTAAAATATAGACTTATAGAAGAAGCACCTGATGTCAAATTGCAACAGACCAGAGGGCAGGTGAGTGTTCAAAAAATTGTTGAAATTGATACTAAAATCGGACAAATAACTCGTCCAGTAAAAATTTTTGTGATTGATACCAATATTATATATATTTTATTGTCAGGGTATCAATGTAAACGTTTTAAATTGTATTTAAATTTTAATAATTTCAAGGTATATCAATTCTATAAGGATATAACATATCGAGGTTCATTTCCTGAATATGAATTTTCATATCATCTTGATAATTACAATAGTGATACTGTCAAATATGTAAATAATGAGATAAGAACAAATCAGGAAGAGAAAATTAAATTAATGAAATTGTTGAATAGTGTAAATGAGATATTTTCAAAAGATAAATATGATGTAGGATGTATAAGGCTAGAGCCGCAGAAGGTTAATTTGACTTCTGAGTTGCCCGTATCAATGCGACCTTATCGTGCATCACCCAAGGATAATCTAGAAATTAAGAAACAGCTAGATAAATTAATTAAAGCCGGATTTATTACTCCATCCTATAGTGCGTATTCATCCCCTGTAACTTTAGCATATAAAAGAGACGAAAATTCAAGGAATCGATTTTGTTGTGATTACAGAAAAATAAATGAAATTAGTAAGACAGATAAAAAACCCATTCCTAAGATTGATTCCGTACTGGATCAGTTAGCTAATGCTAAATTTTTTTCTACTCTAGATTTAACGTCAGGATATTGGCACATTAAGCTTAATGAGACGGATTCAGAAAAATTGGCTTTCACAACTAATTATGGATTATATAGATGGACAAGACTTCCATTTGGTTGGAAAAATTCTCCTGCCATATTTCAGAGAACACTAAGACAAATTCTAGATAAGTATCAAATCAGATTTGCCCTTAATTATTTCGATGATATTATAGTATTTTCTCAAAATTTCAATGAACATATGGAACATTTGAAAACTATCTTTTCCATTTGTGAAAAAGAAAATATTAAGTTAAAATATTCAAAATGCCAATTTGCCCAAAGAGAAATTAACTTTCTAGGATACGAGATAGAAAATGGAAGATATCAGCCTAATAATGTTAATATTGAGGTTATCAAGAAGTTACAACCCCCCCAGAAATGTTAAAGAATTACAAAGGTTTTTAGGAAGTGTAAATGTTTATAATAAATTCATCCATAATTATGCTAAGATTAGAAATCCTTTAAATAAATTACTCCGAAAAAATGAAGTTTGGAATTGGACCATAGAGTGCCAAAAAGCTTTTCAGCATCTTAAGGATATTCTAATTTCGAAACCTGTACTCACATTATTCAACCCAAATTATCCGTGTCATGTTTTCTGTGATGCATCCTCAGAAAGTATTGCCAGTATCATAAAACAGGAGCATCCAGATGGTTCATTACACCCTATTGCATATCATTCTAGACAGTTGAGGTCTTATGAAAAAAATTGTGCTATAACGGAATTAGAGTGTCTTGCCATAGTAGATTCTATTGACAAGTACTACTGTTATTTGCATGGAAATCATTTCACAGTTCATACTGATCATGCTGCCTTAGTTTGGTTAAAAAAGATTAAACATCCGAGAGGAAGATTGTTTAGATGGTCACTTAAATTATCCATGTATGATTTTGATATTAAATACAAAAAAGGGTCTACTAATTATGAAGCAGATATGCTCACTAGAAATCCCATAGCGCATCAGACTAGATTATGCACACATTTATTAAGTTTAGGAGAAATTGAAGAACATCAATCAAAGGATAATCTTAATCATTCAAAATTTCAAAAAATTAATAATGTCTTAACTGTAAAGAAGAAAGGATTTATTAAAATTGTAGTACCATATTCATTAAGAGCTAAATTATTAGAAAAAACTCATTCAGAGTTTGGTCATCCTGGAGTAAACTCCATGCTAAATTTAATTTCGCCGAACTATTATTGGCCAGAGATTATTGAAGATGTAAGAAATTATGTGAAACATTGTGAAACATGTCAATTGAATAAGAAATCAAAACAGAAGAAATTTGGGTTATTAGGATGTTTACCTCCAGCTATAGAGCCTTTTGATATAATTTCTATGGATACTGTAGGAGGGTTAAGTTACTACAATTCTGCAAAGAAATATTTACATGTTGTCATTGATCATGCAACTAGGTATGTGTGGACATTTCCATCAAAAAGTGTTACCACAGACACCTATATAAATTGTTTGAGACAAATATTCCAAATTCAGGCGCCAAGGAAAATATTAACTGATAGAAATGCAGCTTTTACCGCATCCAAATTTAAGCGTTTTCTTAAAAGTTACAATGTAACTCAATTATTAACTTCAGCTCATAGACCACAGTCTAATGGAAAAAATGAACGAGTAAATCAGACAATTATAACCAGATTAATTTGCAAAATTAACTCATTTCCAGGCAAAATTGCATGGACTAAACTATTAGAGCAGGTAACAGCAGAGTATAATAATACTCCACATTCAGTGACTAAGTATACCCCAAATTATTTAATGTATGGAAAGTTACCGTATAAGTCACCACTGAATAATTATGAAATATACCCATCAATAGAGGAAGCCCGAAAGATTGCAAAAGAAAGGACAGAAAAATATCATTTAAAAAGTAAACTTAGATATGACATGCATTTCCAAGAAGCTGATTTTAAAGAAGGTGATTTAGTTATGCTAGAAGAATTTTAATATCCCAATACAAGAAAATTAACTTCACCGTATACAGGCCCATATACCATATTAAAGAAAATTTCCAGTGTAAATTTTGAAGTAGATAAACTAAACGTGTTAAGTAAACAAAACACAGAAATTGTACATTCTACGAGATTGAGACATTTTTATCCAGCAGAGACATTTGAGTTACAAAAAATGAAATAAGATAGAGACTTGAAAAATAATAATTAAGATTTTTCTAAATATTAGTGGTTCTAATGATTCTGATAAGAATAGTGATTTAGCTTAAGAGCTGGAGTCCATGTTAAAACTTAATAGAGATTTGAATAGGAAGATAGATGAGTTCACATCTTTTGAACAAGAAATTGAAGATTAGATACACTGATTAATTAAAAAGAATATAATGGTTAAGATTAAAAAGATTTAGTATTACAGTGACCGCCGGTTATAAGATTCAGTGGTTATAAGAAACAGCCGTTTATAAGACCCAAAACGACAGAAACAAATACAAACTTCATTTTAACATTAAAATTGTGTCGCTTATAAGAAACACGATTCCGCTTATAAGAAACAGTTTTCTACAGAAAATTTGTTGATTTCCTTGCGACGCGGGTGTAAAAAAGAAAAAAATCCATTTGTTTAAGGTTAACTGAAGGACGAGTTGTTATCTCTTGTCTCTGGGCGTACGGGGAGGGGGTGGGAGTTTGCTATGTAACAAAGGATGACAGAGAATTTCTCCGTAGAAAGGCTTAGGGGGAACAACCCCAAACCAGTAAGAAACGAGTTTTAATCTTTTGGCAGTTAAGGAAACATACTGATAAGGAAAGGCATCTCTGCTTATGCACTCAAATAAGATTCGTACAGCTTTAGTTAGTCATTTTATGTTTTGCTAGTGGAAGCATGTCGCAAAAGAGAAAAACCCTTACTTTGCTTGAAAAGCAAAGTTTACTTAAAAAGTATGATTCTCAACCTCTGTGTAGTCAAAGAGAAGCTGCTTCTGCATTAGAAATTCCGCACTCAACATTATGTAAAATCCTGAAAGGCAGAAATGAAATTTTGACGCCAAATTGTAATCTTCAAAGAAAACGGAAACGAGAAGGAAAGGCAGCTGCTATAGAGGAAGCACTCTTACAATGGTTTTCTAACGCCAGATTAAAGAACGCTCCTATCAGTAGGGCAATTTTACTGAAAAAAGCAGAAAATTTTGCGGAACAATTAGGAGAAAAAGAGTTCCGTGCGACTGATGGTTGGTTAAGCCGCTGGAAAGAACGAAATAACATTGTGTACAAAAAAAATTATGGAGAGAAGCAGGACGCGGACTCCGAGTCGGCATCTTCATGGATTACGCAAAGCTTACCACCTCTATTAGAAAAATACGCTCCTCATCAAATTTTTAACACTGACGAGACTGGGCTCTATTTTAGAGCGATGCCCGAGTATACAATGATGTTCAAAAATGATCTATCCTCCGTTGGAAAAAAACAAAAAGATCGAGTTACAGTTCTGTTAACAACAAATATGACAGGAACTGTAAAAAAGAGCCCTTTAGTTATTGGCAAAAGCAAACGTCCGCGCTGTTTAAGTGGAATAAAAAAATTGCCAGTGATCTACGAAAATTCAAAGAATGCCTGGATGACAAGTAGAATTTTTGAAGACTTTTTGTTAAAGTGGGACAGGGAACTGATGGGAAGAGAAAAAATTCTTTTAATCCTTGACAACTGTTCGGCTCATCCTGTAGTACAGCTGACAAACATTGAACTTTGTTTTTTGCCACCCAATACAACTTCCATCATACAGCCTCTTGACCAAGGAATTATTAAAGCATTTAAAACCCTGTATCGGTCAAATTTGCGACAGAAAATAGTAGATGCAATTGATGAAGAGAAAGGATCGGCTTGCGAAATAAGCAAGAAAATAACCTTGCTTGATGCTATCCATATGATCGCAGGCGCATGGAAAAATGTTTCTGACATATGCATTTTTAATTGCTTCCGTAAAGCAGGATTTTTGAAAAATAATGTTGACATACCAGCAGAAGATGTAGAAGAATTAGAAGCACATTTCGAAGAATGGATTCACATCGATGAAAATTTACAAACATCTGAAGAAAAAAGTGATGATGACATAGTGGCGGAAATTCAGAATGTTTGCAATGAAGAAGAAAATGAAGACGACGTTCCACAAGAAGAAAATTTTTCTACAGCCAAACAGTCGCGAGAAGCCTTAACTATAATTAGAAAAACTCTTGAACATAGAGGGGCATCAGAAAAAGTTTATGGACTATTTTATGATTTAGAAATGGATGTACGTAAACTAATCACAGACTCATTAGCACAAACAACACTGGATAAATTTTTTGCTGTTCCTCAGTAATAGATTACGGTATGTATGAAAATGTACTATGCTCTTATACATAAATGAACGACCTATGAGTTTTACTTTTTATTCTTATTTAATTACATACTAGTATATGCATACATATAGATAATATTTTAAGTTGTAAGGCTTAATTCGTAAAATAAGAAATATTTTTGAATGCAAAACTCAATTTACAAATGTATTATGTATGTACTAATATTTTACTTATATACATTTATCTTTTAAATTCTGTAAAATTGTGTTCAATAGTTAGTATTTACAATGGAAGAACGATATTTAAAAAATTTCCGGATTTAAGAAACAACTGCTTATAAGAAACAAAACGAGCGAAACGAACGTGTTTCTTATAAGCGGCGGTCACTGTATTCTATATATCTGTGACAAGGATATGAAGTAGGCAGAGAAACATTTTCTTGATATTCAAATTTATGGATGTGTGTTAGTATTTCAGGTGATTCTAAAATTGGGTAGTATGGGACAAGGAAGAAGAAACTCCTTGATTTCCAGAAAAATTGTTTTTTAGATATTACGAAATGAGTAGCAGTAATTCGGGAAAAGTAAGAGTAGTTAGGAATTATTTGAGAAGAATAGATGAAATTTATAAGAGGGAGTGTCACTTTGTGAATTCTTTCCATACTGAAAGGATACACAAAGATACATACCAATATTTTTCAAAATACTTTAGTATTATACTAAAGAAATATTTTATTTTGATACTGAGACAGAAAAATGCCGGGAATTTTCTGCCATAATTCTGTCGAGTAATCAAACACGGTGTGAGAAGTTTTTATGTTTCTTCCACTTTATAACAGAGAAATAAAGTTTGAAGGAATCTCATTATATGTAAAAATGAATGGATTATTGTATGTATTGAAGTTATCGTGGTAATGTGTATTGAGTAAGGAAATTTATTGTGTAATGATAATTTAGTAGTGGTGATAGTTAACATAGAAGTTAAGATAGAATAAATGGAAGAGGAAGTAGAGGTTAGATTATTTAGATAAAGATAGGGAGAATTAAGATAAGAGATTTGAACATGACAGAACTTAACATAAATAAAAAGTAACGGATGGGACTTTGACGGTAAGCTTTTTCTTTTATAATTGTTTACTTACCCCCTTGGCATTAATACTGGGAGAGGATATATTAATCCCAAGTGAGGTTAAGCTTTTAACTGCCAATGTTATTGAATTTAAGAGATAAGAGTGAGGAGAAGAAATAAAAAAGTAAGAGAAGGAATGATGGAGGATAGGGAATTAAGGAAGGAAAGAAGAAATAAAGGGATTTAGAAAAAGAAGTTAGAGAGAGTATATGGGATAGGAATGAAATTTGAGAAAAGGTACCATGTACATAGCTAAGTTTAGAATTAAGGAGATAAAGGTTATATATTATGAATGTAAGAATCAAGGTATTGGTATATGAATATCTTAAGAGAAATCATATGTAATAGCATATAATATTAGAATTATTATTTTGTGTGAAATGTTGTGGTACATGTATTTTTATATATGAATAAAAAGAACAGAGATATTAACTTAAAGCTCAGTAAGAATCCTGAGTATAACTAGAAAAAAAAAAAGAAAGAAAAGAAATTAAGAGATTTTAATGTTAAATTGGATATTATATGTTTGAATTAGAAAGTAGGATTTTTAGACATAAACAACATAAACACAACTACATAACACTGTGAGAAGAATGAATGGTGTATGAGAGTTCCCCTGATCAAGGAATTCAACATTTATATACTTAATAACACATATGATATTTACATAAGAATAGATTAAAATATTGAGATTTTTCTATATTAGTGAAAAATTTAGTAAACAAAGGTACTTCAAGAAAATTGATGTAACAAGTTTGTAAAAGTTTGTATCACTATATTATATTTGTAGTGTGATTTTTTTTAATATATTTAGAATATTGTATATAATGTAGTGTATGTAATGTATAGGTGGACCGAGACTTGAAATTGGAGGGGGGGGGGATATGATACATATATTTTTAGATTTTAAATTTTCTATATCAGAGAAGATTTTAGTTGCAAAGACGTAGCCGACATTCTTGGCTCTTAACATTAATGGAAGTACTTATCAAAGAGAGAGAGCCATAAAAGTTAATGATAGGCTGTGTTGAAGGAATGGAGAGCCTAAGCTGTAAGCACTAGTAAGAGGTTAATACTCGAGAAACTCTTCATATCATGAAGTTTAGACCATATAGGGGCAGTAATCACGTAAATATCAGAGTGGGAACTGAGATAAGTATCGGATAAGTATCTTGGTAATGAGAAAGGTGACAGACTAAAGAGTTCCGATACGAAGTAATTGAATATAATGATGTAAACCATTCCACTATCAAGTCTCGGGAAACTAGATAAGTGTTCCTCAGAAGTATATGTGAAGTGGATCACGAGTGTATAAGTGGTCTGATAAGTGTACTATAAAAGTCCGTGCAGAGCGTTTTTGAGACAGATCTATCTAGCAGACCGATGTGAATTTTGGAAGCAGATCTATGTTCATATCTCTGTGGCACCTAGCACAGAAATCTTATGCTTATTGCAAATTTGTTAGCTGTAATCATGTACTGTTAACATGCCTGTTGAGCTCCGTTTACGGAGTAGATTGGATGTATGAGGATGAAGTGACGGCGACTGTAAATAAAAGCTTCTGAGGAGAAAGATGCCTCTTCATTTTGACTCTTACACGGATATCAGTTCATTTGCGGTTACAATTTATATCACATGTATGTGTTGTAACGTACTGATATCCAAATCTTTTTTAAGGGTGAGCGTCAGTAAATCTTCTGCCCTATCCGCGCTTTGTTAACTTTCGCGGCACCCGTTTTTCGCCGAAATTCTGCTCAAACAGTTGCGAAATATTTTGCGATATAAAAAAATGCACTGCTTAGATTATATTAAAACTAAATTTAATACCCAATAAAACATAGAATATATTTTTTATTTTAATTTAAAATATTTTTGGTGCTGCCATCTGTTGTCGTAATTTAATTCATACCGACTATTTTTATTTTTTAATGAACATTTTTAAATGTCTATTCCTTCTAATACGCTATTAAATACAACAACAGATCTATAATAATGCCACAATCACGGAAACGTAATTGAACTTGGACTTGGAGACAAAGGAACTTGAAGACAAAGCTGCAGTCCTCAGTGATGTACATTCAGATCCCCTTATCAAATTTATAGAATGAGAAATTACCTCTTCATGATTGTGGCTTTAGTATATATGATCTGTTGTTATATTTATACTGTATTAGAAGGAATGGATATTTAAAAATATTCATTAAAAAATAAAAATAATCGGTATGAATTAAATTACGACAACAGATGACAGCACCAAAAATATTTTAGATTGAAATAAAAAATATATTCTATGTTTTATTGGGTGCTAAATTTAGTTTGAATATAATCTAAGCATTGCATTTTATCTTTCAGAAAATATTTCGCAACCACGAAAATTAACAAAGCGCGGATAGGGCAGAAGATTTACTGACGCTCAAACACTGAAAGTAATCAACAGTGCTGGAGATGGCAGATTTAATAGTTTCCAGAAATGGGGTAAATTCCGCTGGTGTATACAAAACCTTCATAAGAAGCAGATATATATCATTCTCACCCACATCTATAAATCAGGTTTGGGAAAAACTGCTCTCTTCGAGTCCCACACACGCAAGAGTCGGCTTATTTTATGTAGGAGGGAAATGGTTAAATTTCATCATCTGTAAGTACTTCAGATGAGTTGCTTGAGATTTCTGTGCATCACATGAAAAAGAGGAATCGCAAGACTGCGTTTAAATGTTTAATACTTATAGAGCCGCCTCTGATGGGTTGTGAAGTAAGTATAACCTACCAACTGCTTAGGGAGAGAACCTTTTTGAAAGATAAGAGATGGATTTTAGAATTCGATGGTGCTAGATAACATCCTTTCACAGCTCAGGAACCCAATTTTCGGCCAAAAACAGACACGTGGAACTTACTACGATTTTAAACTTTAATTTTGTAATGTAAATAATGCTTTTATAAATTTACAAAGCTTTAAATAATGCTTTTATAAAATACAAAGCTTTTTAGAGATTTTATCTGCTGTTATTATCTGTGCTCTCGGCTTTACAACGCTACTATGTTAGTGTATTTGTCTCATCATCACGGAAGAAGGGCTAAACCGAATTTCATAAAATTTGGTGTATAGTTTTGGAATAGCCTCACTTAAAATTTAATCGAATTTCTTATATAAGAGGATATCGAGATATAAATAAAAAAACAGATCTCACATAGAAATAGCATTGTGCAGACGATATTAGTTCAGAAAATTTATTTGAAAAAAAAAATTATCATTTTGCTTAGCAACAAAATTAAATCCAATGTGTTGTTCACACGGCAGGCTATTTTTAATAAATATTTTCTGATATAAAGAAATGCATATAAAAATAAATTTTATCGAAATTGCATTTGTGACTAGATTAAAATCACCAACAGCTTTCGTGTTTAAAGACAACGATAAATGTTGATATTTTTAATTTCAAATGACGCATCTTTTATTTTAGAAAATACTTTTCAAATTCATATATTTGTGTTTATCCAATTTTTGAAACAAAATAAAAGTAGTACGGATATATCGTCTAATACCACTTTAGGGTTTGCATTTTGCCATATATTGATCTAATTTCATATTTTTTATAAATTTGTTTACAAACGAGGCCAGGATGTTACTACTTTAAATCTGTTTATGGAAGATCATTTTGTATAAGCGATATATTTTTTTTTCGAAGAATTGAATTAAATATTTTACTAGAATGCTTTGAATAATAATGCCATTTAGAATAATATAGCAATTTGCACATAATTGTGAATTTTATTGCGTACGAAGAACGGTTATACTGTTAGTCTCTTTATAAATTTAAGATCCACCGAATTTTACACAAGTCTCGTCAATAAGTAAATTCCAACATTCAACACACACTACATACCTATAGTTCTTGACAAATATTTTGATATAGATTATCAGGAGGGATGGCATAAAACCTCCGATATCTTTTATGATGGAGTACAACTTTGAGAATCCATTTAATTCCATGTTCATAAATTGCCTGTACATATTGGGAAAACTGTAAACCCTGCAAAAGATGGAGAGAACAGCTGAAAACCAGAATATATAATATCCGCCCCCCCCCCCCCCCCGATAAATCGAACGTTTAGACAGTGGCAGGATAAAATTCACTTTATTATACATGAAATACAAACTGTTAACCTTCTTCAATGATGCATACTTGCACACGTGTAAAAATATGCCTCCATGTGTTTTTCAATGTTCCTACGTTTACACTGTTACATGCAAATTAATAAAATTGCCTCTTTTAAAATCGTTATTTAGAGAGTCGTTTTAAAGCTTTCACGGTGGGACAAAAATGCATATGACTAGTCTTACAATGCTCTACAACTTTATAATTTACATTTTCCCTAATTGTAACAGGAAGCGAGATATCCTCCGTACTCCCTAAAGGTGCCTACATAATGTAGCGTCACACGGGTTTCATTTACACCTGCATAAAAAAATCTGGTGTGGGCAGCACATGACTTTCACTACAGACTCATTCATTTTCTTTCATCCATAATTCATTACATTGAGTTGACTTTAACAAAAAAACCCGGATAATTATTTAAAATTACACTGAATTTGCAGTTTTACTTAAATTTTCTTATACATTTTGCGACTGGACATATTTTCAAAGACGGCGTTGTAAAATTGCGAAACATTTAAAATAACTCTAGAACGATAAGTCCTAGAGTAATGAGATTGGTCTTATTTTTGTCGCCAAAAAGTACACATAACACAAGCATTTAATTGAGACAGCATATGTAATCTTTCATTTTCTATTTTGTCAAGCTATTTTTTTTCAAAACAGTAGCAAAATCTAATCAGTACCAGGATGACCTACAAGTCATTTATACGAGTATATCAAATTTTCTGAAATTCCGTCGAATAGCTTTTGAGCTACAGTAGATATTACACACGCACACAGACGCTACGCTAAAAATATTTTTTTCGGGTTCAAGAGTTGCTCTAAACGCGTAAATCCGCCGAAAACTGGAGTTGCCATTTTCGATCTGATTCCAATACTTTCCCTAATATACATTACCATGTATCGTAGGGAAAGTGATATATGACAACCCTAATACATCTCGAATTATTGATTTGGAAAGTAATATATGACAACCCTAATACATCTCGAATTATTAATTTGGTCCATGATTTTCCCATGACAGTCAGTATATTTACAATATAAAATTTGTCATTTGTTTTGCATTCTAGATTTTACTGTTAATATTGATTCGTTCGGATGTGTATTTTGCAATTGGTTCAGTACTTAAGTTTCAGCGATTATCGGTGAAGAATAATTTAAATTTCCAGAAGCGTATTTTTGCTTCCACGTTTTGTTTATTACATGTGTATCATAAATTCTATTTCACTCAATTAATATTACATTGTAAAAGGAAACTACATTATTTGTATTTTGAATGTGTAACATTTTTTAAATGTTACGTAAATGCGATCTTGGAAATATGATCACAAATAAAAAGAAATGCGATCTTGGCAATATGATCGCAAATAAAAAGAAATGCGATCTTGGCAATGTGATCGCAAATAAAAAGAAATGTGATCTTGGCAATATGATCGCAAATAAAAAGAAATGCGATATTGGCAATATGATCGCAATTAAAAAGAAATGCGAGCTTGGCAATATGATCGCAAATAAAAAGAAATGCGAGTTTGGCAATATGATCGCAAATAAAAAGAAATGCTATATTAGCAATGTAATCACAAATAAAAAGAAATGCGATATTGACAATGTGATCGCAAATAAAAAGAAATGCGATCTTGGCAATATGATCCCAATTAAAAGGAAATGCGATCTTGGAAATATGATCGCAAATAAAAAGAAATGCGGTCTTGGCAATATGATCGCAAATAAAAAGAAATGAGATCTTGGCAATATGATCGCAAATAAAAAGAAATGCGATTTTGCAATATGATCGCAAATAAAAAGATATGCGATCTTGACAGTATGATCGCAAATAAAAAGAAATGCGAGTTTGGCAATATGATCGCAAATGAAAAAAAATGCGATATTAGCAATGTGATCACAAATAAAAAGAAATGCGGTATTGGCAATGTGATCGCAAATAAAAAGAAATGCGATCTTGGCAATATGATCCCAATTAAAAGGAAATGCGATCTTGGAAATATGATCGCAAATAAAAAGAAATGCGGTCTTGGCAATATGATCGCAAATAAAAAGAAATGAGATCTTTGCAATATGATCGCAAATAAAAAGATATGCGATCTTGACAGTATGATCGCATAGAAAAGAAATGCGATCTTGGCAATATGATCACAAATAAAAAAATGCTATCTTGGCAATATGATCCCCAATAAAAAGAACTGTGATCTTGGCAATATGATCGCAAATTTTTTAAGAGCATTCTTGAAAAATCGGTATTGTGGGTCCAAAGGATTACATTATAGCGTGTTACTCTTCACTTTAAAGAGCTGGAAAAAATCTTTCGATTTATACCATACTTGATAATGTAACCCGGAGGGTAACTTGCCCTCGAAGGGGGCTAATGACGTTACGGACTAAGGAATTGCATCACGATATTTTCCATAACAATAATTGAAATTATCAAGTCCCGTGATCATTGAGCTATAAATAAACCCCTTTTATGCAAGAATATGTCAAAATTTGTTACATGCTGCCATGTTAAAGACATAAAAGACGTTTTCGCTCGTATTTAAAAAAATCTATCTAGAGCTAGATTTTTCGATATTAAAACTGAATATAAAGTTTCGTGAAAATCCATTAATATTTGTGGCAGCTATCGTATGCACAATATAGCGAATACAGACAGGCAGACAGACGGACATCATCCAAAAATAGTCAAAACGCGTTCAGGAGATCTTAAAACATAAATTGACATCAAAATCTCGAATTCGAGAATTTTCGTGAAAACAATACTTTTTCTATACTATAATATTGCATAGTATTAGAAGGTAAAAATCGTGTCCGGCACATAACTTTCTTTACAAATCAGCAAATTTCGATATTCCGATACAAAACCATGTAAGGAAAGCAAAATTGCAATGTCTCCAGAACGGCTAGTGATAACTCCTAAACAGTGCTGTGCAATGATATCTAATTAAATGCACTTACGCAAAAATTCATTCATTTGAGAAAATATTTAAACGTCAATGGTTATTTTCTGTTTCAGATCGAGAAAATAAAACATCTTGAGAGCGGTGCATGTCGACATCTTTTAAATGATGTCATCCGCTTTTAAACTAAAACAAATCATCTGAAGCAGGAATTTCCCTAATATTTAAATATATATACGAGTATTATTTGATCTTTTTGTTTTTTTTTCGATTTTCGGAAAATATGTTCCCAAAATCGAGATCCTCTCTCTGTAGTCTAGTTCACTTTGAAAATCAATAGGCTTCCGAAATTCATTCATCGAACTAATCATACCAAATTTCCTTTGCTTTGTTCAAATTGTTTCAAGAGATATCGTGGTCACAGACATACCGGACATAGCTGATAAAATGGTTGATTCATATCAAAGGATGCTGTGCTCAAAAGGTGTAGTTCAAAAACTGTATATAAAACAAGCATTAGAGTAAAGCATTTCAACATATTTAGTCTTATTCCTGATTTTGGCACTTTGTTCTAAACATAAAAAAATCCCTGGTTCTATTTTTTTTTAATAATTCCAAAATCTAATTAGCACCAGGGCAACCTACAAGACCAACCTACCAGATTCCGTTACCTTTCTTCGAATTGTTTTAGAGATAATTTGGTTGCATAGTGGTTGCACCAAAATCGTGGATTCATGCTCTAGCGTACCCGAATCATGTAAATCCGTCGAAAACTTGAGTTCGGATTTCGACATCTACATCATGCGATTCTTGTTCTTGACCCCCCCACCCCCCATCCCAACATTTTCTCTTTACACTTACTATGTATGTAAACAAAGCAAGTGGCAAATAAAGCTATCTAAGTATTATTTAGAAATTATATAGAAATATATAACCAGTGTTTCTTTCAGGACTTTTTTGCCGGAGGGGGGGGGGGGGGCGAATGAAAATTTAAGCGGGGCAAGTTTTCTACTTTTCCTATATAAATTTATTTAAGGGGGGGGGGCAAGTTTTCTATTTTTCCTATATAAATTTAACACAAATAGAAACTAGGTTAATATAAAATGTCTCCGGGGGGGGGGCGCGAATCCTTGTCTCAGAAGGGCATCGCCCACCCTGGAGGTAGGCTTAAAAGAAAAACTGTATATAACGTGAAATCAGAGCTGTCAAGAGGGCTAAGCAGCCCAAGCAAAATCGTGGCATCTCATGTTTGCAAAGGGCCTCAAAATTGTGTACATTATTTTTTATTAGGTGTGTCTTGCATTTTTTTTAAGACCCATTAGTGCATTATACATTATACCTAATCCAACGTTTTCTTGGTATTTTATATAATTCTACATTTTATTATTAAACATTTGTGTATTAGTTTATAGTGTTCTTTACAACGATATAGCTGCAACTTGTTTATCGAATCGTTCAGCATTTTGAGATCATGATTTCTCATTGTGCACTTTGTTATATAGCCAGGGTGGGATTATCCATTGGGACAAGGTAGTAGCAAACCCGGAAATATTTTATATCATTCAAAGACCTCCTAAATATTATTGACCCGGGGCCCCAAAATTCTATTCCAGAACATAAAGTGAAAAGACTAACGTATATGTTAGTCTTTTAATGAATCTGTATGTTTTTTATTTGTAAAATCATAAATTGTCGGATAATCGATTTTTCGGATTACCAAAATTCGGATGCGTGACGTTATACTGTATTTATTGTTCAGATGAGGCCATTTTATGAAAGTTCGCTTGGGGGGGCCTCAGTAAATCTCTGAACGCTACGGAGTAAAATGAACAGATTGTTTTATGCAACATACTTCAATCTCATCTGACGCTATGTCTAATGAAATAATGTCTAATGAAATGACGTTATTTCTAATGAAATGAGAAAATGTCACCGATACAGATCTGAAGTCCAACGCGAGAAAACATATCCGTATTATATGCTAAATATTTTTTCAAAAACATTCATAGGTAACAAACGTCTATTTTCTTTACATATAAAACAATTACCCAAAATTTTCTACAATAAATAAACGAGTATAATCGAGAAGTGTTTTCAGAAGTTCAGTTTTCCCCTTGAAGAATTAATGACATAATTATTTTAATTTACAAAAGATATCTTTATTTGTCATATACTATTTGTTTCAATAATTACTAGCGGATATGTGTGACATATAAGTATGTGATGCTACACTCTAATTAAATATAAAATATATAAACAAATTACTTACATTCGACTTGTTATTGCAACATGGCTATCCTCGCAGCGGCAGCGTAACAATTATACTGAAGAATTTCATAATGACGTTTGAAACTGGCTATGTTCAGAACTGTCTACCGGTCCGAGAGAAATTCTGATTGGTCCGAGAGTAACGCACTAGTCGTTTCCGGTAATTTAGTTTGTTTAGACTTTTGCTAAATGTTTCCAGTGACTTTTTGAACATTGCGATCGTCTTACAGTTAAGGTAGCAAAATCTTGTTTCAGCAGGATTGAGAATCGTAACACAATTACACATTAAAGAAATGGCAATTCCGATGTTTTTTCCCGAGAGGACAAGAATGTGGGTAAGACTTTTTATCGAAGGTGTGTTTGGTTACAAATCCATTAAATTAGCGATAGAGAATTCTGAACGTAATTTTATTTAAGTTGGCAGTCGAGCAAGTATAGAACAGTGACGTAGTGTAACATTTGGCGCACTGGGTCAGAAAATTGCCTGATGCCTCTCACATTAAAAATTTTCTATTTTCAAGGTTATATAGATTAGTCACTTAGATGATATAGATTAGTCATACCCTGACAATAAATAATAGAAAAGTAAGCATGAGCAAAACGAACCTATATTATAAATGCATTAATATTTTCTAATGTATTTATATTATAGGTTAAGCTTATTTTTTAATAATTTCTCAGTATGTTTCATTTTTTTGTTATTTTTTAATAAATAATTGTAAAATATGGATAACACAAAACTAGTATTTCTTTTTTGCATCTGATATTGTCGTAAGTCAAACATCACAATGCTAGTCATGCACTTATTATATAGTTAAGCTCGATTTTGGGAACGTCTATGAAATCCACTACAGCATTTGAAATGCACATACATACACAGTAAAGCAGCTGGCCTCTGTACATTCCCGGTGGACAGCCGTTATCTATTGTTTATTTCAGAACTTTTTATTTCTTGTTTATTTCAGCCGTGGCTATTGTTTATTTCAGAACTTTTTGGTCAGGGGTAGGTGCGATTGGAATCTTAGAGGGGTGGCGTTTTACAATTTATTTTTTAATTACATATGAATTATTTCATATATTACATACATTTTATATACATAGTAATCATTTTGCTATGTAACATAAAATGTTTCCGGTGGGGGTAAGGTCCCTTCCGGGTGTATGCCTGAATGAAACACTGAGAGTGATCGGTTGACGGAGGATTAACGATGGATCTGAATATGAATTATTTCATATATTACATTACTTATATATTACATACATTTTATATACACAGTAATCATTTTGCTATGTAACATAAAATGTTTCCGGTGGGGGTAAGGTCCCTTCCGGGTGTATGCCTGAATGAAACACTGAGAGTGATCGGTTGACGGAGGATTAACGATGGATCTGAATATGAATTATTTCATATATTACATTACTTATATATTACATACATTTTATATACATAGTAATCATTTTGCTATGTAACATAAAATGTTTCCGGTGGGGGTAAGGTCCCTTCCGGGTGTATGCCTGAATGAAACACTGAGAGTGATCGGTTGACGGAGGATTAACGATGGATCTGAATATGAATTATTTCATATATTACATTACTTATATATTACATACATTTTATATACACAGTAATCATTTTGCTATGTAACATAAAATGTTTCCGGTGGGGGTAAGGTCCCTTCCGGGTGTATGCCTGAATGAAACACTGAGAGTGATCGGTTGACGGAGGATTAACGATGGATCTGAATATGAATTATTTCATATATTACATTACTTATATATTACATACATTTTATATACATAGTAATCATTTTGCTATGTAACATAAAATGTTTCCGGTGGGGGTAAGGTCCCTTCCGGGTGTATGCCTGAATGAAACACTGAGAGTGATCGGTTGACGGAGGATTAACGATGGATCTGAATATGAATTATTTCATATATTACATTACTTATATATTACATACATTTTATATACATAGTAATCATTTTGCTATGTAACATAAAATGTTTCCGGTGGGGGTAAGGTCCCTTCCGGGTGTATGCCTGAATGAAACACTGAGAGTGATCGGTTGACGGAGGATTAACGATGGATCTGAATATGAATTATTTCATATATTACATTACTTATATATTACATACATTTTATATACATAGTAATCATTTTGCTATGTAACATAAAATGTTTCCGGTGGGGGTAAGGTTCCTTCCGGGTGTATGCCTGAATGAAACACTGAGAGTGATCTGTTGACGGAGGATTAACGATGGATCTGAATATGAATTATTTCATATATTACATTACTTATATATTACATACATTTTATATACATAGTAATCATTTTGCTATGTAACATAAAATGTTTCCGGTGGGGGTAAGGTCCCTTCCGGGTGTATGCCTGAATGAAACACTGAGAGTGATCGGTTGACAGAGGATTAACGATGGATCTGAAATCAGACATCCGGGGGAATGACATAAATAGTATATTTTCGGTTACATGACCTGGTTGACCTGGTACAGGAGCTTCGACCAACTGCAACCCGTTATAGTGACCGCAAGGAGGAAAGCTAACGAACATCCAGATTACTGAAATTGGAGCGATAGAACCGAAAATAGAAAAACATATAAATCGTGTGCCGAATTAAATTAATTCAGCAAATGAAGCTGTAATTAAATCTCCCCCCCCCCGAATTGGAATTGGGGCTTAGAAATTCCAGACCAGGCACACCTGTGACCCTTTGAATGTTAAAGACAGCAGAGGTCACCAGAACAATGGACGTCGCGAATCCCGCGCCACCATGTCTGGAAAATTGACAGTTAAGAAGAAAGGCTAAGCTGGCATGAACCGCCTTGAGTGATCGCGTGGACGTTAGCTTCAGACGTGAGGGGAGTGTCCCCTAGACTTACTGGCACGAGTCTCCGGACAAATGAGACTCAAGAAAAATGACATCATGGATATTAAGATCCAATAGAAAAATAGAGAGTAAATTGTCCCCTGGTGGCTCTTTTTCTGAGGGCGACCGGAGCAGGGTTTGAGAGAGCAGTTAAGATCTGATCTTCGACAAGAGAGCTCGTCTTTTTGGAAAGAGAGTGCTTCTCGGGCATAGGCCCTGTATTTGGTTTTTGAGCAGAAACCTTCTGCGATAGTTCCTGACCTAAGGACGGAACGGAAGAGAGATCGAGGGCCCAGTAGGACTCGATCCATATAGACTACCGCTAGTCTAAAATTCAGACCACCCGGGTCTAGCATTGTCGTGACAGGACGTCACCGCATCGTGGACTTAGTCAGTTTCATCTTGAAACCTAGTTAGAGAATCACCTCTCATAGACTTTCCACTGGAAATTGATGTGGACATTTTCTTGAACACGTCAGAGTGACCTCAGCGGACTATTCGCCTCACATCAGATTTGGATACCTTTGTAACCTAAATTGTATATTACCTAATTGCTGTAAATAAATAAAGAATTGAAGTCACTCGAGAGTTATTTGGCTGTGACTATAAAACCACGCTACCACTACGCCACAGCCATTTTGGTGGCAGCTGAGTTGGATAAATCAATCGTCAAATTAAAGACGACAGGCCCACACTTCATCAAGAAGTTGAAGCAAGTAAACAGACCGGACCACTGCGGACTGGAGCTGTAGGACATCCCGTCCAAGAGTTAAGAGGACATCCCGTCCAAGAGTTTAAGAGGACATCCCGTCCAAGAGTTTAAGAGGACATTCCGTCCAAGACTTTAAGAGGACATCCCGTCCAGGAGCGAGTGCCAGATCCCTTCTGAAACCGTTGCGAGTCATCCTGTGGTGAAAGGTTACGTCAGAGGAGACGGCATCGTCATCGAGCTGAGTGACATCGACGCAGAGCGAGGGTCTTCAGACAAGGTAAGCCTGACTCATTCTTTGGAGGCAAACAAAATTTTGGTAGAATTAGATTAATTTGTAATTTGTGAAAATTAGCTAATTTAATTAAGAACCAGATTAAATTGTTGTATGTGCGTAACTGTCAAACAGTATGCAAGTCTGTGTTCTAGGAAATTTTTAAAATATTCCAGTTTAGTAAACTATTTTTTTTGGCAAAATGTTATTATATATGTCTTACATTAATTTAAATTAATGCCATACAATCATATTGTATAGTGTTGGAAGTTGCATTTAAACTTAACTAAATTGTGGCATAAGTATCCGAATAATTATAATTGAATGACCAAGATAAAATCTTGTAAAGTGTTATTGCAACTAAGAGTTTTATTTAATGTAAATTGTATAACCATTGCTAGTCAGGAAATAGATGTGTTATTGTGTGTTATAATCCTTAGAGGCTTAGAGCTGTGGGGATAGTTAAGCCGTGCTAGACGCACCCCAGGCAGTTTCAATTGAAAGGAATTCTCCCCTTCTTCAGATGAGAGTCTTATTGTTAAGTAGGGAAGAGGGATTAGTGTATTGTGGGATAAATTATTGGTACTGTGTGTATTGACCTTTGGAAAGGGACGTTTTAAAAATTGGATTATTGTTCTAATTAAAGTGTTAGTGATTCCCCGTGAATTCACGAATTATTTGAAATGGCATTTTTAAAAAGGCATAGAAAAACGGATCTTCAAAGCCTCGTTGTAGAATTAGGTCTAGAGTTGGGAGAGGAGGAAAAAATAATTGACCTTGTGAAAAAAATTCAGGAGAGTCCAGATTTTGACGAACCAGGTGTTAAGGCCATGTTAGAAACGATTATAGAGGAACGACAATTAAATGAATCCAGGGAATCGGAATCAGAAAAATTAAGAGAGGAACGGGCATACGAACTTGAAAAGTTGCGTTTGGCTCAAAGTGGGGAAACAATTAGCTTGGCCTCGTCGAGTCGTGAGAGCGCGAGTCCCCTAGAAATTTAATATCTGTAATGCAGAAATATGAACCCGAAAAATCGGATATGGCTCTATTTCTGACGTTATTTGAGCGTCAAGCTCGTAAGAATGGGATCGATAAGGAGGAATGGGTAACTCAATTACTTAGTTTGATACCGATTGAGATCGCCGAAATTATAATTAGAAAGCCCGAAGAGAAAGTCGATGACTATGAACATATTAAGTCGGTACTGATGGAAAGATTTAAACTTAACTCAGAGACCCTTAGGACCAAATTCCAAACACATAAAAAACGAGAAGGAGAGCTCTGGAAAGACCTCGTTTTTGAGTTACGGGCATATCTCGAAGGATGGCTAAGAGAAATAGAGGTTCAGGATTTTGAATCTTTAAAAGAATTGATGGTGGCGGACCAAATAAAAAGACGCGTGTCGGCCGAAGTGAAAGAACACTTCATCGATAATTGGGGAAAGGTTAACAGACCAAACGAACTAGCAAAGAAATTAGATGATTACGAAGCAGCTAGACGTTTTCTAAAGAAACCCCAAATTTTTAAACCTCCCGAAAGGAAATTTGTAGACCGCCCAAAAACAACCGAACAAGCTGGAAAAAGGGTGGAAGTAAATAGGAACGTGCCTAAAAATGGGTCGAGTGTTAACCAAACAAATAACGATTGGAGAACGAGGGAATTCGAGCGGAAGAAAAGTGTAACGTGCTATCTCTGCCGGAAAATCGGACACATCAGTACGAACTGTACCGAATCAAAAAGGGGCGCGGAGATTGTAAATAATCTAGAGACGACCGACCATTTTAATGCTTCATTTAAACCCTATTTAAGCCGGGCGAAAGTGAATTCCATAGATACGCTTATACTTCGTGACAGCGGAAGTAGCATAGATCTTGCATCCATCAATGTAGTAAAACCCGAAGATTTTACAGGGGAGACCGTGTGGGTAAAGCAACCCTTAGGAAATGATTTTATGTGTCTACCGCTAGCTCGTGTAATTTTGGAAAGCACTGAATTCGGAACCATTCGAACCAAAGCAGCCATCGTGGGCAAATCAGTGGAAATGAATCACTATCTGTTGGGGAACTCAAGTCAGGAATTAATCGACTTAAATAAGGATAACCCCCAAAGAATTAATGCTATGATTACGAGGAGTCAAAGCAAATCTAAAAAGGCAACCGAAGAACCAAAAGGGAGCGCGGAAACGGGAAATAAAGGAAATTTCGATGAAAAATTAAAATTGATTGAGTCAGAACCCGCAAATGTGGCGGAAAGTGAAGAATTAATAGATGGGCAAGAAGAACCGATTGATTTACCTCCGGTTGAACCATACCCTACGCAAGAATTGATAAACGTAGACGCTACTGAATTCTTAGAGGAACAGAAAAAATGCCCAAATTTAAAGTCTCTCTGGGAAAAGGTAGAGCAAAATAAAACGTCGGAATTTGTAATTGAACGCGAATTACTGTTCAGAAAATCGACAGATCACCGAGGATTAGTTAGGAAACAGCTGTTGATTCCCACTAAGTATAGATCAAAAATATCAAGTCTTTGTCATGAAGGTTTTGGTTCGCACATGGGAACTACAAAGACCAAGGATAAGCTTTTGAGACACTATTTTTGGCCTCAATGCTTTAAAAACGTCGAAGAAATGGTAAAAACTTGTGATGCATGTCAGCGGGTGGGGAAATCATTAGAAAAGAAAAAAGCCCCACTTAAACTTGTGCCTGTGATTTCAGAAATATTTTCAAAAATAAACATTGATACCGTAGGGCCGCTGCCGGTATCTTCGAAAAATAATAGGTACCTCCTAACTTGTATTGACATAGCCTCTAAATATCCTGAAGCTATACGTTTACCTACGGTAAGCTCGCAGAACGTGACGGATGCTTTGTTGTTGTTATTTAGCCGCATTGGGTACCCCAGGGAAGTCCAATTGGACAATGGAAGCTATTTCACTAGCAACTTGACAACGACGTTCTTCGAAAAGTTTGGAGTGAAAACCACCCATAGTTCTATTTATCACCCCCAGTCAAATCCAGTCGAGAGATTTCACCGAACAATTAAAAGACTTTTGCGTGCAATGTGTGCCGAAACCGGTACTGAATGGGAGCGACATTTGCCCTCAGTTTGCTGGCATTACGCAATGTCACCCACGAATCTACTGGATTTAGTCCCTCCGAGTTAGTTCACGGCAGGAACCTTCGGACACCGGAGACTCTATTGTTCGAGCAGTGGGCGCGTGAGCCGATAACAGATGATGTGGTCACGGATTATGTATTTGACCTTTTAAACCGATTAAGGCATTGTCAGCAGCTGGCTTCGGAAACGGAGACAGATAACAAAATAAAACGAAAGGAGTATTATGATAAGGGTTCCGTTAAAAGAGAATTTAAGGCAGGGAATCAGGTTTTGGTTTTGGCGACACACCGGCCGAATAAATTAGCCGTTAAGTGGATAGGTCCCGGGACTATTGAGAGACAATTATCCGAGACAAGTTACACTGTAAGGATGCCAGGGAAATCTGAAAAGGTACAAGTGTACCACGTAAATTTATTAAAACCATATCACCAGCGCGTGGAGTGCGTGAATGTTTTAATAAGCGAAAATGTTGCAGAGGAAACGAAGGATTCGGAGTTGGATATTTCATATCCCGTAGCTAATCCCAACATTTTTGATTTCGAGGAAATCGTCACGGACAGTGCGTTACGAGAAAAGTGCACTTCAGAACAGATTGAAGAGTTGAAGAAATTACTGAAATCGCATGAAAATCTATTTTCAAATGATCCAGGCAGAACGCATTTAATCGAGCACGATATTGAACTTATAAGCAATAAACCCGTACGCTCTAAACCGTATAGGACGTCCCCGAGACAGAACGATATTGTGAAACGGGAGATTAAGAGAATGCTGGAATTAAAAATCATTGAGATTGGAGAGTCGGATTATACTTCACCCATAATCCTAGTGGAAAGTCCAGGGAAGGACCCGAGATTATGTGTCGATTACAGGCGGTTAAATTCAATTATTCGCACAGAATATTATCCGCTACCTAACATGGATGATAGGATAGAGAAGGTGTCGTCAGCAAAGTTCATTACGGTAATTGATCTGACCAAGGGGTACTGGCAGATCCCCTTAAGCCCTAGAGCTCAAAGGTTAGCCGCGTTCGTCACGACCTTCGGAACGTACCGACCGTTAGTGCTTCCGTTCGGTTTAGTCAACGCCCCCTATTGTTTCTCCAAGTTCATGGCACAATTGTTACAGGGTTGTGAGGAGTTTTGTGTTCCATACCTGGACGACGTTGCCATTTTCTCAGAGACCTGGGATGAACATTTAAAACACCTGGATGTTGTTTTGAGGAAAATCGCTTCTGCCAAACTAACGATAAAACCTGCCAAATGCAAATTTGGACAGAGTTGTGTTAAATACTTAGGACACATGGTAGGGAACGGTCAAAGGACGCCGACCGAGGCGAAAATTAAAGCGGTGTTAGATTTTCGGACGCCCCGAAATAAAACCCAAATCAGGCAGTTTTTAGGCCTTAGTGGTTATTACGCACGCTATATACGTAATTACGCAATTATTGCCGAACCTCTGACTCGGGCACTGAAAGGAAAGAATAGGAAGGAGGAGATAGTATGGACGGAAGAGTGCGAGAGCGCTTTTAACGAGCTTAAAACAAAACTGACAGAAAAGCCTATGTTATACGCACCCGATTTCACTAAGGAGTTTATCCTTCAAACTGACGCGTCATTAAAAGGGCTGGGCGTAATAATGGCTCAGAAGGGGGCGGATAATACTGACCACCCAATATTATATTTGAGTAGGAAATTTACGACAACGGAACAAAGGTTTGGAACCACGGAGAAGGAATGCGCAGGCATAATTTTTGCAATAAAAAAGCTGCGACATTACCTTGATGGTCAAAAGTTCACAATCGAAACCGATCATAACCCATTAGTGTTCCTTAAAACCAATTCTGGTCAGAACCCTAGATTGATGAGATGGGCCCTAGCTCTACAGCCTTTTAACTATCAGATCATTCACCGGGCTGGAAAGGATATCGGACATGCAGACTGTCTGAGCAGAATGCTGCCAGATTAGAAAAAACTGTATTACATTGTGCTGTATATATTTTTATAATTTTGTAGGAATTGTGTTATGTATATATTAATTTTTTTTGTTTTATTTTAATCCTTGTTGCCTCCAATGATGTTGTCAGGTGAACCATGTCTAACCCTTTGCCTTACAGATTTTGCCTGCTAGACAAAATCTCCCTAAGGGGGGAGGGATTGTGCCGAATTAAATTAATTCAGCAAATGAAGCTGTAATTAAATCTCCCCCCCCCCCGAATTGGAATTGGGGCTTAGAAATTCCAGACCAGGCACACCTGTGACCCTTTGAATGTTAAAGACAGCAGAGGTCACCAGAACAATGGACGTCGCGAATCCCGCGCCACCATGTCTGGAAAATTGACAGTTAAGAAGAAAGGCTAAGCTGGCATGAACCGCCTTGAGTGATCGCGTGGACGTTAGCTTCAGACGTGAGGGGAGTGTCCCCTAGACTTACTGGCACGAGTCTCCGGACAAATGAGACTCAAGAAAAATGACATCACGGATATTAAGATCCAATAGAAAAATAGAGAGTAAATTGTCCCCTGGTGGCTCTTTTACTGAGGGCGACCGGAGCAGGGTTTGAGAGAGCAGTTAAGATCTGATCTTCGACAAGAGAGCTCGTCTTTTTGGAAAGAGAGTGCTTCTCGGGCATAGGCCCTGTATTTGGTTTTTGAGCAGAAACCTTCTGCGATAGTTCCTGACCTAAGGACGGAACGGAAGAGAGATCGAGGGCCCAGTAGGACTCGATCCATATAGACTACCGCTAGTCTAAAATTCAGACCACCCGGGTCTAGCATCGTCGTGACAGGACGTCACCGCATCGTGGACTTACGTCAGTTTCATCTTGAAACCTAGTTAGAGAATCACCTCTCATAGACTTTTCACTGGAAATTGATGTGGACATTTTCTTGAACACGTCAGAGTGACCTCAGCGGACTATTCGCCTCACATCAGATTTGGATACCTTTGTAACCTAAATTGTATATTACCTAATTGCTGTAAATAAATAAAGAATTGAAGTCACTCGAGAGTTATTTGGCTGTGACTATAAAACCACGCTACCACTACGCCACAATCGTTAACTGCTACGCGTTAAAATGCCCAGAAGAAGATGGGATAAAAATTGCACCAAGATTGTTGAAATCGAAGCAATATCGCCGAAAATACAGAATAAAGTAGGAAAAATTGAAATAACTTGTAAAAATAATGTGTAGGAATTGATTCTGCTAGTCCCGAGACAGGCCCGAACTCGGGACCCCGTGGTTAGAAGACCGACATTATAAGGTTAGAGCTAGCTTCCACTCCGAACTTATAATTCGGGTACTGATTCCTAGCATCTTCGATCGATGTCTTTGGCAGGAGCAGAGTCGGCTGTTGCCACAAATGCAAGAACCACCCAGTAGCATGAAAACTGAGTAGAAAGGTGAAAAATTGCATACATAATAAAAAACTAACGGTGAAAGTTAAAATTATGACCAATAGGGAGTGATGCGATGCGGTAAAATTGAAAAGAGATACTATGACTTTTGGTGGGGTATTAAATTAGAACTGCTACGGCAAGCAGGATGCAACGCCATAATAAACCCAGAGGAATAATAAAATCGTCCCGATCGGAAGTGTAGCTTCGATCTGAAATCTGGAGCATATAGGTTAGAGAAATAGAAGAAAAGACTATCGTACCAGTAGATCAGTCGGTAGAGCGCTTTTGATAGAGCGCACGGGGAGACCCTTCATTCCTCTTAAGAACATGAGTTTTTCATAGAATAAACATACAGACATTTCTTAAAAAATGATCGATACGTGTTACACTTTATTACTTTCCTTATATACATAATGTATAAAGAAAGTATTGTGACGGGGTCGAAAATTCGAATTCGAGTTTTCGACGGGAGAGCACGTTTCAAGTATCCCTAATCACGAATCAAACATTTTTGAAGTGATGTCTGTGTGTGTGTGTGTGAAAGTATGTATGTGTGTGTGTGTCTATCTGTCAGTGAGTCTGTGGGGACAATAACTAACGAACGAATGAACCGATTCGAACAAAATTTGGTACAAAAATCACAATCCGTAAACACTGGAAGCCTATTGTTTTTATACGCAATCGAATGTACAGAACCCCCCCCCCCCTAAATTTTTGAGTGAAATTTTGAAAAAATCGTCAAAAAATCAAAACCGGTAATAAAGTTACGCAAATAGACATTTCTTATGTAATTCTTCCTTAGAAAAGGATTGACATAAGCTTTAGAACGCTAATAGGAACCGTTCTCGAGATATTGCCCATTTTCAAAAAAAAATATCAAAAAATCATATAAAATAAAAAAAAATATTTCCTATTGAGAAACATGTTCATCTTTCATATGTATTACCATGCGATAAATGTGGTTGCGACGAATTCGGTGGAATGTCGCCAATTTGGCGACTTTTTGAAATGTTGCCAAATTAACGAAAATATCGCCAAATAGATAAAAATGACGCTAAATCAATAAAAATGACGACTAATTGTCGAAAATTCAATATCGTAGAAATAATATAAGTATCTACTATAAGAGAAACCTATTTCTTTTACTGTAAAAGTAGTAAATTTATTGTATTATATAAGGAAAGTCATGTGTTGCCCACATCAGATTTTTTAAAATGTAAAAAGTGCAAATTTGTAACCGTTTCTTCGAAAGAAATCGTGCGCTGAAAGCAGCCCCACGAAGAGAAGTTTTGGCCTCTTTGTTGAAAATGTTTGGAACCCCCCCCCCCCCCATTTTATAAATTATTGAAATATTTTTAAAAATTGTTTATGCAGTCCGGATCCCAAAGTTTTTCAGGCCCCTATGCCATGCATCCTTTTGCCCTCTCCACGATGTCGGCAGCCCTCTTTGAAGGTAGAGTAAGAACTTGATATTCTGAATGGCATTATGAACATTTTCATGGTATCACATACATGCTTGTTTTAATTCGTTGAGTTCTGGGGTGGGACAGCCTGGTAGTTAGCGAGCGGAGATTGCACTCAGATGACCCGATTCCTTCCCGGTTCTGCCCAAACTGTCGGCGTGTTCACGCGGAGTACGGGCACGCTAAATGTGTGGGTCCGTAAGTTATTCCGAGAGGTTGATGGTAAGGGAAGGAGGGTGCAGTCCCTATGGCTGCCGCCCCCTCTGGGTTTCGGTCTAAATTGGGTGGAACTTTACGGCCGTCCATAAAGATACCTTACACTTTCGGGTAGGGCGGACGGCTGGGTCAAAGAAGAAGAATTCGTTGCATTGTGGCGAAGTGCGCCATTTCATATTAAATGATATCATTTGTTATACTAGAAGTTTCGTTAATATAGTATTCATAGGTGTAGCCAGGATATCGGGAAGCAGAAGGGTGTTGATGATCGATATATAAAAGAACTATAGAGCAGGCGTCTACAAGGGAGGGGTTTTGTATGCCTTATCCACCAGAACCTATCGGAATCCATTGAAGTTCGGAGAAATGGGAAACAAACTATTCTGTTACCCACCCTTTTCCCAATTTTTTCTTTCTGACGAATCTACGACTTTCGAGTACTAGAATTCCTTTTGCAATATGGACCATAAGGCTAAATACTGTAATTGTTCAATCAATGAGGGCTGCCATGGGGGCCCACAGGAGGGAGCAAGAGGGGGGGGACTTGCACTCCCCTATTCAAGATGACAAAGTTGGACATCACATCAAGTTAATCGATGTTGTACATCTTACCTTTGAGTTTTCCCTACTGATGTCAGTTGTTTGCTCCTTCTTAGGAAAGGTTCTATGAGCGCCCATGAGGGCTGCTCATAAAATAGTGGACCTCTACAAACATTTATCCCGACCTCTCTATATTAAAAGTCCCCCTCCTTGTTAAATTTTCATATGTTCTCCTCTCTAAAAAAATGTTTGGGGTCCGAGACCCACTCGAGTGGTATCCCCAATATGGGCGGTTTTGAACTAAGGCGGGGGAAGGCTGCGTAATATAAACCCTCGCCCTATTCCACTGGTAGTAATCGAAATTGTGACTTTTTGTGAATGTATTTTTTTTAGGATAGACACAAAATTATATCTTTTATATGCGGAAAATGAAAGTTATAAATTTTTAATCTATGCAATCGGAATAATCTTATCTACCTTCATTTACACCGGCATAAGCAATAACTTGGAATATATGTTATCACTTATCGGTATGCATTCAAATTTATCGATGCATTTCCGTTGCCTCACCGAATTTTGTATCCAGACAAAACATGTGGGAATTCCCCTTTCTTTATGGAATAAATCGCTGCAGCGTGCAGACGGCTTCGTCTTCATTTGCTTCTGTCGCTAACCGCAATGGAACACAGCGAACGGGAAGATCTAGAAATCGAATTGATAGACTTCTACCGCAAACTTATTGAATGCTATGTTGAAAACAATTCTACAGTTTTAAAAAGTACTGTGAAAAAACTCCGAAAGTCATATTCCAAGAAAAAGCGGAGAAATGGAACGAACGTTTGTTTCGATTCCAACGCCATCAAGTGTGCGTACATTTTCCAGTACTGCCCGTGTTTTACCGGCGCAGTGGCGTCGCAGTTCCATCAAATGTACGAAACGACGCCCACGCCACTTGAGATAATGCTTTCAAAGAGAAATTTAACCGTTTGCTGTGTGGGTGGGGGTCCCGCTACGGAAATCGTCGCAATTTCGAAGATTTTGGAGAAAAACATGCCAAAAAATTGCACGAGGGATCAGCCATTAATAATCAACGCGATTGTCATTGATGTTGACCTGGAATGGGCGTCCACAGCTGAAAATGTGGTTATGAATTTATCGAAATCTGTGGATGCGTCGATTTTAAAATTTACATTTCGCTTCCTTCAGGTGGACCTAACACAGCCTTTGACCGAGGATGTGAAAGATGCACTGACCAATTCCGATTTTGTGACCATGGTAAAAGTCCTGTCAGCCTTCCGGGGATCACAAGGTGAAGACCGTGGTTCGAGAATGGTGCAGGTACTGTGATTTTTAGTTGTTTTCTACTATTAAATTAACTGGACTGGTGACTCAACCTCGATTTTCTCATACTGGAATTCATTTTTATGTAGCTTGTAATTTTTTATTAATGTTTACAAGAATTTTTTTGGGAAAAATCTGTATAATTAGTCTAAATGATCACAACTGTAGCGTGTTACCCGTCATGTTAGAGGGTTTGAAAAAATATTTCGGTTGATCCTAAGTTTGACAATGTACACCCCCACACCACCCCCGAGGGGGCTTTTGGCGGCACGAACACAAACATTTTATCGAGGCTATTTCTCACTACAATGATAGAAACTGTTAAGTTTTGTGATCGTTGAGACATAAATAACCCCTTTTATAATTAATTATGTCAAATTTTGTCGTATATGCTTCCATGTTAAAAAATATATAATTTACAATAAATTTCGAAGTTTTTCCTCGAATTAAAATTTTTTTTATCTAGTTCAAGATTTTTAGATAACAAAGCTGGATATAGAGTTTCGTCAAAATCCATTAATATCAGGGGCAGCTATAGTGTACACAAGAAATTGACCAGAGACAGAAATCCATCCCTCTAAAAGTAGTCAAAACGTGTTCAGGCGGTCCTAAAACATATATTGCATCAAAATCAAGAAATCGAAAATTTCTGTTAAAACAATACTTTCCCTATGCAGTAATCTGAGAAAGGAAAATCGTATGTGGCAATACATGTCTTTCCCAAGTGAATAACTTTATTGTTGTTTTCTCTATAACACACATACACACTTAACACATAAATACACAATGAAAGTTTTGAATATCAAACACGTTTCAAACTGATATAAAAATGACATACATTATTTCATAGTTCTGATAACATGAAAATCATGATATGAAAAACAATATGTCATTTCCGATCACTGCATGTTGCCATACTTTCAACGTTTTCAGAAATTTTAACACAAAAATCAATCATGAATAAAAAAAAATAGTTCCAATCCTTTGATCACAAGAATATCCAGCAGACGATTTCGGTATTTGAAGCGTAATTTTGTAATTATGGTTACAAATGGAATAAAAAACTAAATAAAAAAAAATTGAAATATAAAATATTAAAAAAAAAATCATCTGTTTTAGCTAACAATTAGATCGTACACAAATAGCGTTAATTTAGGAAATTTGGGATATTGTTTTCAGTGCATGATTGTTTGTATACAAACGGATTTTGTGTGTCTAACCGTTTACGAGTTATAGCTGGAAGAATATCGGAACTAATAATTTCGAGATTTATAAATTTTTCGAACAAATTCCAAGATTTTAGATTTTTCCTCATTACACTTGTAGGTCAAGCCTCACATTTATGTAAAGTTTCAAGTTTTTCCTTCAGCAATTTTGGCTGTGTTATTTATCACTTAGACAGTCACTGTCTTTCACTTGTATCATATAGGTTTAAATTTATATACGACACCTTAATGACACATAATCTTCCAAATTTTTGCAGATACAATTGGAAAAGATAAAACTGTCATTTTCTTCGAAATAGCACACAAAAATCTAAAACAAATAAATATGTCGAAGTGTATTAATTAAATTAAATGCTTGTATTATATGTATTTTTAATGACAAAACCAAACGAATAAAACCATCCCCTTTATGCTAAGATAAACAGTAACTTTCTTGAGCTATTTTCCGTTTCTTGGATAAGTTAATTATTTTTTAAATACGTATGTTGTTTAAATGCAGTTCGTTGCAATTTGAAATAAAGTGCAATTCATAAATATTTATGCTGTAAAAGCTTAACTGCATCAATATGAAAAATCTGATGAGGCCAGCATTTGACTTTCCCCCATATAATGCAATGAATTTACTTATTTCACAGTAAAAAAAATGATGTATAAACTTCACGGCACAATGCTATTAAAGTTAAATTGCACATTTGGCGGTTTTTTTTTTGGATGACAACATGTAAAACTATTTCGGAGTACCCAATTCTCTATATATTTTGCGCAACTCTAAATTGATAATTATCAATATTAATAGCATCAGCAATAAGCAATATAGTCCATATAAACTATTTTAATAATTCATTTATCGATTTGGCGTCATTTTCGTTAATTTAGCATAATTTTTGCAATTTTGACTATATTTTTGTCGATCTGGGGCAAAATATCGCCAAATTGGCGTTATTTCTTTAAACGAGTAGCCAAATTTATCACCAAATGTAACAAACAAATAGAGATATAAACTTTTCTTTTATATAAATGACTACTGGCGAATTGTTAGGCGTCAAAATGCAAAACTGTTACTCAAGTCTTTTCTCTCGTGAATGGAACGAACTACATCTATGAAAATTAGGGATTGCAATCCCGTAGATAATTTTCAATCCCGGGATTACGGGATCGTAAAATCTTCAGTCTCGAGATCCGGTATCCCGCGGGATTCAGTATTTTTTATTTATTGAAGAAAATGTATTTTTTAATTTTTTTTAATTATTATTATTTTCCATTATCATATCTCTTATTGTGTTCGAAGATTTAAGTACATAGGCATTGCCAAAACTCCTAGATTTAATAGCTTCTCACAAATCCACTTCTCCCGCTGATGCACTTCTCCCACAAGATACGCTGAATGGTAAGCCATCGCGTGCTGTTATTCCAGCTAATATAGCCGGTAAAATATATTCTCATTTTTTTGTAAAATAACTATAAATATTTCTTTTAGAATCTCTAACAATATCGCTAATACCGGCAGCACTATTTCCTTCAGAGCCGGAACTAGTTTCATCCTTATTACTTTCCTTATATACATAATGTATAAGGAAAGTATTGTGACGGGGTCGAAAATTCGAATTCGAGTTTTCGACGGGAGAGCACGTTTCAAGCATCCCTGATCACGAATCAAACATTTTTGAAGTGATGTCTGTGTGTGTGTGAAAGTGTGTGTGTGTGTGTGTGTGTCAGTGAGTCTGTGGAGACGATAACTGACGAACGAATGGACCGATTCGAACGAAATTTGGTACAAAAATCACAATCCGTAGACACTGAAAGCTTATTGTTTTTTTGCGCAATCGAATGTTCAGAACCCACCTAAATTTTCGCGTGAAATTTTGAAAAAATCGTCAAAAAATCAAAACCGCTAATATAGTTACGCAAATAGACATTTCTTATGTAATTTTTCATTAGAAAACGATTGACATAAATTTTAGAACGCTAACACGAACCGTTCTCGAGATATTGCACATTTTTCAAGAAAATTATCTAAAAGTTATATAAAAAAATATATTTCCTATTGCGAAACATGTTCACTTTTCATATGTAATACCACGCGATAAATTGGGTGACATCATTCTCGTGGACCTAGCTCGTTCCATTCATGAAAGTAAAATACTTTGAATATTACTTTTGTATTTGAACGCCAATAGTCATTTATCTGCTGTAAGAATAACTTATTTCTCCGTCCATAACGCTTGGCGAGATTTTGGCGACGAATTTGGCGGAATGTCGCCAACTTGGCGACATTTTTAATTGTTGCCAAATTAACTAAAATCTCGCCAAATTGATAAAAATGACGCTATATCAATGAAAATGACGACTAATTGAAGAAAATTCAATATCTTTGAAGGAATATAAGTATCTACTATAAGAATAACATTTTTTTAACTATAAAAGTAGTAAATTCATTGCATTATATAAGGAAAGTCATGTGTTGCCCACATCAGATTTTTTTTACTTCGTTTCAAAACATTAATCTCATGAATAGAATCACATGAAGCCCTTTTGTCGACCCACCTTCTGTTTTTATGATTTTTTTACACAACTTACATTTTGACGATTGCCCATTGGCTTCACGTAAAAAGTATTTCCAAACAGATTCAAGCTCGTACACTTTTGTACTTTTATACTCTTCGTATATCTTATTGCTACTTTTATCAGATGTAGTCATCTCGAATTAATCTACATGTATTTTATTTGTATAAAGAACATTGCAACAAACAACAACACTAGACGAAAATTAACATTCGATGCTAGAATAAACACAGTAGTTGTTGCCACTACACAGCTAACTTAATCGTGAAAATATATGCTACAAATGCATTTGAAGTAGCGTCATCTATTGATCGAAACAGATTTCAGGGTGAGAGCACCTTTCTTCAAGTCATTTACTTCTACTAACTAATACGCAAGTTTTCACAAAATGTGCTTCAATCTCAAAATGAATATTTCTCTTAGATAAACTCGAGTAAAGTTTAATTTCGTAAGCATGAACACTGGTATGTAGCACGTCCATGTAAATCTGATAAAAAAATACCGCATTCCCGGGGTGCTGGCGTCCCGGTATTACGGTATTCATTTTTCAGCCAAGATCCCGGGATTGCAATCCCTAATAAAAAGGATATTAACGAATTTATCGTATAATATTACAACATATGAAAAAGGAACAATTTCACAATAGTTAATATTTTTAAATTTTATGTACTTGTTTTGATAAATATATTTGAAAAATGTCCAATATATCCAGAAATGCTCACTAAAATGTTTACTAAAGTTATGTGTTAATCGTTTTTTAATGAAAAATTACGAAAAAATAATCATTTACGTAACATTATTAAAGGTTCTGATTTTTTAATGCTTTCTTTTTTAATATCCTTCAAAAATTTTGTGGGCGGGGGGGGGGAGGGTTCCGAACATTTCATTGCGTTTAAAATAGATAGGGTTCCGGTAGTCACTGATTGTAATATTTTTATCAAATTTCGTTCGAAAGGTTCCATTCGTTCGTGAGATATCGCATTCGCAGACACACACATACGTACCTATAAAACGTTCGATACGAGTTCAGGTATGCTTGAGACGTGTTCTTTCGTCGAATACTTGAATTCGAATTTTCAACCCCGTCACAATACTTTCCCTATACATTATAGATTATACCAAGATTTATTGATACAATAAACCTTGACATTATACTATATATATATAAGGAAAGTAATAATGAAAGGAATAATTTGAGTCTAGAAAATCATACACGGAAAATCATATTTGTTTTGAGGAAGGAAAGTTCGTTAAGTCAACAACTTCATCCAGATGAGTGAGTAATTCAGTGAGAATGTGGTGGCCAATCCAGTCATAACATTCATAGAGATTTTATTCACTGGCTCTTCTTAGTTTTTGTAAAGATAGAGATCTGCAAAGTGTTATTTTAGTGTCTTTGCAATAATGATGCTTACATATATATTTTTTTTTTGTTCAATCTTAATATTTTGTGTTTGAAAATATGTTTTATATTCTTTTCTCTTTGCATCTATTATTTATTGTTACACTTATTATTTTGCGCTTTACATTATTATATTAATTAGAAGAGCATTCATTATAATGAAGTCTCTTCTAATTAATATATTTAAAAGGAACTCCCAATCCATAGATTTTAAAGCAAAAATTAGATTAATATCTCGTTTTCTGATATTTATTAAACTTTTTCTTTTACTGAAATAATACAATATTTATAACGATGCTGCAGTATTTATTTTTTGCATAAATATTAGGGAATTAGTCACATTGACAAAATTTCAGATTCACATTTGAAAATGTAATATTAAATCTTTAGAAATACCAATAATTTACTATGAATAACTTATAGTATAGTAAGTTATAGTAAAGAGATATAGATTTTGTTTAAAAGATATTAGAATTACCTGGCATTGATCGGGTCCTAAATAAGCACCCGCTACTTAAATAATACCATATATAGACAACACCTCTCGATTTCCAAATCGCCTGCTTTAAACCCACGTCATTTCTTCGCACGTGTAGTCGCGCTCAGCCCTTTGCCACGCATGCGCATAAATGGCCACGTCTTCCTATCCTATAGCAACGTTCAGCAAACTAGATAAAGAAACAATATCAAAAATTTCGATTTCTATGCTTTTGCTTGATAATTAACAGGAAAAAGACTATTTAAAAAAAAAATATTTTGTTGCAATGTGAAGATATTCACCCATATTTTTGTCAAACTGTAGGCTATAGAACTGTGCTAATTTTTCGGTTTCGGAAGCGGCTAAATAAAAAATGCAAATTAATATCTGGCGAAATCGTGCTCCAATACGAAGTAACTAAACATCTAATATTTTAAAGGATTGATCATCATTGATCCTTTTAAAACTACGCCACATAATTGTATTTTCGATTAATTATATTTATATGTGCAATATTCAAATTATGCAACATCATACTTCATAGAGGAAGATATTTGTGTGTCTGTGCAATCTGTTACGGGAAATCTAAACGTCGTACGACCATGAAATTTGGCACACATATACTTCAGGACCCGAATAAATACATCTTGTCGTTATTTTTTTAAAATTCGAATTAATTTTTTAGTTATTTTATAGGCTCAATTTTATTTATTTATTTATTTTTTCGACAGCGCCTAAAACACTACAAAACACGTGGAGAAGGCGTTTAACATCATCATAAATAAACGCCTCGCTTAGGAAACCAATATCTCCAGACGGATGACGCTTCTGTACTAGGATTTAAAATTTGGTAGTTTAAAATACCGAGTTTTGCAAATAGAGATTCGAATTTTGAAATATAAGATTGCAACAGTGTTATAGGCATTCCCTGAAAAAAATCAAGTCTGTACAATAATAACTTCTAAAGTTAGCAATTAAGATTTTAAACATCCGTTTATTAACAGTTTACAACAAAGTTGAAAAGTGTTTATGACTTTGTTCATTCTGTCTGTCTGTCCGTTAGCACGATAACTGCCGTAAAAATGACTTAATCAAAATGAAATTTTAGTACGTTGTTCAGACGGTCTGTAGGACCTATAGGAATATAAATGAATAATATCACCCAATTAGTTTTGGATTGAACCCGGGTTGAAGAAATGAAATACATTGAACCCTATGGGACCTAATTTTTCAAACATTTTTATGCAGATTTAAATTCACAAATTGCTTCGAAAATTTTAGGTAATATTCAAATTGTTCCATAAAATATATAAAAAAAAAATTCAGCGAAATATATTCAGTAGTCTTTTAAATAAAAATTAAAATAATATTTACACCTCTTATATGAAGCGATCACGTGACCATGATATGAAAAGTTCACATGACCCACCTCAAAATAATATATTGCATCCATCTTGTCTCAAAGTCGAGATTTTTAAAGTTCTTTTTAATCCATATTTAGTGCTGCATCCGTCCAAAAACCGCTTTATTTTTGCTTAAATTCTGTGCATCTACATACTGAAACAACGCAATTGCAATATATTTGAGTTTAAATGATCATCCAAATTTGATTATTTCTACAACGAAGCCTATTTTTCACTTATGTAAAAATGTAAACAGCAAAATATGTAGAACGAGTTGTATTAGAATTGCTGTATTTCTTTAACACAAAAAAAATTATTTAGCCCATGGAGTGTGCATATCTGATATGAATGAAATATCCATTGATTTTACAGAGAAGGACGATTTTTTTCGATGAAGTTTTAAGCATAGAGTTTAATTACTTGTAGCACCAATTTTTAAATAAAATGAATTATTATAGTATTGTGATGAATTAAATGAATAGGAAATTGTTTATGAATGAAATGCTGTTTTTATAGAGAAAGTCAGGCGTGTTATTTTTTCTGTGACGTCATTTGAATGAATTTCAGTTGTTTTTGATGAAGTTTTCAAATAAAATAAATTATCTTAATATTATGATAATTCTAAAATTATTACTGAGGAATGTATCGCATTTTAGAGATGTTTAAACCAGGCAATTTATATTTCAATGCCGTCATTTGAATGAAGTTCATTTTTTTCTATGAAGGTTTAAGTTTTCAAATGTAATAAATTAATAAAGAATTGTGATAAGTTTTAAAATATTACCAAGGAATGTATTGCATTTTAGATATGTTTAAATAAAATTGCATTGAATTTGGAAAGTGTTTCATAATTAATGCTTTAAACATGATTGATCTTTCTTGTCTTAAATAACCTTGGTTCTATCGATACATACCAAAAACTACGAAAAACAGCCAGCGGCCGACATCATAATTATGCGGTAGAATCAACGCCCTGATTTTATTTCATTTTATTTTATTTGCTTTGCGGATAGCGTGTATTTTGAATTGAGTCGTAATGGGAGTTTATTTACGACCCTGGGCAACGTCGGGTAATTCAATCTAGTATCTATTTATAATTTTAATTTTAATAATAAAAATGTTTCAAGGATAGTAAATAACATTATTTTTAAATGACCACATATATGCATACTACACTCGTCAAAAGTGAAATTGCAACACCATAAAGGAATGAACGTAGCCATATACAAATCACAGTATCGGTAGAAGAGAGAGTCATATGGAAATGATTAAGTTTTCGTATGTATCATGTCACGTGACACCCAGTTTCAGGTGATAAGGACCAGCAGACGGCTCGTCCCGTAAAGGCTATCAGCGACGACTTGCAGCAGTCGAACTTTCGAAAAAGTGAAGAAGCGGTGCCTCGAAGACGTCAGCGACCGGCCTTGAAGAAGTGGTATACCGGCAGTTAACGGCTGGGAAACGAGACCGTATCCTGAAGCTGCGTGCTGGGTTTGTCGATGCGTGCAATTGCCACGAGTGTTGGGCACAATGTGAGTACCATCCAGCGATGTGTGACACGGTGGACGCAGGAACATCAGAGAACGCACCAAAGAATACACCAAAGAGGGAGTAGATCGAATAGGCGCATGACACAGTGCACAGACCGTTAGATTCGCCGAACGGCTCGTCGAGACTCATTCGCAACGGCAAGTGACATTCAAAACAGCCTGCCACCATCAACGGTTGCACCTGCGTGCACCCAAACCATTCGCAACAGGTTGCATGAAGTACAGCTGCGCGCACGGTGGCCAGCTATTAGGGTGCCATTAAGTGCTCGACACAAGGATGCACGTCTGGCGTGGTATCGTTTTCATCGCAACTGGACCAATGAATGGCATCGGGTATTGTTTACGGATGAATTTCGCTACTGCCTGTGGAGGAATTACAGCCGTGGACGGGTGTGGCGGCTTCCCAGGGAACGCCACTTACCAGCCCATATCATCGAACGTCACACCGGGTATCATGGTTTGGGGCTGTATCATGTTCGATCAGCGGACAGCTCTGGTGCACATTGCAGGTAATTCGACAGTGGACCGGTATATCACACATGTTGTGATGCCTGTGGTTCGGCCACTGGTGCAGGCCGTCCTCGGTACAGTGTTCCAGAAAGACAATGCCACACCGCACGGCGAACTCTCAACAGCCTGCAGCCTGAACGAAATTCGCACCTTTTCCTGGCCGGCAATCTCGCCGGATCTCTCTCCCATTGAACACGTGTGGGCCCTCATCGGGCGTCATGTGCACCACCGGTACATACCTTAGGCGAATTGCGTGCCGCAGTGGACGCTGATTAGCAGGGATGACCTCAGTCAACCATGAATAGCCTCATCGATAGTATGCCTCGAAGTTTAGCGGCTTATGTAGTTGCCCGTGGAGGCCGAATTCTTTACTGAATAAACAGATTTATTTTGCATATCGTTGTTTGTTCTTTTAATTATTTGCATATGATTTTCTCTTCTACCGGTACTGTGATTTGCATATAGCTACTTGCATTATTTCATAGTCTTGCAAATTCACTTTTGATGAGTGTATTTTCACAAAAGGAGTTGAAAAAGGCATGGCCTTTTCAACCCTCAATCTGTTATTCCTTTCATACTTATGAGTCTGTAACTACTTTAAACAAAATTAAAGTGGTAAAATAAATGCAAAAGAACTAACATTTTATTGATCAAAACACTTTTTCCTACTGGACATTAAAATTAAACATTGTTGACTGTAACTGAGACAAAGGCAAAAATTGGCGTTATCTTTTGAACCTTGGAGGTAAAAGGATCTAAATCTTCATATTAGAAAACACCAATATCGTTTGAGACAATAATTCAGGTGGCGCTGGGATAAGCTAAGTAGACCTGTATTCTGTGTATTGTATGCATTTCTATGGTGAAAGGCCTAAATTATTTATTTAAACTGTCAATTTTGTAAACATAAATTAGAAGAGCAATACAAAGTGGAACTGAAACAATAAAGAATATTCCTACGTATTCAAAATTATATTACCTTTCAATTTGTTTTTATCTACATGTATTTTGTACTCTATTCCATAACTATGAAAAAATACAGGTTAATTATACTCATAATTACGGAACACTTAATTTAAAAATAATAAAAAATACATACACTAAATACTATGCCTTTCCATTGCGTCAGCTAACAATACCAGCTACTTTACTAACACTAGCAACACCTAGATATAATTCTCAAAGCATTATGGTATTTTCAAGCGTTTCATCCATAGGAGTTTCATCTTCTTTCTAACTCCATGTGTTGAACCTTAGGGAAATAAATACGTAATGGTTTATTTAAGAAATAAATGATAGTGTCCCTTTCATACCTACCTCCCCTATTCAAGGTCTGATCAAAATCGTTTGATTGATTTATTAACACTTTCTAACATAGTTGAAAGGTGTTTATGACTCTGTTCATTCTGTCTATCCGTTCGTACGATAACTTCCGTAAAAATGACGTTATCAAAATAAAATTTTAGTATGTTGTTGAGACGATCTGTGGGACATATGGGAATGTAAATAAATAATATCATCCAATTAGTTTTGGATTGAACCCGAGTTGAAGAAGTGAAATACATTGAACCCTATGGGACCTAATTTTTCAAACATTTTTTAAGCGAATTTAAAATTTACAAATTGTTTCGAAAATTTTAGGAAATGTTCAAATTATCCCATAAAATATATATAAAAAATTGAGCAAAAAATATATGGTAGTTTTTTAAATAAAAATTTAAATAATAATTGCACCCATATTATATGAAGAGATCACGTGACCCACTTCAAGATAAAATATAGCATCCATCTTTTTTTCCTAGTGTAAAAATCGTGATTTTTAAAGCCCTTTTAAATTTATATTTAGTGTTGCATCCGTAACCGCTTTATTTTTGCGTATTTTTTGTGCATCTACATTCTGTGCCTACGTAATTGCATTATTTTTTATTTTAAATGATCACTAAACTTTGATTATTTCTACAACGAAGCCTAATTTCAGTAGATGCAGAATGTAAACAAGTGATTGTAAGATGAGTTGTATATTGCTGAATTTTTTTTACGCAAAATTATTTAGCCCTGGATTTGGAATAAACGTGATATGAATGAAATATTTATTGCTTTTACATAGAGAGCTAGACGATTTATATTTCGATGACTTCATTTGAATAAAGTTCATTTTTTTCCGATAAAGTTTCAAGTTTTCAGATATAATAATTTATTGTAGTACTTAGTACAGTTATAATTTAAAATATACCGGCACTGAATGCATCGCATTTTAGAGATTCGTAAATAAAATTGCATTTCAGTTACAGAGTGTTTCATAAGTAATGTTTTATGCATGATTGATCTTTCTTGTTTCTTTATCGCAGGAAATCATCAACTGTATGAAGGAAAGCAGCATTTTCTTCTTCTTAGATTCCTCTGGATTTGCAGAATTTGAATTTTTTACGAATACCATCCGTTCTTGTGATAACACGGAAGAAATATATGGAACTTTGAAAAAAACTTACAAAATGTTGCCGGCGTCACGCAAGTACTTGAATAAGCATTTCAAGGACTATGGATTGTTGTACAGCACTAATTTATCCATAAATAAAATTTCTGTGTGGCAGAAAAAAGGGCAGACGTGATTGAATATTATAAGTAGTGAAAAACTGTGGTTTTATATAATCTTATAGGATAGGCAGTGAAAAACTGCTTCTGCATAAACTACATATAGTAATTAAAAGAAAAACTTGAAATTTATTATCAGCTTTTCGAAAGTTTACTATTTTTTTAATTCCCTATCATTATTTGTACTATTACTTAAATATACGTATGGCATTATGGTATGGCACTACAAACTTTAAAAACAAAAGATTAAAATTTAAATTCAACGATATTTTAAAATGTGTATAACCTAAAACTTTTAGGTAGCGGATTTTTTTTTTTTTTAATTTTTAAAAATACATTATTTCATGTGATTTTTGAAGATGATGAATAGCCTAATGGTCTGATAATTGAAATAATATGCTTGGATGTCTCTATATTATTAAGGATGAATAATGATTTAATGTTTTAACATTTTAAAACATTTTAACAACCTAACGTTTTAACATTTTTCATTTTAACAATATAGCGTTTTAATATTTGTCATTTTAATATCAATTCATTCGAAATTTTAAAATTCTATTTAAATGAAGCTTTGTTATTATAATTCTCATTTCTAGTGATACATTTCATGAGGCAAATCTTAAGAAAGTTTTACAATTTAAACACAAATGTAACTGTGGTTGACAACGCCTTACTTCTAGAAACTGATCCTTTTTGTAGGATTCCTATAATGTTTTTGTTATGTTTTTCGTTTTTCCCATTTCTAAATTTTTACTTGAAAAACAAGGACATTTTGTAACATAACGGGTCATGTTAGACATTACGAAAACAAAGAATAAATCGATTATTATATGTTGCACTTTAAATAAAATGCTGTTATGAAAATACACACATTATTTAACATAAATTCCACTTTAAAAGAAAAATTTTAAATCAAAGATATACTTAATTTGAAACTCAATTTTAAGTCTGATTTTTATCTGCCCCACAGCACATTTATTAATTAAGAAAATCACATTCAACAGCTGCATTGTATCCTGGCAGTTCAAAACAACACGATGAATTAATTAGAAGTATCAGATTCTCAGCCTTTACGAGTATAAATATATATCCTGCTTTGTATAAATATTATTTCGTATATCCTGCTTTGTAAACTGAGTAAATATTACTCACCATTTTTCACAAATACATTAATTCTTCAATACATTAATTCTTCAAGCTGAAAATTTCCCTGTATTTTCTTTGTTTAAAATTCGTATTGAGTTTAAAATTTCTTCTTGTATTTTAGATTTTAATTATAAATTTTAGCATTTTCATGGCATGCTTTCATATTTCAATACTAAAATGTGATTTTAATTTTTGTTATCTATTGTTTAATTACTTCTAGCTAAAGCATTAACCGATTTATACATCTATCAATATATTTTTGTTGCATGATTCTACATAGTAGTATTAGGTTCAATTGTTTTTATTTTCATGTATTTTTGTTTTACAATTTTCTAAATTTTAATAATATGTAGTGTTATTATATGTTGTTGTGTTTTAAATTCTAATGTAACTCTTCATTTATTCTATTAAATTGTTATACTTCAGTCAAATAAAATAAACTAGTAAGTCAGTTATTCTTAATTCCAATTTGACATTGTCATTTTTTTTTTTTAAATTAATTTCCTTTGTCAATAAAAAAATTTTAAAGATGTAAAATTATATTTATAATTTTTTTCCGTAATATTTAGTTCAATTATATAAAAAATAATCTGATGTGGGCAGCACATGACTTTCCTTATATAATGCAATGAATTTACTATTTTTACAGTAAAAAAAAAAATAGATTTTTATAGTAGTTATTTATATTCTTTCCAAGATATTGCATTTTCGTCAATGAGTCGTCATTTTCCATGTCGTCATCATCAGTGAGTCGTCGTTGATTTAGCGTCATTTTTATCCATTTGGCGAGTTTTTCGTAAATTTAGCAACGATTTAAAAAGTCGCCAAGTTGGCGACATTCCATCAAATTCGTCGACAAAATCTCGCCAAGCGTTATGGACGAAGAAATAAGTTATTCTTACAGAAAATAAAGGACTATTGGCGTTCAAATACAAAAGTATCACTCAAAGTATCTTATTTTATGAATGGAACGAGCTAGATCCACGAGAATGATGCCACCAAATTTATCGCATGGTATTGCATATGAAAAGTAAACATATTTCTTAATAGGAAATATTTTTTTTTATTTTATGACTTTTTGATAATTTTTTTTAAAAATGTGCAATATCTCGAGAACAGTTCATGTTAGCGTTCTAAAATTTATGTCAATCGTTTTCTAATGAAAAATTACATGAGAAATGTCTATTTGCGTAACTTTATTAGCGGTTTTGAGTTTTTGACGATTTTTTCAAAATTTCACTCGAAAATTTAGGGGGATTCTGAACATTCGATTGCGTATAAAAACAATAGGCTTCCAGTGTTTGCGGATTGTGATTTTTGTACCAAATTTCGTTCAAATCGGTCCATTCGTTCATCAGTTATCGTCTCCACAGACTCACTGACACACACACACACAGACATCACATCAAAAATGTTTGATTCGTGATCAGGGATGCTTGAAACGTGCTCTCCCGTCGAGAATTCGAATTTTCGATCCCGTCACAATACTTTCCTTATACATTATGTATATAAGGAAAGTAAAAAGTACTTATCGGCTTAATAATTAAAAGGTTTTAATAAATAACTTTCTACAATGATTTTAGTATACTCTGTAAATATTTGAATTTTAATATTTCAGTTTTTTAATGAAATACGAAATGAAACTATATTTAGTTTTCAGAGCATTAAATATGGTCTTAAAGCAAGTATTTTGTATTGGAACGTTTTGTTTTTACTTTCCTTATATACATAATGTATAAGGAAAGTATTGTGACGGGGTCGAAAATTCGAATTCGAGTTTTCGACGGGAGAGCACGTTTCAAGCATCCCTGATCACGAATCAAACATTTTTGAAGTGATGTCTGTGTGTGTGTATGTGTGTGTGTGAAAGTATGTGTGTGTGTGTGTCAGTGAGCCTGTGGAGACGATAACTGACGAACGAATGGACCGATTCGAACCAAATTTGGTACAAAAATCACAATCCGTAAACACTGGAAGCCTATTGTTTTTATACGTAATCGAATGTTCAGAACCCCCCTAAATTTTCGAATGAAATTTTGAAAAATCGTCAAAAAATCAAAACCGCTAATAAAGTTACGCAAATAGACTTATGTAATTTTTTATGTAATTTTTTCTTATGTAATTTTTCATTAGAAAACGATTGGCATAGATTTTAGAACGCTAACATGAACCGTTCTCGAGATATTGTACATTTTTCAAAAAAATTATGAAAAAGTCACATAAAAAAAAAAATTCCTATTGAGAAACATGTTCACTTTTCATATGTAATACCATGCGATAAATTGAGTGACATCATTCTCGTGGATCTAGCTCGTTCCATTCATGAAAAAATATACTTTGAATAATACTTTTGTATTTGAACGCCAATAGTCATTTATCTGCTGTAAGAATAACTTTTTTCTTAGTGCATAACGCTTGGCGAGATTTTGGCGACGAATTTGGCGGAATGTCGCCAACTTGGCGACTTTTTCGAAATGTTGCCAAATTAATGAAAATCTCGCCAAATGGATAAAAATGATGCTAAATCAATGAAAATGACGACTAATTGTCGAAAATTCAATATCTTGGAAAGAATATTAATATCTACTATAAGAAAAACCTATTTTTTTACTGTAAAAGTAGTAAATTCATTACATTATATAAGGAAAGTCATGTGTTGCCCACATCAGATTTTTATTATTATTGCTACTTTTGCTGAATGTTGTGTTTATATTGTTACAAATATCTTATATCGCTTAGTGAGTTACCAACAGCCTCACTGAAGAAGCACTTTCACGGGCAGCAATAGTTATTAATTAAAAGTGCCTCTTGACCTTGGGTGCAAATTTTAGAAATGTCGCCAATTTGGTGAGCTTTGAAAATTTGTAGGATCTTGTGAATTAGTAAAGAATTTTCCGAGTTACGCAGTTTTTTAAGAACCATCTGTAGAGGGTATATGAATACTTATTTTTCAAAGAAGGTACGTTGAACCATAAAAAATAACTTGATCATATGGCTCGTTTGCGAAAGGACTGGTGTATTAGATCTGCGCAGGCATCGGTTTGAAATAAGAAGAAAACCAAACAATAAAGATCAATAAAGCATTGATTATAAAACACTTTCCAACTGAAATGCAATTTTATTTAAACAGATCTAAAATGCGATACCTTCAGCGTTGACATATTTTAAATTATCACAGTACTACAATAATTTATTATATTTGAAATTAAAACTTCGTCAAAAAAAATTAACTTTATTCAAATGACGTCATCGAAATATAAATCGTCTGGCGCTCTATATAAAAACAATGAATATTTTATTCATAGCACTTTTATTCCAGGCTACTAAATATAAATTTAAACACTAAATATAAATTTAAAAGAACTTTAAAAATCATGAATTTTACACTGGGAAAAAAATGGACGCCGTATTTTATTTTGAAGTGCGTCACGTGATCTCTTCATATTATATGGGTGTAATTATTATAATTTTTATGTAAAAAACTACCGAACATATTTTGCTGAATTTTTTTTTTATATATTTTATGGGATAATACAAATATTTCCTAAAATTTTCGAAGCAATTTGTGAATTTTAACTTTGCTTAAAAAATGTTTTAAAAATTAAGTCCCATATAGGGTTCAATGTATTTCACTTTTTCAACCCGGTTCAATCCAAAACTAATTGTGTGATATTTTTCATTTACATTCCCATATGTCCCACACACCGTCTCAACAACATACTAAAATTTCATTTTGATAAAGTCATTTTTACGGCAGTTATCGTGCGAACTGACAGACAGGCAGAATGAACAAAGTCTTAAACACTTTTCAGCTATGTTGGAAAGTGTTAAAAAGGCAGCATCCTGCTGAGTGGAGGTTACTGTATGAAGAAAATGCCCCACTTTCATCAAAAGTATCGATGCGCTAAAAATAGACTAAGCATGAAAACGATATTCATAATTTTAGAAGAAATATATCTAATTTATTCTTTTACGTTTCCAAATGATATTTGGATAAAAAATTTTTAACGATTAACGAAAACTGTCACAATCATTTAAGGTTTTATTTTAATTCAACTCTGTTTGTTATAAAATTTCTACACAAAAAAATCTGATGTGGGCAGCACATAATTTTCCTTATATAACGCAATGAATTAATTTTACTACATTTACAGTAAAAAAATCTGATGTGGGCAACACATGACTTTCCTTATATAATGCAATGAATTTACTACTTGTACAGTTAAAAAAATGTTATTCTTATAGTAGATACTTATATTCTTTCCAAGATATTGAAATTTCTTCAATGAGTCGTCATTTTAATTGATTTAGCGTCATTTTTATCAATTTGGCGATATTTTTGCTAATTTGGCAACAATTTAAAATGTCGCCAAGTTGGCGACATTCCGCCAAATTTGTCGCCAAAATCTCGCCAAGCGTTATGGACGGAGAAATAAATTATTCTTACATCAGATAAATGACTACTGGCGTTCACATACAAAAATATTACTCAAAGTATCTTTTTTTTTCATGAATGGAACGAGCTAGATCCACGAGAATGGTGTCACCAAATTATCGCATGGTAGTACATATGAAAAGTGATCATGTTTCTCAATAGGAATTTTTTTTTTTTTATATAATTTGAAAATTTTTTTTTTTTTGAAAAATGTGTAATATCTCGAGAACGGTTCATGTTAGCGTTCTAAAATTATCTAAAAAAAATCTATGTCAATCGTTTTCTAATGAAAAATTACACAAGAAATGTGTACCGGTCGTCCAAATAGTTGCTCTTAGTCCTCTGGACGAGTCGGACGGTCTGGGTCTTCAACAAGAAATGTGTATTTGCGTGACTTTATTAGCGGTTTTGATTTTTTGACGATTTTTTCAAAATTTCATTCAAAAATTTAGGGGGGTTCTGAACATTCGATTGCATACAAAAACAATAGGCTTCTAGTGTTTACGGATTGTGATTTTTGTACCAAATGTCGTTCGAATCGGTCCATTCGTTCGTCAGTTATCGTCTCCACAGACTCACTGACACACACACACACACAGACATCACTTAAAAAATGTTTGATTTGTGATCAGGGATGCTTGAAACGTGCTCTCCCGTCGAAAACTCGAATTCGAATTTTCAACCCCGTCACAATACTTTCCTTATACATTATGTATATAAGGAAAGTAAAAATAAGTTATTCTTATAATAGATACTTCAATTCTTTCCAAGATATTGAATTTTGGTCAATTAGTTATCATTTTCATTGATTTAGCGTCATTTTTATTCATTTGGCGAGATTTTTAATTTGGCAACATTTAAAAAAGTCGGCAAGTTGGCGACATCCCGCTAAATTTGTCGCCAAAATTTCGCCAAGCGTTATGGACGGAGAGATAAGTTATTCTTATTGGCGTTTAAATAAAAAAGTATTACCCAAAGTATCTTTTCTCATGAATGGAACGAGAAAGATCCACGAGAATGATGTCGCCGAATTTATCGCATGATGTTACATATGAAAATTGAACCTGTTTCTCAACAGTTAATATTTTTTTTTAATTTAGTGGAGTTTTTGATAAATTCATCTGTAAAATGTGCAATATCTCGAGAACGGTTCATGCTAGCATTTAAAGTTTATGTCAATCGTTTTCTGAAAAAAAATTACATAGGAAACGTCTATTTGCGTAACTTTATTAAATGTTTTGATTTTTTGATTATTTTTTCAAAATTTCACTCGAAAATTTAGGGGGTCCTGAATATTCGATTGTGTTTAAAAACAATAGGCTTCCAGTAGTCATGGATTTTAATTTTTGTACCAAATTTCATTCGAATCGCTCCTTTCGTTCGTGAGATATCGTCTCCACAGACTCACTGACACACACACACACAGAGATCACCTCGATTTTTGATCAGAGATGTTTGAAACTTGCTCTCTCGTCGAAAACTCGAATTCGAATTTTCAACCCTTTCAGAATACTTTCCTTATACATTGTACTATGTATATAAGGAAAGTAATATAAATTTTGCCTTACACACATTTCAAAAAGTAATTTTCAATAATGCAAAATTTTATGATATGTAAATTGTAGACTGATACATTAATATATTATAATACATTGCTTTGTAATTCTTAAATATTAATTTCTGTCAAAGCATATTTATATGTGACTGTGTATGTAGTATATCCAGCTTATTACAAAGTTAATACTTGATCTAGAACCTCGTGGTTATTACTTTCCTTATATACATAATGTATAAGGGAAGTATTGTGACGGGGTCGAAAATTCGAATTCGAGTTTTCAACGGGAGAGCACGTTTCAAGCATCCCTCATCACGAATCAAACATTTTTGAAGTGATGTCTGTGTGTGTGTGTGAAAGTATGTGTGTGTGTGTGTGTGTGAAAGTATGTGTGTGTGTGTGTGTCTGTGAAGACGATAACTGACGAACGAATAGACCGATTTGAACGAAATTTGGTACAAAAATCACAATCCGTAAACACTGGAAGCCTGTTGTTTTTATACGCAATCGAATGTTCAGAACCCCCCCTAAATTTTCGAGTGAAATTTTGAAAAAATCGTCAAAAATCGAAACCGCTAATAAAGTTACGCAAATAGACATTTCTTATGTAATTTTTCATTAGAAAACGATTGACATAAATTTTAGAACGCTAACATGAACCGTTCTCGAGATATTGCACATTTTTCAAAAAAATTATCAAAAAGTCATATAAAATAAAAAGAAAATATTTCCTAATGAGAAACATGTTCACTTTTCATATGTAATACCATGCGATAAATTGGGTGACATCATTCTCGTGGATCTAGCTCGTTCCATTCATGAAAAAAGATACTTTGAGTAATACATTTGTATTTGAACTCCAATAGTTATTTATATGCTATAAGAATAACTTATTTCTCCGTCCATAACGCTTGGCGAGATTTTGGCGACGAATTTCGCGGAATGTCGCCAACTTTGCGACTTTTTTGAAATGTTGCCAAATTAATGAAAATCTCGCCAAATGGATAAAAATGATGCTAAATCAATGCAAATAACGACTATTTGACGAAAATTCAATATCTTGGAAAAAATATAAGTATATACTATAAGAGTAACCTGTATTGTTTTTATTGTAAAACAGTAAATACATTGCATTATATAAGGAAAGTCATGTGCTGCCCACATCAGATTTTTTTAACACAGCAGCATAGGACAGATTTTGACATAATCATGCATAAAATGGTTTATTTATGATTCAGCGATCACGAGATTTTATAGTTTAAATCATTGTTATGAAAAATAGCAGTGATATAATTTTTTGCTTGTGAAGTCATTAGCTCCCCTCCGGGGGCAAGTTACCCGCCCCCCAGGGGGTAATTGTCAAGTGTCAATCGAATTGGTATCGATCGAAATATTTTTTCAAGCTCTTTAAAGTGAAGGGTAACTCACTATAATTGTAATCAGTTGGAGCCTTGATACCAATTTTCGAAAAAAATTCTTGTAAAATTTGAAAAAAAAAAAAGTTACTAAAAATGGATTCTGGTATGATGAAGTCCAGTTGAACCATACTCCTCCAGTTAATTCAGAAAGAAATGGAGCTCAAACGAATGTAGGTTTAATCTATAACCTTTGTTGACTCCTCTAAAATTTCAATTTATGAACTAAACTCTGTCGAGTGCGTTTTTGACGCTTTTATTTAAAAAAAAAAATCACTATGCTAGTCACAATTTTTGTCAGAGTTTGGTTGACATTCCCATTATCTACCTGAATAAAAACAGCTTCAATGTTGTTTTTTCATCCTAGCGTGTCAACCAGAATTATTGCCTTACAATTTTTTCTTGTATGTTCTTTAGCCTAAATTAGATTAAGTTTCGAACTTTCCAGTCCTAAAGGTTAAATTTTGTATTCAGCAGCGACGTTGAGGTCCGCCACACTTACTCTTAAGACATACTATATTTTTTTTTCTGTTGGCGAAGATGCAGAGCGAAGATGGCGAGTGATTCCACCCAGAGGCATTTCAAGATATTTATACCTTTAAGGTTGTTGGAATCTAATTTGTGGTTTTCACCTAACAATCCTTCATGATTATAAATGGAATAGACGACAGTACGTGCCTGGTTTCACGTTGCATTTACCACTTGTGTTTTTCTCTGTTTTATGAAATTTCATTGCATGCCGAGCTGAATCTTGTAAACCGCTAAAAATAGATTAAAAATATTATGCATATGACTTTCATATCAAGATTCAAATTTGTTTCATTTGTTTCTTTTGTCTCATCTCTATATTTAAATTAGAAGCATGTTTGTCTGTTCTATATTCTGTTTCCTGCACAGTTTTCAAAGATTTTTTTTTCTTCAAATTTGAAATGGTCATGCTTCACTTTACCATGGGCTATACTGTCTGTTTCAAGATAGCACCAGGGATTGTGTAAATACTAATAAAAAAATCTGATGTGGGCAACACATGACTTTCCTTATATAATGCAATGAATTTACTACTTTTACAGTAAAAAATAGGTTTTTCTTATAGTAGATACTTATATTCTTTCCAAGATACTGAATTTTCGACAATTAGTCGTCATTTTCATTGATTTAACGTCATTGTTATCCATTTGGCGAGATTTTCGTTAATTTGACAGCATTTAAAAAAGTGGCCAAGTCGGCGACATTCCACCAAATAAGTCGCCAAAATTATTGTTCTTGTGTTCTGTACTTTTTAATTTCTTGTGTGGCTACTGTAACTGGATTTCATCTGTAGATGCCACATAAATTAAATAAAATAAAATCTCGCCAAGCGTTATGGACGGAGAAATAAGTTATTCTTATAGCAGGTAAATGACTATTTGCGTTCAAATACAAAAGTATTACCCAAAGTATCTTTTCTCATGAATGGAACGAGCTAGATCCACGACAATGATGTCACCAAATTTATCGCATGATATCACATATGAAAAGTGAGTATGTTTCTCAAAAGTTAATATTTTTTTTTAATTTATGGGATTTTTTAATAAATTTATTTGAAAAATGTGCAATATCTCGAGAACGGTTCATGCTAGCGTTCTAAAGTTTATGTCAATCGCTTTGTAAGGAAAAATTATATAAGAAATGTCTTTTTGCGTAACTTTATTAAGGGTTTTGACTTTTTGATGATTTTCTCAAAATTTCACTCGAAAATTTAGGGGGGTTTTGAACATTCGATTGTGTTTTAAAGCAATAGGCTCCCAGTATTCACAGATTGTAAATTTTCTACCAAATTTCATTCGAATCGGTCCATTCGTTCGTGAGATATCGTCTCCACAGACTCACTGATACACACACATACTTTCACACAGTCACCACTTCAAAAATGTTCGATTCGTGATCAGGGATACTTGAAACGTGCTCTCCCGTCGAAAACTCGAATTCGAATTTTCGACCCCGTCACAATACTTTCCTTATACATTATGTATATAAGGAAAGTAAAAATGCAAATAAAACCTTCTATGAAAATAGTATTATGCAGACGATTGTGTTCCAAAAATATGTTTGAAGAAAATTAAATTACGTTACTGAGCAAAGGAATTAATTCAAACATGTTTATACGGCAGACGATTTTTATTTTATTTATACAATTTAAATATAAAAAATAAAGAAATGAAAAGAAAATAAATTCAATAAATGCGGTATTATATTTTTAATTGGATCATATTATGTCATATGGCTTTTATATATAAGATTACGGGAATTTGTGATATTTTCAATTTATCAAGTCATCTGTTTTTTACTTTCCTTATATACATAATGTATAAGGAAAGTATTGTGACGGGGTCGAAAATTCGAAATCGAGTTTTCGACGGGAGAGCACGTTTCAAGCATCCCTGATCACGAATCAAACATTTTTGAAGTGATGTCTGTGTGTGTGTGTGTCAGTGAGTCTGTGGAGACGATAACTGACGAACGAATGGACCGATTCGAATCAAATTTGGTACAAAAATCACAATCCGTAAACACTGGAAGCCTATTGTTTTTATAAGTAATCGAATGTTCAGAACCCCCTTAAATTTTCGAATAAAATTTTGAAGAAATCGTCAAAAAATCAAAACCACTGACAAAGTTACGCAAAAAGACATTTCTTTTGTCATTTTTCATTAGAAACCGATTGACATAAATTTTAGATCGCTAACAGGAACCGTTCTCGAGATATTGCACATTTTTCAAAAAAATTATTAAAAGTCATATAAAATGAAAAAAAAATTTCCTATTGAGAAACATGTTCACTTTTCATATGTAATACCATGCGATAAATTGAGTGACATCATTCTCGTGGATCTAGCTCGTTCCATTCATGAAAAAAGATACTTTGAGTAATACTTTTGTATTTGAACGCCAATAGTCATTTATCTGCTGTAAGAACAACTTATTTCTTCGTCCATAACGCTTGGCGAGATTTTGGCGACGAATTTGGCGGAATGTCGCCAACTTGGCGACTTTTTTAAATGCTGCCAAATTAACGAAAATCTCGCCAAATGGATAAAAATGACGCTAAATCAATGAAAATGACGATTAATTGTCGAAAATTCAATATCTTGGAAAGAATATTAGTATCTACTATAAGAAAAACCTATTTTTTTACTGTAAAAGTAGTAAATTCATTACATTATATAAGGAAAGTCATGTGTTGCCCACATCAGATTTTTTTTTTACCATATAGTTTTCTATATTTTCTATTATATTGTTTTTACAACCTTTTATCTGGTGTTTGTTGCCTTAATCTGGTGTTCAGAGGTCGAAGTGTTGTTGTTGTTGTTGTTGAGACCCAGATCGTCCGACCTACCAGAAAGGTATAAGGTAACCGAGAGGTCGAAGTGTGTAACACTTTTTTTGCAGTCAAATAACTTTCCCCTGTGCGTCATACGAAGTGGTTCATGTGACGATGCAACTAATCGTTATTGTTTTAACACTTTACAACATAGTTGAAAAGTGTTTATGACTTTGTTCCTTTTGTCTGTCTGTCTGTTTGTCTGCCCGTTAACACGATAACTGCCGTAAAAATGACTTTATCAAATGAAATTTTAATATGTTTTTCAGACTCTCTGTGGGACTTATGGGAATATAAATGAATAATATCACCCAATTAGTTTTGAATTGAACCCGGGATGAAAAAATGAAATACATTGAACCCTATGGGACCTAATTTTTCAAACATTTTTTAAACGAATTTAAAATTCACAAATTGCTTCGAAAATTTTAGGAAATATTCAAATTATCCCATGAAATATATAAAAAAAATTTCAGTAAAATATGTTTTGTAGTTTTTTATATAAAATTATTTAATATAGGGAGAAAAACAAATTCAATTAAATTCTGACTCTTGATATATCCTCCAGAAAGAAAATAGAGATATATTATATAATAAATATCTTTTCAAGAGTTGAATTATTTTATATGTATAAGAGAGGTTTTACACTTTAAAATAAATATGGTAGATAACAATTTTTCAAATTTTTAAATAAAATAAATTATTATGGTATTGTGATGAACGAAATGATTGGAAAAATGTTTATGAATGAAATGTTGCTTTTATATAGAGGCGATTTATATTTCGATGACGTCATTTCAATAAAGTTCATTTGTTTTCGATGAAGTTTTCAAATATAATAAATTATTGTAGTATTATGATACTCTTTAAAATATTATCGAGGAATGTATCGCATTTTAGAGATGTTCATATAAAATTACATTGAAGTTGGAAAGTGTTTCATAATCAATGCTTTATGCATGATTGATCTTTCTTGTTTTAGAATGTAGTCATTAAATATATTTATTAATCGAATATTTTTTATTTGGTAGGATAACAAAATACAAAAAGGATAACTGAATATTGAACACATCTAAATCAGTTGTGAACCACATAGTTAAAATTTAAAGTATACATTTATTTTGTAAACATCACATTTTTATGAAATTAGCATTTTTTAGTTGAAGTAATATAGAAAGTGATTTTTACTGAATACTTTCATTTTGACATAACTAATTGCAACTAATACTATTTCCTCGAAGCAATGGACGTTTCTAAATTGAATGTAATGACATGTTGACTATTAGCTTTTCTGACTATTTGTAATATCCCAAATAATGAATTTAATCATAATTTATATGTATGAAAAATATAATAACACAAAGCCACGTCAAGCCCTTCGTGCTTCCTTCTGTTTCGTAAATTTTCTAAATGTGATGGCATTTATAAGAGCTGCGTTTGTGAGTATGTATCTCATTTATGTACATGTTGTATAATTTCTAGAGAAATTGGCGCACATTTTAAATATCACTCACTTTTACATAAAATTATTTTTACTTTCCCTGCAATACATGGTAATGTATAGGGAAAGTATTGGAATCATGCCGAAAATCACAACTCGAGTTTTCGACGGATCTACACGTTTCGAGACCTCTAGAATACGAAAAAACTATTTTTAGCGTGACGTCTGTGTGTGTGTCTGTCTGTGTGTCTGTCTGTGCAGATTTTGTATCCACTCTAACTAAAAAACTAATGGACCGAATTTCACAAAAATTTGTAGGTAAGTCACTTATGGCCGGGGCTGGTGCTGATTAGTTTTGGATACGATTCGGAATAAAACAACCCGCCTTTTTTGTGAAATGGCCCGCAAAAGCTTGTATCCACTGTAGCTGAAAAACTAATGGACCGAATTTCACAAAATTCGGCAGATGAGTCACGTATAGGTCACCCTGGTGCTGATTAGATTTTGGTACGATTCGGAAAAAAATGACCTGCCTTTTTTTGCAAAATGGCCCGCAAAAATCGTCCAAATCTAAACTAAAGAACTGGGTATACTCAAATACATCCATTAAATGCTGATTTAATACGTAATTTTTAACGACGAAAAGAATAAGACCAACCCCATTACACTAGGACTAGCCGTTCTCGAGATATTTTAGTTTTTCGTACTTTCCCTACGCCACCTTTGAAAATAAGCCCGGTCACCGCATAAGAACGAAAATTGAATTAAAAGTGAAATAAATTTAGTTAAAATAAAGAGAACGGTAATATAGGTCTGCAGGGAAAGTCATGTGCTGCCCACATCAGATTTTTTACTTTCCTTGCAATATGTGGAAAGTATTGGAATCATGTCGAAAATCACAACTCGCATTTTCCACGGATCTACACGTTTTGGGACATCTAGAGAACGAAAACACAACTTTTAGCGTGACGTCTGTGTGTGTGTGTGTGCAATGTATGTATCCACTCCAACTCAAAAAACTAATTGACAAAATTTCGCAAAATTTGGTAGATAAGTCACTTTTGGGTTATCCTGGTGCTGATTAGATTTTGGTACGGTTCGGAAAAGAAAACCTGCATCTTTTTTGTGAAATGGCCCTCAAAAATCGTCAAAATACAAAATAAAAAACTACGTATACATGAATTAAATGCTTGTTTGGGATACGTAAAGTTTGACGATGAAAAGATTAAGACCAACCCCATTACTCTAGGACTAGCCGTTTTCAAGATATTTTAGTTTTTCGCTACGTGAGCTTTGAAAATAAGTCCAGTTACCACATAAAAACGAAAATTGAATTAAAAGTGCCAAATAAGTGTAATTTAAAATAATTATGTGTGTTATTTTGTAGAATTAAACTCAATTTAATGAATTTTTGAAGAAATAAAGAGAACGTGTATATGAGTCTGCAGAGAAAGTCGCATGCTGTCCACATCAGATTTTTTAGTTTTTTTTCTTGATAATTTGTTTTAACACTACGGGATTCATTTATTACTTTTTCTGCATTCATATGTAGATCAACAATAGTAAAATGTATAGAGAAAGTGTTGTGTCAGAGTTGAAAATTCGAATTCCAGTTTTCGAAGGTTGAGCACGTTTTAAGGATCCCTGAACTCGAATCGAACGTTTATGAAGTGATGTCTGTGTGTGTATTTACATAGTGTGTATGTTAATGTGTGTATCCGTGAGTCAGTAGACGCGATATCTCAGGAACGAATAAAACGTTTCAAAAATAATTTAGTACGAATATTACAAATAGTGAAAACTGGAACCTTATTGATTTTAAAAGCAATTAAATTTTCAAAAGACCCCCCACCCCTGCTCCCATTTTCAAATAAACTTTTGAAAAAAATCATTAAAACATCAGAAAATTTACCAATGGTAAATAAATATGTAATTTCGTACGTAATATTTTATTATAAAACGAATGGCATACATTTTAGACCGCTGACACGAACCTTTCTCGAGATATTGTATAGTTTCCATATAAATGTATCGAAAAATTGCATAACATTTTAAAAGTTTATCAAATAAGTCCGACTTCCATATGTAATGCAATCAATTTTTCTCGTGGATGAAGTTTGATCTATGCACGAAAGAAAGTACTTCTTGTAATAGTTCTATATTTTGACGCTAAAGAATTCACCAGTAGTCAATTATTTCACTAGATATTAATTAAATGGAAAGTGCTTTATGTGGTCTTAAATCAATGCTAAAAACATTGGCCTGCGGATTTTATGCACCATAATTTTGCTGTGAAAGAAGTAAAGTTGTTGAATTATGTAGCGAAAGTCATGTGCTGCACATATAATACTTTTTAACACTTTCCAACATAGTTGAAAAGTGTTTATGACTTTGTTCACTCTGTCTGTCTGTCCGTTCGCACGGTAACTGCCGTAAAAATGACTTTATCAAAATGAAATTTTGATGAGACGGTCTGTGAAACGTATGGGAATGTAAATGAATAATATCACCCAATTACTTTTGGATTGAACCCGGGTTGAAAAACTGAAATACATTGAATCCTATAGGACTTAATTTTTCAAACATTTTTTAAGTGAATTTAAAATTCACAAATTGTTTCGAAAATTTTAGAAAATGTTCAAGTTATCTCATAATATATATATATAAAAATTTGAGCAAAATATATATGGTAGTTTTTAAATAAATATTAAAATAATAATTACACCCATATTATATGAAGAGATAGTGTGACCCACTTCGAAATAAAATATGGCATCCATCTATTTTTCCTAGTGTAAATATCGCGATTTTTAAAGTTCTTTTAAATTTATATTTAGTGTTGCTCCGTCCTAAAACAGCTTTATTTTTGCCTATTTTCTGTGCATTTTCTGTGCAATTATATGCCTACGCAATTACAATATTTTTGATTTTAAAGGATCACTAAATTTTGATTATTTCTACAACGAAGCCTAAATTTAATGGATGGAGAATGTAAACAAGTGATTGTAAGATGAGTTGTATAAGAGTTGCTTATTTTTTTTCAGGCAAAATATTCAGCTCTGAAGTCTGGAATAAAAGTGATATGAATGAAATATTCATTGCTTTTACATAGAGAGCCAGGCGATTTATATTTCGATGACGTCATTTGAATAAAGTTCATTTTTTTCGATGAAGTTTTAAGTTTTCAAATATAATAAATTACTATAGTACTGTGATAATTTAATATATGTCAGCGCTCAGTGTATTGCATTTCAAAGACGTTTAAATAAAATTGCATTTCAGTTGGAAAGTGTTTCATAATCAATGCTTTATGCATGATTGATCTTTCCTGTTATTTTATCTTCGGATAGAGAAATATCAACTTCTATGATGTAATTAGTATTTTGTTAATTTATTAAATTCATATGTATAAAATTTTTTGTTCAGTATTCTATTGACGAATTTCTATGAATGGCAGTTCTCTCGTCTTCACTCAATAAAGAACCTTGCTACCTGATTTATTAACAGCTTTATAAAGAACCTTGCTACCTGATTTATTAACAGCTTTATAAAGAACCTTGCTACCTGATTTATTAACAGCTTTATAAAGAACCTTGCTATCTCAACCGGGAATCGAACCCAGGATTTTCGAGCTGGCCAGCCGACGCTCTAGGTTGAGCTACTGGGACAAAATGGGAAGTTCTTATCGTCGAAGTGGATTCTGAAACTTGTTAATAAATCAGCGGTGGCTCCAGTCCGATGGAGCGGAAAAGATTTTGCGTGAATAACATTTTATGAAATAAAACTATTGTAAATTTCAATAGGTTTATTCGATTTTTTTTATTTGATCCATTTGTTTCGTTTACGGGTTTTCAAAGCACTACAAGTTACTCGCTAAGTGTTTTTAGCTAGCTAATACTTTTAGCTTTCGCCCCAGTTTCATCTGGAAACTGCAACCATAGATCACTTCAAAATATAAAATTATTTTACTAAATTGCTTGGCGGTATATAAATTAAATTTATACAATATATTTGTGTGACGAGATTTTACATTCAAGTTAATCTATAAACTAGTCTGGCGGCACATAAATGCGTATTTAAATACGTATATTTCATTTATTCTGTCCAAACCTCACCAATTAGTAAACATCTTTAGAATCCTCAAGATCATTTAACTTCCTATTTTTTAAACAAAATAAAATTTCTCTGGTGCTGTTTATAGCTAGCACTTTAAGATACAAGCAGTTTTTTAAGATGCAAACTTGTAAAACGAAAAGGTTTCAATCTTCTTTAATTTGACAAGATGACTACTCGAAAACTATAAGAGCTTTTTTGAAATGTAAATATAGATTGGTTTTGAAACTAAATCTCTTAATGCATATTTTTATCGCTTACAATTTATATCTATATACTGTAGTTTCTAAGATATTTCGAGTTAATTAAAGAAAAATGAAAAATAAAAATACTAGCTGGAATAGATACTTTTGAAAGTTTTTTCGAAAAAAAAAGGTTCAAAATATTAAAATATTGAAATTATTTTTATATATTCATAATCTAGATTCAATTTCTGACAAAACAAGAAAAATTATTTACATTTTTATTTATCAGGTTCCAGGCTATAAGCGTCTGAAATGTTTACATTCTTCGTAACGCTCCGCTTTCCGAACCCTAAGTACACTTTAAAACATTTTGCAACCTTTGCTTATTTATTTCAACTACTTTGTTGATAATTCCAGCAAACGATCAGAAAAGTCGAAATTACAGGCATTCATGAAAATTCCAGCTTAATTTCTGAAATACTTCGCTAATTATCGTCTGTCGAATTTATTTTTGCCTTATTTTTGTATTTATATAAATACTAGCTTTTTATAGCTTTTAATATACTAACTTTATTTATTAACTAACTTTTTTTATTAACATATACTACCCGTTCTGCGTACGGAATATATAATATAAAAAAACTTTTAAATATATAATATATAATATAAAAATATATAATATATATAATATAAAAAATATATAATATAAAAAAATATATAATATAAAAAAGCTTGTATTATATTATATGTTTTATATAATATAAAATATATAATATAATAAAAGCTTTTAATATACATATATAAATATATAATATACATATACTTTTAATATACATATATAAATATATAATATACATATACTTTTAATATACATATATAAATATAAATATATAATATAAAAAAGCTTTTAATATACTAACTTTATTTATTAACTAACTTTTTTTATTAACATATACTACCCGTTCTGCGTACGGAATATATAATATAAAAAAACTTAATTCACAATCATGAGCAAATTCGTATAATATTCTAAATTACATTGTTATTCAAAGCATTCTATTAAAATATTTAAATTAATGCTCCTAAAAAGAAGTTTAAGAATCTATGTTCTTCCTATACAAATTTATACTAAATTATATTAAGAAATTATACTAAGAATCTCTGTTCTCTCTATATAAAAATTATCTTCTCAGGCAAATCTGAAGAATAAAACAGCCTGATCCCGTTTGTAAACAAATTTACAAAAAATATGAAATTGAATCAATAGATGCCAAAATGAAAACGCTAAACTTGTATGGGGATATATGTAATTGCTTATATTCTCGTAGATTAGAAGATAGATCGGTGTACTTATAGAAAATTACCCGTACTACCATATATGAGTTTCAACCTTTTTTGCTAAAATAAAACAGATGATGTAATAAATTGAAAATATTAATAATCCCAATAATCTTTAAAACTGAAGGCCGTAATTGATATCATCCAGTCAAAAATGCAATTTCGATAAAAATTTATTTTATATACATTTCTTTAGTATATAAACCTGAAAAGATTTAACAAAAATCGTCTGCTGCATAAACACATTGGATTTAAATCCGTTGTTATGCGACATGTTATTATTTTCTTTAAATAAAGTTACGGGAAGATATATCTTTTGCATAATGATATGTCTATGAAAGGTTTAACTGTGAGTTTTTAATTAATATCTAGATAACCCCTGATTCTAGAAACTTGAAACATGGACACATGGACTAAATTTTAAGTGGGGATATTCCAGGCTACCCACAAAATTTCATGAAATTCGATTCAACTGTTCCCCTGTGATGATGAGACAAACAGGCAGAAATATTTTCAAATTTATTTAAATATATATATATATATATATATATATATATATATATATATATATATATATACAGGGTGAGTCAGAACTTTTGGGCCGAACTTTAAGGGGTGATAAATCACATCTAAACAAGCAATTTTTGTCATACAAAGCAGGGTCGTAACGCGAGAGGTGAACCGCTAGACGTCGCTGACATTGAACTCAGTGACGACTGTTGTTGTTGTTGTTGAAACCCAGACCGTCCGACCTACCAGGAAGGTGTAGAAAGCCCAGACCACACGACCAACCCAAAGGCTTATGGTAGCTTACTGTGTGGCCGGTACGAGGAAGGTGTAAGGTAACTGCTTGGACGGTCGGGAAGTGCCACCCAATTTAGACCGGAACCCAGTGGGGGAGGCATCCACAAGGACCGTACCCTCCTTCCCCTACCACCAACCTCTCGGAAGGACTTACGGACCCACATGTTTAACGTGATCGTACTCCGCGTGAACACGGCGGCAGTTTTGGCAGTGGCTGGAATCGAACCTGGGCCTACCGAGTGCAACACCACAGGGCTACCGCGCCCGCAGTGACGACTGCGTCAGAACTAGCCAGGGTTTAATCTGAGTTTAAAATTTCTTTAGCAAAAACGCTAAAATCTCTTGTTTCATCTACGATAGCCCCATCGACTCCGACGAGGGCCTTGTTGCTAGGATTGCTGTTGCTGCCGGCCACAGAATACTATATTAATCTGTATATTAATATTAATATTAATATATCTTATTTATTAATCTGTGCTGCCGGCGTTGTCCAAGATATGTCGGGTGTTTTTGCTAACGTGCGCCTCTCGCTACGTCGCAGGTGTGAAGCCTGCATTACTGCTGGTGGTCGCACTTTTGAGCAGTTTCTGTAACTTTATCCATGCATTCTGCAATTTCTGTCAGTATAACGTACTTCGTGCATACTCTGTCATTTTTGTGTTTCCTCACTTCACGAGAGAGTCATCATTTCCTCATTTCATGAGCTAATACCACCTAGCGGTTCACCTCTTGTGTTACGACCCTGCTTTGTATGACAAAAATTGCTTGTTTAGATGTGATTTATCACCAGTGGCGGCTCGTCTATAGGCACTGTGGCACTGCGGAAACGACAGTGCTCTCTCTCCCTCGCAGACTCGCTTGCAGCTTCCTATGTGCGCATGCGCACATAGGAAGCTGCACGCGAGGCTGCGAGGGAGAGAGAGAGAGCGGTGTTTGACTGTTGAGCGCATGCGCACATAGGAAGCTGCAAGCAAGGCTGCGAGGGAGAGAGAGCACTGTCGTTCCCGCAGTGCCACAGTGCCTATACACGAGCCGCCACTGTTTATCACCCCTTAAAGTTTGGCCTAAGGGTTCTGACTCACCCTGTATATATTATCATAGCTATCAGGAACCTTATTCCCCATTACGGATAGTTGATTCCCCTGAAACTTTCAGTAACATGCCTGTAAATGTTTTACATTATATATGTGTACTTCCCGACCGTCCAAACAGTTACCTTATACATTTCTGGTAGGTCGGACGGGCTGGATCTCAACATTATATATATGTTATTCACTTCGAAACAATTCGGCTATTTCTATACAAATACGCATTACAGAGAGTGTCAATTAGAGCACCTTCGGCGACCCGATTTTTTAAATATCAGAACGAAGTAAAAAACATTAACTGCAGAATATATTTTTATACAAGACTGACCTCAATCGCACAAGATTTACATCGCCTGTTTTAAACTTCAATTAAAACGATATGTATGTAGTCAGGATAATACAATTGCAGAAAGATTGATCCAAGTTACGCTTTCCGTCATCGTTTCCTGTTCACGGAGAATGCCAGAACACGATTTTTTATGAGCAGCTGTAAATTAATGATCTTCAGAAGTGTTGAAAAAGGTCTCCCGAGAACGCCTAGTAGCTACAGATTAGAATTGGTTTATATGTGTTGAGTCTACAAATCAATATATAATATATGTATACGGCTGTAATTGTTCCTTGTAGGGATTTCAAATAGAAAATGGTTGGTTGTGAACGCAGAGGTACTATGGGAGTGGTTTTGAAATTAGCAAAATCCATAACACATTTATGTGAAGTAAGCTGTAAGCTAGTAAAAAAAAATCTGATGTGAGCAGCACATGACTTTCCCTACATTTCGACTTCACTACTTTCACTTCAAATCAATGTTACTTATTTGCTTCTTTCACTTCAATGAAATTATGACATTGGTTGATTGATGTCGTGTATATTTGAGTTAGAAAAAATGATGTTCAGAAGTGTTAAAAGACTACATTGTAAAACATTTGCAAGCATGTTACTGAAAGTTTCGGGGGAATCAACTGTCCGTAATTGGGAATAAGGTTCCTGATAGTTATGATAATATAAATAGAATGATAATCCTTCGCACCCAGGAACTCCGTAAGCAAGCGTCTTGGCTTGGCTTGGCTATAGATATAAAAATACAAAAATAACGCTTCGGCAGACGATAATTAGCTGAATATTTCACAAATGAAGCTGGAACTTTCATTAACGCCTATAATTGCGATTTTTCTGATAGTTAACCGAAATTATTAACAAAGTAGCTGAAAAAATTGAGCAAAGGTTGCAGAATGTTTTACAGTGTAGGGATGAGCTTGTAATCCCTAGAAGACGCGTCCGTAGATATTCTAAAGAGGTTTGATATGGGATAGGATACGCGTAGTATATACGATATCTACGGGCGCGTTCCCAGGTAACGGATGGGGGAATGCTTCCCATTGGGTGGTAGAAGGAAAATGAAATACCTTCCGTGGACCTACAGGCAGAAGTCCAACCTCCTGGAGGCAATAGCAACCCCACTTCCATCATGAGAAATTATGATATTGTTAAGGATATATAAAAAGGTTTACTGTGCTTTGCTTCTATTCAAACAATACATAGCGGGCATTTGCTTCTTTCAAGAACTTTGCTTTATTCAAAGTCACACTATCTTTACAGACAGGCATTCCTGTTACGTGAATGTAGGGTTGATATATACAGGGTGTTCAGAAAGTTCCGGAACGGTGCAATATCTCGAGAAATACACTTCTGGTCAAAAAATAAAAAAACACGTATTCAATATTTTTAGAAAAGCTATCCAATGATACCTAAATTGAACCCCTCCCCCCCCCCTCCTGGGGGAGAGGGGTGGGGCAACTTTGAAATCTTCAATGGGAACCCCCCCCCCCCCCCATTTTTTATTGCAGATTTGGATTCTCCAGAAAAAATGACATACATTTGACCTACGATTTTGATTCAAGCACCCTGATCATGAGAGGCAAGGGGACTCATGTTAATCAAGCACCCCGAAGGGAACAGAAAACTACTACATCCACATCGTTGTTCCTGGGTAGTGCTAAAAGTAGTTTTGAAACGTTTTCTAAATTGAAGTCAACAGTTGTCTCTGAAGTGAACGGTTAGCTGGGGGAGGGGTTCAATTTTAGCATCATTGGATAGTTTTTTTTGAAAATATTGAACAAGTATTTTTTTATTTTTCTATCGGAAGTGTATTTCCCGAGACATTCTCATTTTTAAACGTTTGTGTCCAACTTCCGTTTTTCTCGATTATAGCGCCGTTTGTGGAAACAAAAATCAAAAATCGTAGGTCAAATGTATGTAATTTTTTCTGGAGAATCCAAATCTGCAATAAAATATAGGGGGTACCCATTGACGATTTCAAAGTTGCCCCTCCCCCCAGAAGGGGGGAGGAAGTCAATTTTGGTATCATTGGATAGCTTTTCTAAAAATATTGAATACGTGTTTTTTATTTTTTGATCCGAAGTGTATTTCTGGAGATATTGTGCCGTTCCGGAACTTTCTGGACACCCTGTATATTGAATATCAGGGAGGGGTTCCCAGATTTGGCAAATTATCGTGGCTTTTCGAATGTACTAAAACTTTTTCATAATAACGAATATTCTGGAAAATATGAGCCTCTTCTGGAAGTTCATATGGAAATTAGTATGTAAAAGGAGTCATCGGTCAGTTGGAGAGCAGTTAAAGATACGAGCTAAAATGAATTATGAGACACATCAATGATTTGAGAATAATATCAGCTATTTTGTGAATTAGCTGAGCATTTATATTGCTGTTTTATTGTACATGACGGTTGATTAACGATCTTGTGAGATAGCTATCGAGCTATTCGCTGTATATTGTTCCTGTTTACTCTTATTAGTGTTTTTAAATAAAAGTTTTGGTTGCCCAAAAATTGGGACTCATTCTTGTATCCTGGGAGTACACCTACGATTCTAGGGGATACGTAGTAGCAATATATAAAATCTGATGTGGGCAGCACAAGACTTTTCCTACAGACTCAAATTCATGTTCTCTTTATTTCATTCATAATTCATTAAATAATGTTTAATTGCACAAAATAACGCGCATAATTGTTTGAAATGCCACTGAATTTGCACTTTTAATTCAATTTTCGTTTCCATTTGGTAACTGGGCGGCGTAGAATAATGTGAAAAAACTAAAATATTATGAGAACGGCTAGTTCTGGAGAAATGGGGTTGGTCTTATTACTTTCATCGTCAAAAATTACATATAAAAAAGCATTTAATGTATACATTTGAGAATACGTAATTTTTTATTTTAGATTTTGACGATTTTTGCGGGCTATTTCCCCCAAAAAAGGCAAAGTTCCTTTTCCCAAATCGAACCAAAATCGAATCAGCACTAGGTGATCCACAAGTGACTTATCTATGAAATTTTGTGAAATTTGGTCAATTAGTTTTTTAGCTAGTGTGGATAAATGCGATTTTTGCTGGCCTTGTCGCAAAAAAAAAATAATGTTCTTTTATCCCGAACTATACCAAAATGCAATCAGCAGCAGAGTCACCTACAAATGGCTTATCTATAAAATTTTATGAAATTTGGTCTATTAGTTTTTGAGTTAAAGTGGATACGTATATTGCACACACGCACACACACAGACGTTACGCAAAAAATAGTTTTTTTGCGTTCTAGAGGCCCCAAAATATGTAGATCCGTCGAAGACTCGAGTTGCGATTTTCGACATGATTCCAATACTTTCCCTATATACTACCATGCTTTGCAGGGAAAGTAATAAGATCCACGAATAAATGTGTTTGACATTGGATTAACATGTAAATTGAAATGGAGCGCTTTTGGTAACTTATCTATTAGTTTGTACAGAATGAATTATCCATACTGACGTGCACAACGGACTAAATCCCCGAAAATGATGTTAACAGTGGGGGTTACTTTTTTTTTTTTTTTTTTTTTTTGCGAAATGGCCCACAAAATAATATGCATCCACTCTAGCTAATAAGCAGTGACATAATTTCACAAAATTTGATAGATAAATTAGCTGAGGAATACTCTGATGCTGATTAGATTTTGGTCCGTTTAGGAAAGAAAGAACCTGTCTCTTTTACAAAATGGTCCTTGGAAATTGCTAGAATCTAAAATAAAAGACTACATATGCTCAAATATATCAATTATAGGATCGTTTATACGTAGTTCTTCTGACGACGAACAGTATATGACAATTTCCACAGCTCTAGGAAGTCGTTTTTGAGATATTTTAGATTTTTCGTACTTTTGCTACGTCGCCTTTAAAAAAATGTGATGTGAGTAGTATATGACTTTCGAGGCAGACTCATATTTACGTTCTCTTTCTTTTTTCAATAATTCATTAAATTGAGTTTAATTGCATAAAATAACAGCCATAATTATTTTAAATTAACCTGAATTTGCACTTTTAATTCAATTTTCGTTTTTATTTGGTAACTGGACTTATTCTCAAAGGTGGCGTAGCGAAAATACCAAAAAACTAAAATATCACGAGAACGGCTAGCCCTAGAATAATGGGGTTGGTCTTATTCTTTTTGCGGTAAAATATCATATAAAATAAGCATTTAATTGATATATTTGAGCATACCTAGTTATTATTTTTAGATTTAATAATTTCTGCGGGCCATTTCGCGAATAAAAGCAGGTTCTTTTTTTCTGATTCATAACAAAATCTAATCAGCACTAGGTTAACCTACAGAATTTTGTGGAATTTGATGTATGCGTTTTTTTAGCTAGAGTGGATACAGGTAATTTTTGCAGACCATTTCGCAAAAAATGGCATGTTCTTATATCCTAAATCGTACCAAATACTAACCTGCTGCTGATTAGAGGTCACACATAAGGAACTTACCTACCAAATTTTATGAAATTCGGTCAATTAGTTTGTCAAAGTGGATACAAGATCTGCACAGACAGATGGACACACACACACTGACGTCCCGCTAAAAATAGTTTTTTCGTGTTCTAGAGGTCCCAAAACGTGTAGATCCGTCGAAAACTCGAGTTGCGATTTTCGACACGATTCCAATACTTCCCCTATATATTACCATGTATTACAGGGAAAGTAAAAATGTCCAGTAGCTAAATAACAACGGAAATTGAATTAAAACTACAAATTCCGTGTAATTTTCGGCATGATTCCAATACTTTCCCAATACATTACCATGTATTGCAGGAAAAGTAAAAATATCCAGTCGCTAAATGAAAACTGAAATTGAGTTAAAACTGTAAATTCAGTGTAATTTTGGGCACCATTCCAATACTTTTCCTATACAATACCATATATTGCAACGAAAGTAAAAATGTCCAGTCGCTAAATGAAAACGGAAATTGAATTGAAACTACAAATTCAATGTAATTTAAAGTAATTATCCGTCTTATTTTGTGTTATTAAACCCAATTTAGTGATAACAAACAAAAAAGAGAAAAAGAATTTGAGTGAAAGTCATGTGCTGCTCATATCAGATTTTTATGTTACATATTTTTCCCGCGCTTTCTGCGGTTATTAAAAGTAAAAACATATCACAACACCACCTTCCTGATGAGGGCGAAATGATGCTTTTCGACTCACGTCGGCTTTCAGCACATAACATCAAAGAAACAAATTCCGGCATCTGATAATAGCAAAATGGAACAACTCTCATTTATGTATCTCTTCAGGCTAGCGTGAAACGATAAAATGAATGAGATACGCTAAATTACAATTTTGATATCAGTGGATGATATCAAAACATAAAATGGACATTTATGAAAGTTCTCCGCGTAGTAAATCATTCGGAGGGCTTATTCTTGGAAATCGGTTTTTTCCTCCTGAAATGCTTTAGTGTGCATACGTACATAGTTTATATAGATAAGTATTCTGATTGGTTAAAATATGTTTTCGCTTATATAGAAAAAGGCGTTTTTGTTTACATGGAAATAGAGATTTTGCTTATTAAGATATTACTTTCCCTGTAATATATGGTAATGTATAGGGAAAGTATTGGAATCATATCGTAAACCGCAACTCGAGTTTTTGAGTGAGCTAGATGTTTTTGGAACTCTAAAACACGAAGAAACTATTTTTAACGTGATCTATGTGTGTGTCTCTGTGTGCAATGTATGTATCACTTTAACTCAAAAACTAATTGACCAACTTTCATTAAATTTTTTTAGGTAGGTCAACCTTGTCGCCAACGGCCCTACCATGCTGAAAACACCAGTTCTCGTTATATCACCGAAGTCAAGGAGCATCGGGCGCGGCTAGTACTTGGGTGGGTGGCCACCTGGGAACAAACACCGCGTACTGTTGGCACATTTCGGGCGCGGCAGCCCGGTGGTTTGCGCGCTGGATTTACACTCTGCCACAACTGCCGCCGTGTTCATGCGGGGTACGATCACCTTAAACATGTGGATCCGAAAGTCCTTCCGAGAGGTTGGTGGTAGGGGAAGGAGGGTACGGTCCCTGTGGATGCCTCCCCCACTGGGTTCCGGTCTAAATTGGGTGGCAGTTCCCGGCCGTCCAAACTGTTACCTTACACCTTTCTGGTAGGTCGGACGGCCTGGGTCTCAAAAACAACAACATGTAGGTTACCCTGGTGCTGATTAAATTTTGGTACGATTCGGGAAAAAAGAACTTAACTGTCTTGCAGAAAGGCCCAAAAAAATTAAAAGTGCAAATTCATTATAATTTCAAACAATTATGCTTATTATTTCATGCAATTAAACTCTATTTCATGAATTATTAAAGAAATAAAGAGGTCATGAATTTGAGTCTGTAGGGAAAGTCGTGCTTCCGTCGTTAGATTTTTGATTATACAGTGTAAAGAATCTTGCTGCCCCAACCGGGAATTAAACCCTGAATCTCCGAACTGACCAGCTCTACCGTTGAGCTACTGGAACGAAATTGCAAACTCTGGTTATCGAAGTGGACTCTGCATTCTCCTCCCTCTAATGTCAGATTGACGTGCAACTGACAATCTGACCGACCACCTCCTGCTATTTTTACCTCAGGTTAGCCTCCTGATACTAATTTTTTTTTACCCAGGTTAGCATCCTACCTGATCGTTGTCCTCTTAATTTGAAATCGGCCCTCAATATCCCAGAGTCCAATGCATCCGTTCTAGTCGTACTAAGGTCACTTTCATACCTTCGACATCTTTTCACTAACCTACAGGGTTAATTCGTTCGGGCGCCGTTATAAAGAACCTTGCTGCCCCATCCGGGGATCGAACCCTGGATCTCCTAACTGACCAGCCGCCGCTCTACTGTTGAACTGCTGGGACGAAATTGCAAGCTCTTATTGACGAAGTGGACTCAATTAACACCAATTAACAGTCAATTTAGTTTGTATAGAAATAGTCGTAAATTAGAGTTTATTTAGATATTTTATCCTTCCTGTGCATTTTATTACCCGCCCCTTTTGCTAATTCTATTCTGTGTACTACTACTACTATATTAGTGTTTTAGATGTATTTATTCATCATTTTCTCCACAAGTGACAATAAACGAAAACATGACATTTTATCGCCCTCTTTGCCTAGTGATTGAAAAAAAAATCTGATGTGGGCAGCACATGACTTTCCTTATATAATGCAATGAATTTACTACTTTTACAGTTAAAAAATAGATTATTTTTATAGTAGATATTTATATTCTTTCCAAGATATTGAATTTTCGTCAATGAGTCGTCATTTTCATTGATTTAGCGTCATTTTTATCCATTTGGCGAGATTTTCGTCAATTTGGCAACATTTAAAAAAGTCGGCAAGTTGGCGATATTCCGCCAAATTCGTCACCAAAATCTCGCCAAGCTTTATTGAAGGAGAAATAAGTTATTCTTATAGCAGATAAATGACTATTGGCGTTCAAATACAAAAGTATTACTCAAAATATCTTTTTTCATGAATGGAACGAGCTAGATTCAGCGGAATGATGTCACCCAATTTATCGCATGGTAATACATATGAAAAGTGAACATGTTTCTCAATAGGAAATATTTTTTTTTATTTTATATGACTTTTTGATTATTTTTTTTTAAATGCGCAATATCTCGAGAACGGTTCATGCTAGCGTTCTAAAATTTATGTCAATCGTTTTCTAATGAAAAATTACATAAAAAATGTCTAATTGCGTAATTTTATTAGCGGTTTTGCTTTTTTGATGATTTTTTCAAAATTTCACCCGAAAATTTAGGGGGGGGGTTCTGAACATTCGATTTGCGATAAAAACAATAGACTTCCAGTGTTTACAGATTGTGATTTTTGTACCAAATTTCGTTCGGATCGGTGCATTCCTTCGTCAGTTATCGTCTCCATAGACTCACTGACACGCACACACAGACACACACACATGCTTTCACACACACACACACACACACACACACAGACATCACTTCAAAAATGTTTGATTCGTTATCAGGGATGCTTGAAACGTGCTCTCCCGTCGAAAACTCGAATTCGAATTTTCGACCCCGTTACAATACTTTCTTTATAATGTATATAAGGAAAGTAAAAAAGGAATATTTACCATTTAACTCCCCCCCCCCCCATTATACATGACAATGCATAGGGAAAGTATTGGAATCGTGTCGAAAATCACAACTCGAGTTTTCGACGGAACTGCACGTTTCGAGCACCCTAGAACACGAAGAAGCTATTTTTAGCGTGACGTTTGTGCGTTTGTTTACTTGTGTGTCTGTCTATGTGTATGTCAGTGTGTATGTCTGCAATACATGGTAATGTATAGGGAAAGTATTGGGATCATGCCGAAAATCGCAACTCAAGTTTTCGATGGATATACACGTTTCAGAACCTCTAGAATACGATAAAACCATTTTCAGTGTGACGTCTGTGTGTGTGTCTGTGTGCCTGTCTGTGCAATGTATGTATCTACTCTAACTCAAAAACCAATTTACCAAATTTCATAAAATTTGGCAGGTAAGTCACTTGTGGGTTACTCTGGTGCTGATTAGATTAAATTTCTCATTTAATAAAGTTAAGAAAATGCTATTTACATAATAAATCCATCACGAAGACATACGTGACTAGATGGATATCAGCAAGCAGATTCTTCAACTTCGTGATTTTTAAGATAAAATCAACGCCAAAGAAAATATAGGTAAATTTAATATTTAAAAATCCTCCAAGCAAATGAGATAAAGCTAGTGAAAGAGTAATTGAATATGTACAAAAAGAAAGAGCTACAACAGACATTTTATACTGTCTTTAAATCACTATCGAAACACTACCACTAAATATTACAAAAATAACGTCAGATAAAAAGAACAATTTAGGGCTTTCTCAATAAGGAATTATTTCTATGTTGTAAGTTAATTATAATACCTCATTATTTCACAGTAAACATTCGTAATTTATGAGAACATTTTCATTTGCTTCTAAAGTTAGCTTATTCTTCCCTTTCGTTCTCGTTTGCTTTAACCAAATTTTTCGGATATCCAAGTTGCTATAACTGGTTCATAATAACTCGAATATTCGGGATCAACTGTATTATGTTAAATTTCAGCCTAACTACACTGCATTACTGTTAAACTACACTACTGTTAAATAGAAAATGTTCTCAATAGTAAGAAACTGTAAAAGCTGGTTATTCCCGTGCAGGGAAGAATAAGGCTATTAAGGAAGAACTTTCGTAAGTTCGTATTAGCGGGCGAAATCGTGTTTAGGCACTAATTTAGGGCGTAGCTGCACGAAGGGTGAAAAACAACAGCACGTGCTTCCCCTCAGCGGGTGACTCCTTTTGAAAAATTGAATGTATGAACACTGCTTTAAATCTCGGGCAACAGCGGGTACATTTCCTAGATAAAAATTTAGTAAAATTATAGCTGCTGTAAAAATTAAAAATTTTCTTATTTATCTTAAAGAAAGATATTATTTTTTGCTTCTAGAACTGGGTTATTTATTTACAATTAAATCATCATAATTTTACGGATATGGTTCCTTGTCTTAATATATTTTTGCAAACCTGTCAAATTCTTTCACAGGAGTCTTTTCTTTTGAAAACCAGTCACTCGTACAGGAAACACATGTACAGGCGTTTTTTTTTTTTTTCATGACGTGCATCTAGGGTTGCCAGATGCTGAAGTTCGAAAGGGGGTTGCCAGATTTGGCGATTTATCGCGGCGACATTTCATAGATTTGAGAAACACTCCAAATAACGTATTTTCCACGAGATTTGAGAGATTTCTAGAAGTTTCTATAGAGAGTCTTTAAAATGAGTCATCCCTCGGAGAGCAGTTGACGTGATACGCGCTATATTGAACTGCCATTCGTCAATATTTCTAGAATAGTAGCTGCTGTTGTGTGAAATAAAATACGTCAATGTTTCGAAATTAGTGGAGCATTTAAGAGCTGGTTTACTGCATATCGTTCCTGTTTACGCTGTGCTTGTGAATAAACGTGTTAGTTATCCAGTATATCGGACTCATTCTTGTATACTGAGCGTACACCCACGATTCCAGAGAATACGCCATAACACTATATTATAACATTTTACCAGTCGTTCAAAAAGTCCCCCCAGGAAGGCATTCCCTGTGGGTGCTGCGTGGTAATCTTTTAACTCTTCCAATTCATAATACCTTCCTCTCTAAAAAGAGCAATGACATTCAAGACTGTCATTTTGACGGACATTTCCTTGGGTTATTCAATAAGAGGGCATCTTTCTTGCGTTAAAACAGTGCCACTTTAAAAAAAATGGTTCTAACTCACATTTACGCTGCACAGATAAATGCAATAGATACCCACTCAACAATAATAAATGTGTTAAAAGTACGACTGAACAATGAAGTTTTAACAATTATTTCAAGAGAAAAGCGACAAAGGAAAATAAAAATGGCATTGTACTAATAGCGTGATCACGAGAGATAATTGTATGCGGTCATTGGCTTACAATCGGTATTTTGAATCGCACGTTGGAATAGAAAAAGCAGACATTTTTTGTAGGTTAACTTTCATATTGAATGGGAATGGTCAACGCTATTGTTGTATGAATGGAGTTTATCAATTTTGCTCAACGGGAGTTGCACCTATATGCTTTTCTTACAGGTGCTGTGCGTTGACGCATTATTAAGATCACGATTTCACTGCGATCTGTGTCACAGACCTGTTAATTTATTTTTATGATGCTCAATATCGCTAAGAGAGATTTAAAAAAAAAAAATTTTAATTATTTATTTTTAGGGGTGTGGTCACACCATTAAAATATTAATCTATCATTACTTTAAAAATAAAGACAACCAAAAAATTATCCATAATTAAAAGTATTTTATTAAAATCTCCTTTTACGACGTACTGAAATTATACAGCCTTTGCTCTTTCTGGTATTACTGTGCCCTTCATCAGTGGCGAAGTGAAAATAAGTGGCGATCATGTGCTTATATACAGGACATAACCGCCAGACAAAATTTACATTTTACATTTTTAAATAAAGCATTTAAAATATAGTTTAACTATAAAATACAAAAATTATGTATTATTACTTTCCTTATATACATAATGTATAAGGAAAGTATTGTGACGGGGTCGAAAATTCGAATTCGAGTTTTCGACGGGAGAGCACGTTTCAAGCATCCCTGATCACGAATCAAACATTTTTGAAGTGATGTCTGTGTGTGTGTGTGTGTGTGTCAGTGGGTCTGTGGAGACGATAACTGACGAACGAATGGACCGATTCGAACGAAATTTGGTACAAAAATCACAATCCGTAAACACTGAAAGCCTATTGTTTTTAAACGTAATCGAATGTTCAGAACTCCCCTAAATTTTGGAGTGAAATTTTGAAAAAATCGTCAAAAAATCAAAACACCTAATAAAGTTACGCAAATAGACATTTCTTATGTAATTTTTCATTAGAAAACGATTAACATAAAATTTAGAACGCTATCATGAATCGTTCTTGAGATCACATTTTTAAAAAAAATTATCAAAAAGTCATATAAAATAAAAATATATATTTCCTATTGAGAAACATGTTCACTTTTCATATGTAATACCATGCAATAAATTGGGTGACATCATTCTCGTGGATCTAGCTCGTTCCATTTATGGGAAAAGATACTTCGAGTAATACTTTTGTATTTGAACGCCAATAGCCATTTATCTGTTATAAGAATAACTTATTTCTCCGTCAGTAAAGCTTGGCGAGATTTTGGCGACGAATTTGGCGGAATGTCGCCAACTTGGCGACTTTTTGAAATGTTGTCAAATTAACGAAAATCTCGCCAAATGGATTAAAATGACGCTAAATCAGTGAAAATAACGACTAATTGTCGAAAATTCAATATCTTGGAAAGAATATAAGTATCTACTATAAGAAAAACCTATTTTTTTTACTGTAAAAGTAGTAAATTCATTGCATTATATAAGGAAAGTCATGTGTTGCCCACATCAGATTTTTTTAAATGCCTTCTACTTTAAATGTCTCCAAACTTTAAGGGTAGGTCAGGCATACAGTATCAATATCACGTCCATTTTGCATAGGAACATGTGGCCGCAAACTCCACCTTGTGGTGCTACAGATGCAAGAAGAAGCAAAAAGAAAGGAATGAATGCATCACAGGTTTATTAGACATAATAATTGCAAGTATTAATTACAATTGTTGTATCATGTACATTATGTACATCATGTCGTTGTAGATCAGAAAACCACTTACCGTTGGCTTTAGGGATTTCTCGCGGCGAGAAAATGTCGGAAGAAATTAAAAGATAAAACGTGCAAATGAGATGGACGTGCATGCAGAGAAAGCCGCAATGGAAGAAGAGGTAGAAATTCCAGTAATTGTGTTCCTGTTAAGATCGCTTCAATTAAAACGTACGTTGATTAACTTTTACAAAAATAAATTCGCTGCAAATTAGCATAGTGTTAAAACGCATGATTAAAATCGGGGAATGGCTAAATTGATACATTTTGAACCTGATTTATGTAATTTGTTACTTTTCCTTCGATGCATTGTATAAGGGCAGAGAAATTGCCGGGTCATAGATTAGATTTCATTTTTTTAAAAATCGCTCCATTCCAAATAATCTAAAAATAACAATACTTCATTAATAACAGCCTAACGCATTTGCTTAAATGTATCAACCGGTTTAACCTGCAAAATAAAGCCAAATCAACGTTTAAAAAATAACTAAAACTTTTGCTAAATCAACTTTATTGGTTTGCAAAATGTATGTATCGCCTTGTCAATAGTACAAGAATTGTAGCCCCTAGAGACGGCTAAGGTTTTGAGATTTAATCTCACAGTTGAGTACTTGAGAATAAGAACACTTTTTTAAGGTACGAAAGTTAAAAAAACAGAAAATTTTTGCTGAATAGGATGATTGCAACGAGTATGAGGTGGAATAGTATAGATATTTTTTTGTCAATAGAAAGTTGATAGGTATAAAATGTTATAGCATTCATTTTTCCAATGACTTATTCCACACATTTTCACACCCACGGTTACCTTACACCTTTCGGGTAGGTCGGACGGTTTGGGTTTCATCAACAACAACAGCTTTTCACACCCGGCCGTCCAAACGGTTGCTCATGTCCTCGGAAGAGTCGGGCGGTCTGGGTCTTCAACACATTTTCACACTTCTCAGGAAGTTCCCTACCTTCGCTGTAATATCTGTTCTGTTTCGTTTATCCTTGCTAAAAACGATTTATTTTGCAGGTTAAACCGATTGATACATTTAAGCAAATGCGTTAGGCTGTTATTAATGAAGTAGTGTTATTTTTAGATTATTTGGGATTGATCGATTTAAAAAAAATTAAATCTAATCTATGACCTGTCAACTTCTCTACACATATACAATGTATCGAAGGAACAGTAACAAATCGCATAAATCAGGTTCAAAATGTATCAATTTAGCCATTTACCGATTTCAATCATGCATTTTAACACTATGCTAATTTGCAGCGAATTTTTTTTTTGTAAAAGTTAATCAACGTACCTTTTAATTGAAGCGATCTTAACAGGAACACAATTACGGAAATTTCTACCTCCACTTCCATCATCGCTTTCTCTGCAAGCACGTCCATCTCATTTGCACGTTTTATCATTTAATTTCTTCCCTAGATTTTTCCGTCGCGAAAAATCCGTGAAGCTAGCGGCAAGTGTTCTAGTTGGATATTCAACACCTGCCTAGAGAAAGGAAAAAACAATTACCGGCTTTAGCAGGTCTTTAGGCTCGGAGATGATACTAAAGATGAAAGTGTTTTTATTATTGTAAAACTCCGCCCTGAATTAAGAGTAACCGATTAAAATAAATTTTTAAAAGTTATGTTTATTTTAAATTTCTGGTGAATAAACAGAGGCGATATAAATTAGTAATGTCACCAGATTTTTTTTATGGTGGTGGTGGTGAGGGGGTGGGGGACAAAATATATTTTCCCATTTCTTCGAATTTCATTGGGCTGCAATATGTTCTGGAGATTACGACACACCTCTTTTCGAGTCCATTGCTATGAGTTACAAGCATTTTGGTGGGCTGATGTAAGTGCTTGTCTAGCACTGAAAATTTGAGAATATCATTTACATTCCTTGCATTCTGTGTAAGCAAATAATCAATATTTACATCATCCATCTGCAATATATCTATCTATATATATATACTAATTGCCAAGTGTCCGTCTGTCCGTCTGTCTGTCTGTCCGTCTGTCTATCTGTCTGTCTGTCACGCTTTTTTAGGCACTTCCCGAATAGATAAGGACTTGCAATTTGGTACACGGCTCGGTCGTTCGATAAAACCCCCCTGGAAAAATCGAATTTTTCGAAAATATTCTATAGAGGGGGTGCCCCACACCAAAACGTTCGAAAAGTGAAAAATGATGGGAAAACATGCTTTGCGATGAGATAGAGACTTCAAATTTGGTGTATGAGTAAATCGTTTAAAAAGGAAAAAGTGTACAATTTCAGATTTCGAATATTTTCTACTTAAGGGGGTGCCGCACACCAAAATGTTCGATTTACCGAATACATGAAAAACGGCTACTTTAAAATTTAATACAGGCTTGAAATTTGGTATATGGGCTAATCATTTGAAGAAAACACCCAAAATGAATATAGTTTGCTAAAATGTTCGTTTAGGGGGTGCTCCACACCAAAACGTTCGAAAAGTGAAATGATAGGACAGTATGCTTTGCGATAAGATAGAGACTTCAAATTTGGTGTATGGGTAAACCGTTTGAAAAGAAGAAAGTGTACAATTTCCGATTTCGAGTATTTTCTACTTATGGGGGTGCCGCAGTCCGAATTGTTCGATTTACCGAATAAATGAGAAAACGACTACATTAAAATTTGATAGAGGCTTGATATTTGGTATATGGGCGAATAATGTGATAGTAAGCCCAATGAAAATGGATTTTTTCAAAAATGCATATTTAAAGAGGTGGGTACTGTACACAAAAACATTCGAAAGGTGAATTGATAGAAAAAGCATGCTTTGCAATGAGATAGAGACTTCAAATATGGTGTAGGGGTAAATAGTTGGAAAGGTAGAAAGTGTGCAATTTCAGTTTTCCAACATTTGCTATTGTAGGGGGTGGAGCTCACTAAAATATTCAATTTGTCGAACAAACTGAAAACGCAGCCTTTATAATGTGATAGAAGCTTGAAATTTAGTATATGGACTCATCTTTTGAAAACCAAACCCAAGATGAATACGGTTTTCAAAAATGTTCATTTAAGAGGGTGCAACACAGAAAAACGTTGAAAAGGTGAAGAGATAGAAAAACATGCTTCGCGATAAGATAGAGACTTCAAATTTGGTGTACGGGGAGATAATTTGAAAGGAAGAAAGTGTGCATTTTCAGATTTCCAATATTTGCTACTTTAGGGTGTGCCGCACACCAATATGTTCGAATTTCCGAATAATGAAACACTCTTCCTTTTAAATATGATGCAGGCTTGATATTTGGTATATAAGCCAATCATCAGATAAAAAACTCAAGATGAACAGAGTTTTTCAGAAATGTTCATTTATGGGTCTGCTCCACACAAAAACATTCGAAAGGGGAATTAGCATGCTTCGGGGTGAGATAGAGACTTTAATTTGGTGTACGAGTAGATATTTCTAAAGGAAGAAGTGCACAATTTAAATTTTCCAATATTTTCTTCTTTAGGGGTTCTGCACACTAAAATATTCGAGTTGCCTAATAAATGTGAAACGCGAATTATTCGAAAATTTACATTATTCAGGTGTTGCTTATTCTGAGACCGTTGATATTTAACGGGTATTCTTCTAGTTATATATACTAATTGCCAAGTGTCCGTCTGTCTGTCTGTCTGTCCGTCTGTCTGTCTGTCCGTCTGTCTGTCACGCCTTTTTTAGGCACTTCCCGAATAGATAGAGACTTGGAATTTGGTACACGGCTCGGTCGTTCGATAAAACCCCCTGGAAAAATCGAATTTTTCGAAAACGTTCCATAGAGGGGGTGCCCCACACCAAAACGTTCGATAAGTGAAATGACGGGAAAGCATGCTTTGCGATGAGATAGAGACTTCAAATTTGGTATATGGGTAAATCACTTGAAAGGAAGAAAGTGTGCAATTTCAGATTTCCAATATTTTCTGCTTAAGGGGGGTGCCCCACACCAAAACGTTCGAAAAGTGAAATGACGGGAAAGCATGCTTTGCGATGAGATAGAGACTTCAAATTTGTTATATGGGTAAATCGTTCGAAAGGAAGAAAGTGTGCAATTTCAGATTTCCAATATTTTCTACTTAAGGGGGGGTGCAGCACACCAAAACGTTCGAAAAGTGAAATGATAGGAGAGCATGCTTTGCGATGAGGTAGAGACTTCAAATTTGGTGTATGGGTAAATCGTTCGAAAGGCAGAAAGTGTGCATTTTCAGATTTCCAATATTTTCTACTCAAGGGGGTGCCGCACACCAAAACGTACGAAAAGTGAAATGATAGGAAAGCCTGCTTTGCGATAAGATAGGGACTTCAAATTTGGTATATAGGTAAACCGTTAGAAAGGAAGAAAGTGTGTATTTTCAGATTTCCAATATTTCCTACTTAAGGGGGGGTCGCACACAAAAATGTTCGATTTTCCGAATAAATGAGAAACGGCCCCTTTAAAATTTGATAGAGGCTCAAAATTTTAAATATAGACTAATCATTTGATGAAAACACCCAAAACGAATATAATTTTTCAAAAATGTTCGTTTAAAGGGGTTTTCCAGAGGAAAACGTTCGAAATGTGAATTGATAAAAAAAAACATGCTTTGAAATAAGATACAGACTTCAAATTTGGTGTACTGGTAGATAGTTCGAAAAGAGGAACACGTGCAATTTCAGTTTTCCCATATTTTGAACTTTTGGGGGTGCCTCAAAACTAAATATTCGATTTGTCAAATAAATAAGAAACGCGAATTATTAAAAAATTTACATTATTCAGGGGTTACTTAATGTGGGGCCGTTGATTTCCAACAGGTATGCAGCTAGTATATACTAATTGTCCTCTAGTATAACTGAGTGTCCGTCTGTCTGTCTGTCTGTCACGCTTTTTTCAGGCACTTCCCAAATAGATAGAGACTTGCAATTTGGTACACGGCTCGGTCGTTCGATAAAACTCCCTGGAAAAATCGAATTTTTCGAAAACGTTCTATAGAAGGGGTGCCCCACACCAAAACGTTCGAAAAGTGAAATGATGAGAAAGCATACTCTGCGATGAGATAGAGACTTCAAATTTGGTGTATGAGTAAATCATTCGAAAGGAAGAAAGTGTGCAATTCCAGATTTCCAATATTTTCTACTTAAGGGGGTGCCGCACACCAAAACGTTCGAAAAGTGAAATGATAGGAAAGCATGCTTTGCGATGAGATAAAGACTTCAAATTTGGTGTATGGGTAAATCGTTTGAAAGGAAGAAAGTGTGCAATTTCAGATTACTAATATTTTCTATACTTAAGGGGATGCCGCACACCAAAATGTTCGATTTACCGAATAAATGAGAAACGGCTCCTTTAAAATTTGGTAGAGGCTTGAAATTAGGTATATGGACTAATCATTTGATGAAAACACCCAAGACGAATATAGTTTTTCAAAAACGTTCGTTTAAGGGGGTGCTCTAGAGGAAAACGTTCGAAAGGTGAATTGATAAGAAAACATACTGCGGAATGAGATAGAGATTTGAAATTTGGTGTACGGGTAGATAGTTGGGAAGAAAGAAAGTGTATAATTTCAGTTTTCCAATATTTTATACTTTAGGGTGTGTTGCACACAAAAATGTTCGATTTTCGGAATGAAGTAGAAATATCCCTTTTAGAACGTGACAGAGGCTTGATATTTGGTATATGGGCGAATCATTTGATAGAAAACCCAATAATAATGGAGTTTTTCAAAAATATATATTTAAGGGGATGGGTACTCTACAGAAAAACATTCGAAGGGTGAAATGATAGAAAAAGTATACTTCGCGATGAGTTAGAGACTTCAAATTTGTTATACTGGTAGGTAGTTTAAAAGGAAGAAAGTGTGCAATTTCAGTTTTCAAACATTTACTATTGTAGGGGGTGTCGCATAATAAAATGTTCGATTTCACGAACAACTGAAAAACGCCTCCTTGAGAGTGTGATAGAAGCTTGAAATTTAGTATATGGGCTAATCATTTGATAAAACAAACCTAAGATTATTACGGTTTTTCAAAAATTATCATTTAAGGGGGTGCAACACAGAAAATCGTAAAAATGTTCGACATATGAAGTGATAGAAAGACACTAGCCGCATACCCGTTGAAAATCAACGGCCCCACATTAAGCAATCCCTGAATAATGTAAATTTTTTAATAATTCGCGTTTCTTATTTATTCGACAAATCGAACATTTAGTTTTGAGGCACCGCCAAAAGTTCAAAATATCGGAAAACTGAAATTGCACATGTTCTTCCTTTCGAACTATCTACTTGTACACCAAATTTGAAGTCTGTATCTTATTTCGAAGCATGTTTTTTTTTATTAATTCGCATTTCGAACGTTTTCCTCTGGAGAACCCCCTTAAACGAACATTTTTGAAAAATTATATTCGTTTTGGGTGTTTTCATCGAATGATTAGTCTATATATAAAATTTTGAGCCTCTATCAAATTTTAAAGGGACCGTTTCTCATTTATTCGGAAAATCGAACATTTTTGTGTGCGGCACCCCCTTAAGTAGGAAATATTGGAAATCTGAAATTACACACTATCTTCGTTTCGAACGGTTTACCTATATACCAAATTTGAAGTCCCTATCTTATCGCAAAGCAGGCTTTCCTATCATTTCACTTTTCGAACGTTTTGGTGTGCGGCACCCCCTTGAGTAGAAAATATTGGAAATCTGAAAATGCACACTGTCTGCCTTTCGAATGATTTACCCATGCACCAAATCTGAAGTCACTATCTCATCGCAAAGCATGCTTTCCTATCATTTCACTTTTCGAACGTTTTGGTGTGGAGCACCCCCTGTAGACGGAAAATCGAACATTTTTGTGTGCGGCACCCCCTTAAGTGGAAAATATTGGAAATCTGAAATTCCGCACTTTCTTTGTTACAAACGATTTACCCATACTCCAAACTTGAAGTCTCTATCTCATTTCGAACGTTTTGGTATGCTGCACCCCTCCCCTTAAGTAGAAAATATTGGAAATCTGAAATTGCACACTTTCTTCCTTTCGAACGATTTACCCATACACCAAATTTGAAGTCTCTACCTCATCGCAAAGCATTCTTTCCTATCATTTCACTTTTCGAACGTTTTGGTATGCTGCACCCCCCCTTAAGCAGAAAATATTGGAAATCTAAAATTTCACGCTTTCTTCCTTTCAAACTATCTACCCGTACACCAAATTTGAAATCTCTATCCTATCGAGAAGCATGTTTTTTCTATCACTTCAACTTTCGAACGTTTTTCTGTGTAGCACCCCTTTAATGGACATTTTTGTCAAACTATATTCATGTTTGGTTTTTTTGTCAAATGATTAGCCCATATACTAAATTTCAAGTCTCTATCAAATTTTAAAGACGTATTTTCTCATTTATTCGGTAAATCGAACGTTTTGGTGTGCGACACCCCTTTAAGTAGAAAATATTGGTAAAATGAAATTTTACAATTTCTTCCTTTCAAACTATCTACCCTTATACCAAATTTGATATCTCTATCTCAATCCGAAGCATGGTTTTTTATCAATTCACTTTTCGAATGTTTTACTCTGGAGCACCCCCTTAATCGAACATTTTTGAAAAACTATATTTGTCTTGGGTGTTTCCATCAAATGATTAGCCCATATACCGAATTTCAAGCCTCTATCAAATTTTAAAGGAGCGTTTTCTCATTTATTCTGCAAATCGAATATTTTGGTGTGCTGCACCCCCTTAAGTAGAAAAAATTGGAAATCTGAAATTGCACTCTTTCTTCCTTTCTAACGGTTTACCAATACACCAAATTTGAAGTCTCTATCTCATCGCAAAGCATGCTTTCCTATCATTTCACTTTTCGAACGTTTTAGTGTACGGCACCCCCTTAAGTGGAAAATATTGGAAATTTGAAATTGCACACTTTCTTCCTTTCGAACGATTTACCCATACACCAAATTTGAAGTCTCTACCTCATCGCAAAGCATTCTTTCCTATCATTTCACTTTTCGAACGTTTTGGTGTGCTGCACCCCCCCCCCCTTAAGTAGAAAATATTGGATATCTGAAATTGCACACTTTCTCCCTTTCAAACGATTTACCCATACACCAAATTTGAAGTCTCTACCTCATCGCAAAGCATTCTTTCCTATCATTTCACTTTTCGAACGTTTTGGTGTGCTGCACCCCCCCTTAAGTAGAAAATATTGGAAATCTGAAATTGCACACTTTCTTCCTTTCGAACGATTTACCCATATACCAAATTTGAAGTCTCTATCTCATTGCAAAGCATGCTTTCCCGTCATTTCACTTTTCGAACGTTTTGGTGTGAGGCACCGCCTCTATAGAACGTTTTCGAAAAATTCGATTTTTCCTGGGGGTTTTATCGAACGACCGAGCCGTGTACCAAATTGCAAGTCTCTATCTATTCGGGAAGTGCCTAAAAAAAGCGTGACAGACAGACAGACAGACGGACAGACAGACAGACGGACAGACAGACGGACACTTGGCAATTAGTATATATAGATGCTCCACAATGGGATAGAGACATTAAATTCTGTGTTCTGGTAGATTGTTTGAAAGGAAGAAAGTGTGCAAATTTCAGATTTCCAATATTTGCTACTTCAGGAGGTGCCGAGTTCCAATATGTTCGATTTTCGGAATAAATGTTTTTAAATGTGATAGAGGGTTGATATTTGGTATATGGACCAATCATCTGATAAAAAACACAACACGAACAGAGTTTTTCAAAAATGTTCATTTATGGGGGTGCTCCAAAGAAAAACGTTCGAAAGGAGAGATGATAAAATAGTATGCTTCGGGATGAGATAGAGCCTTTAATTTGGTGTACTGGTAGATAATTCGAAAGGACGACGTGCACAATTTAAATTTTCCAATATTTTCTTCTTTAGGGGGTTCTACACACTAAAATATTCGATTTGCCGAATAAATGTGAAACACGAATTATTCAAAAATTCACATTATTCAGGGGTTGCTTATTGCGAGACCGTTGATTTTCAACGGGTATTCGGCTAGTCTATATATACTAATTGCTAAGTGTCCGTCTGTCTGTCTGTCTGTCTGTCTGTCACACTTTTTTCAGGCACTTCCCGAATAGATAGAGACTTGCAATTTGGTACACGGCTCGGTCGTTCGATAAAATCCCCTGGAAAAATCGAATTTTTCGAAAACGTTCTATAGAGGAGGTGCTCCTCACCAAAACGTTCGAAAAGTGAAATGATGGAAAAGCATACTTTGCGATGAGATAGAGACTTCAAATTTGGTGTATGGGTAAATCATTCGAAAGGAAGAAAGTGTGCAATTTCAGATTTCCAATATTTTCTAATTAAGTGTGTGCCGCACACCAAAACGTTCGAAAAGTGAAACGATCGGAAAGCATGATTTGCGATGAGATAGAGACTTCAAATTTAGTGTATGGATAATTCGTTTGAAAAGAAGAAAGTGTGCAATTTCAGATTTCCAATATTTTCTATACTTAAGGGGGTGCCGCACACCAAAATGTTCGATGTACCGAATAAATGAGAAACGGCTCCTTTAAAATTTGATAGAGGGTTGAAATTAGGTATATGGATTAATCATTTGATGAAAACACCCAAGACGAATATAGTTTTTCAAAAACGTTCGTTTAAGGGGGTGCTCCAGAGTAAAACGTTCGAAAGGTGAATTGATAAGAAAATATACTGCGGGATGAGATAGAGATTTGAAATTTGGTGTACGGGTAGATAGTTGGGAAGAAAGAAAGTGTATAATTTCAGTTTTCCAATATTTTATACTTTAGGGGGTGTTGCACACAAAAATGTTCGATTTTCGGAATGAAGTAGAAATATCCATTTTAGAATGTGACAGAGGCTTGATATTTGGTATATGGGCGAATCATTTGATAGAAAACCCAAGAAGAATGGAGTTTTTCAAAAATATATATTTAAGGGGGGGGGTACTCCACAGAAAAACATTAGAAGGGTGAAATGATAGAAAAAGTATACTTCGCGATGAGTTAGAGACTTCAAATTTGGTATACGGGTAGATAGTTTGAAAGGAAGAAAGCGTGCAATTTCAATTTTCAAGCATTTGCTATTGTAGGAGGTTGAAAACCCAGGCCGTTCGACTCATCCAAAGGACTTGAGCAACTATTTGAACGGCCGGAAAGGCTATTGTCGTGGGTGCCGCACACTAAAATGTGCGATTTTACGAACAACTGAAAAACGCCTCCTTTAGAGTGTGATGGAAGCTTGAAATTTAGTTTATAGGCTAATCATTTGATAAAAAACCCTAAGATTATTACAGTTTTTCAAAAATGATCATTTAAGGGGTGCAACACAGAAAAACGTAAAAATGTTCGAAATATGAAGTGATAGATACGATAGACACATCAAATTTAGTGTACTGGTAGATAGATTGAAAGGAAGAAAGTGTGCAATTTTCAGATTTCCAATATTTGCTACTTTAGGGGGTGCCGAGCGCCAATATGTTCGATTTTCGGAATAAATGAGACTCTCTTGCTTTTAAATGTGATAGAAGCTTGATATTTGGTATATAGGCCAATCATATGATAAAAAACACAACACGAACAGAATTTTTCAAAAATGTTCATTTATGGGGTGCTCCAAAGAAAAACATTTAAAAGGGGAGATGATAAAATAGTATGCTTCGGGATGAGATAGAGACTTTAATTTGGTGTACTGGTAGATAATTCGAAAGGACGACGTGTGCAATTTAAATTTTCCAATATTTTCTTCTATAGGGGGTTCTGGACACTAAAATATTCGATTTGTGGAATAAATGCGAAACACGAATTATTAAAAAATTTACATTATTCAGGGGTTGCTTATTGCGAGACCGTTGATTTTCAACGGGTATTCGGCTAGTAATATTCAATTACCAAAGCGCAACCAATCTCAGAGTGAACACCATCCAGATCGTGGTTATTGTATAAACAAGAACCAGCTAAGAAGACTGCCACAAAATCTGGTTAAAAAAACTGGCCCCAAAACTAGTTAAGAAGGTTAAGAAGACTACCTCTAGGGGTTTGGAATTTGCAGATCTTCAAACAGACGAACATGCTGAATATCTAGAGCAGCAACTTTCAAAGGGCGTGCCGCGAAATTGCTCTGTTTTTCCGCGAATAAAATAGCAAAAATATTGTTATTGAAATGAGAAAATAAGAGGAGGTATATAAAATATATTAAATATTTTAACATCGTTATTTACTAATACGTGACGTGATGAGTGATGACTAGTTTATATCCCCTTCGCTAAGGTTCGGGAGTTTTCCCGAACTAATTGACCTGAGACTAGGCCCATATTGGATCCCAATACATCCTAAGGATCCGATGTAGGCTTATCATGAAGGTTAGAGACAATTATATACTTCATGACATTGACGTAAAACACTATAAATGTTTTTATGCAAAAGTATTATATATATCTATGGTTCGTCAGTCCTGGGGGAGGGGATTAACGCATCAAGCGCATTACTGACACCCAGAGCCGGATTTATATCATTTGGCACTACATGCACAATGCCTAAGGCCTACAAAGAAAGGGAAAAATTCAAAACAAATCTTAAGAAATAATAAAAAATCCGATGTGGGCAGCACATGACTTTCCCTGCAGACTCATATTCACGTTCTCTTTATTTCTTCAATAATTCATTGAGTTTAATTGCACAAAATAACGTCCATAATTATTTAAAATGACACTGAATTTGCACTTTGAATTCAATTTTCGTTCTCAGTTGGTAACTGGACTTTTTTTCAACGGTGGCTCTGCGAAAATGCGAAAAAACTAATATATCTCGAAAACGACTAGCTGTAGTGCAATGGGGTTGGTCTTTTCATCTTTAAATATTACGTATAAAACAAGCATTTAATTGATGTATTTCAGCATACGTTGTTTTTATTTTAGATTTTGAAGATTTTTGGGGCCATTTTGCAAAAAAAGACAGGTTATTTTTTTCCGAATCCAACCAAAATCTAATCAGCACCAGGGTAACCCACAAGGTATTTATTTACCAAATTTTGTAAAATCTGATCTATTAATTTTTGAGCTAGAGTGGATACAGTCAATTTTTGCGGGCCATTTCGCAAAAACGTCAGGTTGTTTTATCCCGAATCGTACCAAATCCTAATCTTATGTATAAATTTTATTAGACTTAAGTATAAATTTTATTAAATTTGGTCAATTAGTTTTTGAGATAGAGTGGATACAGACAATTTTTGCTGGTCATTTCACAAAAAAAAAGCGGATTGTTTTATCCCAAATCGTACCCAAAACTTATCAGCATCAGGGTCACACACAAGTAACTTACCAAATTTTATGACATTCGGTAAATTAGTTTTTGAGTTAGAGTGGTTACATACATTGCACAGCCAGACACACAGATAGACACACAGACAGACAAACAGACACACACACACACACACAGAGAGAGAGACAGAGAGAGAGAGAGAGACGTCACGCTAAAAATAGTGTTCTCATGTTCTAGAGGTCCCAAAATGTGTAGATCCGTCGAAAACTCGAGTTGTGATTTTCGACATGATTCCAATACTTTCCCTATACATTACCATGTATTGCAGGGAAAGTAAAAGGAATTGAGACAAAAAGTAGCGGAACAAAAACTTCAAAAGTGAGGGTCACACTGAAATTTTTTAGACAAGGGCAGACGATATGCGCCAGAAAAAAAAAATTATTGGTCGGATATTTAAATTTGAACTCTTTTATGTCCGCAGAATAATTAGTGGCAACAATTACAATTCAGGTATCGTAGAACAAATTTTGAAAGAAAAGCAAATGAAGTTGACGCGAGAGCATTATCGAGCTATGATTTTCTATGATTTTAAAGTGGGGCTAAATCAAAGAGAATGTCTTCAAGAATTAGCATATGGAAATGATGCTCCATCTCGTGCCACTGTATTCATATGGTTTACACAGTTTAGAAGAAAGAGATCGAAATTCTCTCCTGGTTGAAGAACACACAGGAAGACCTTTGTCAGCTGTAGTCCCAGAAAATGTGCCGGCCATTCGAAACATTTTAATCGATGATAATCGCTGTACCTACCAAATGATACAGAAGGAACTTAACATTGGATCCGCAGCTATAACAATTATTATTTACCACAATTATCTTATTTTTCCATAGGAAAAAGATGAAAAATGCACGAAAATCCTGCCAAATAAGATCTGTTCCTAGTAGTGATTATATATTTGCGGTTGATAGTGAGCAATGCTTATAAGCTTTATCAAATATGCCACATGATCTGTTATTTAACGAATTCATTAAAATTTGTTTTGACTCAATTCAAGACGTTAATCCTTTCTCCCACCCCCCCACCCCATAAAAAAATCTGATGTGGGCAGCATACGACTTTCCCTGCAGACTCAAATTCATTAAAATAATAATAATAATGATAATAATCAACTTTAATGATCCAAAGTGCACAGTCTATGAAAAACCCCTCCTAAAAGATTAATCGTATAGAAGGAAACATGGTAACTTCACTAGAATAAAAATACATAAATACAATTACAGACACAAATTACAGCATAACATTTAAAAGGATAAACATCAACAGTAAATAAGAAAGGTCAATCATGCATAAAGTATTGATTATGAAACACTTTCCAACTGAAATGCAATTTTATTTAAACAGCTCAAAAATGAGATACATTTAGCACTGATATTTTTTAAATTATCGCAGTACTACAATAATTTATTAAACTTGGAAACTTAAAACTTCATCGAAAAAGTTAAAAATCGTCTGCTTCTCTATGTTAAATCAATGAGTATATCACTTATATTTCAGACTCCAGAACTAAATAATTTTGCTTGAAGAAAAGTCGGTGATTCTTATACAACTCATCTTACAATCGCTTGATTTGTTTACATTCTGCATGCTATAGAAATTAGGCTTCGTTTTAGAAATAAGTTTAATGATCATTTAAACTCAAAAATATTGTAATTGCGTTTGTACAGAATTTAGATACACATTAAAATAAAGCGATGCAAAAATGAAGTTGAAAAAATGAACCGGTTTTAGGACGAGTGCATCACTAAATATAAATTTAAAAAATCTTCAGAAATCACGATTTTTACACGGGAAAAAAAAATGAATGTCATGTTTTATTTTTAAATGAGTCACGTGATCTTTTCATATAATATGGGTGTAATTATTATTTCAATTTTTATCTAAAAGACTACCTAACATATTTGCTGATTTTTTTTTTACACATTTTATGTGATAATTTGAATACTTCCTAAAATTTTCGAAGCAATTTGTGAATTTTTACTCCGCTTAAAAATATTTGAAAAATTAGGTCGTATATAAATAATTAGTTATCAGGATGAAAAAAAAATGTTTCAATTTCAGTTGAATCATAAGTGAATAACTAGTCTTTAATACGCCTGGGATAAGAACGAAGAGTAGAAGTAAGAGTTGGAAATGTTTATATTTTTAAACGCTTTGGGGCATAAATTGTAAAATCTTAGTTCTAAAAAGAGACAAAATTTCTTGAACCTAGTAGAATTGGCTCGAGGAGGTCTAATAATACTCCGTTTCAGCCTGAGGTTGCATTGAATACCACCCACATTCTTATTTCTATTGTAAACATATTAAGAGCTTTGTAAACATAAAGATACCTCAATAGCAGAATCATAGAATCGAGGAAAAGAAGGCGGACGAGGTTTACATAAGACAGTTTTAACGAATAATTTTTGAAGCAAAGTAACAAGCCTAAGGATATTCAGATAAGTGCTATCAAAACTGGTTATTCCATTCTGAATTCGAGAGTGAATTAAAGAAAAATAAAGAAACCGAAGCACATCTGGAGGACAAAACTAGCGTGAATAAATTTTCCTGATATTTAACTTTGTTTACTGAAACTAGTGATACGTGGATTTCAAGATAGCAAATAGACAATGGTAACACCAAGGTATTTAAAACCACTCCACCTGCTCAATGGCTTCACAATTGCAAGCACTACCCGGATAACAAGTATGATATTTTAGAACAAAGTTAAATAAAAAAGTTTTCTCTTTCCTTTTTATTTTTCGTAACTTACTAAATTGAGTTCTATTGCACAAAATAATACGGATATTTATAAAATAAGTATTTAATTGCTACATTTGAACAAACGTATTCTTTTGATTTAGATTTTGACAATTTATTCGGGCCATTTCGCGAAAAAGGCAGGGTATTTTTTGTTCCAAATCATACCAAACTCTAATCAGCATCAGGGTAATCCACAGGTGACTTAGCTACCGAATTTTATGAAATTTGGTCAATTAGTTTTTGGGTTAGAGTAGATACATACATTGCACGTACACACACACACGCACGTCATGCTAAAAGTAGTTTTTCCGTGTTCTAGAATTGAATGAAACGTACGCTTCCAATACTTTCCCCATACGTTATAATATATTGTAGGGAAAGTAACAATGGAGAAAAAATATAAAATTTCTTCTAATATATATATATATATACTACGTGACAGTGAAAATGAAACACCAAGAAGGAGTGAGCAGAAAGTGATGAAAATGGGCAAACAGAGAGAGACAGCAGCGAACAATAAGTGATGTTAATTGCAACATGATACACATATACACTGAGCAATAACAGCGGCTGTTCAATAGGTTGTAGGACCACCGCGAGCGGCGATACAGGCAGCAACACGTCTAGGTACAGAGTCAATGAACGTGCGGATGCTCTCCTGAGTGATGGCTGCCCATTTCCTGTCAACCATTTGACAGAGTTAGTCTTCAAAACGTGACGGTGGCAGCGCACGCAAGCGACGTCCAATCACGTCCCAGACGTGTTCGACTGGTGAGAGATCAGGGGAGACTGGTGGCCAGGGAGGTATGGGTACCTTGCAGGGCATGTTGGCTGATGCGTGCCGTGTGTGGTTGGGTGTTATCCTGCTGGTAAATCACATTGGGCACCCTTGAAGAAAGTGTTGTATCACCGGCCGTAGCACGTCATCCACGTATCATTGGGCCGTCATAGTGTCCTCAATACGGACCAGGGGTGACCTGCTATTGTGGGTGATGGCGCCCCAAATCAGGATGCCGCGTTGTCGCGCAGTGTGGCGATCCACAGATGCGGCCAGATTGGACTCGTCACCACTTCGGCGCCAGACTCGTACACGGTGACTGTCATTGCTGAAACAGAAGCGTGACTCATCTGAGAACACGACCCTGTGCCATTCCACTGTCCACGTGGCTCTATCCGACACCATTGCAAACGGAGGCGTCTGTGCTGTTGGGTCAATGGCAGTCTTCTTAACGGGCGGCATGAATGCAGGTCGCCAGCGACCAATCGGTGGATAATGGTCCTGGTCGATATGGGAGCATTAATGGTGACCTGCACATGCTGTAGAAGGCCTGTGGAGCCGCCAACGCTTGCCGGCGGATGCGTCGGTCACGCTTGCTGACGTCTCTCTGGCCGTACTGGCACCTCTCAAACGTGCCACATTCCCTTGTTCCAACCATCTTCGCCACAGCCGGTGCACCGTGAACGCGTGTAGGTGGCTGTCCGCTGAGATTTGACGTATGGACCAACTTGCCCTTCTGAGTCGAATCACCATATCCTTAGTGAAATCGTCTGTCTGCTGGAACTGCCTCGGTTGGTGGCGACCTGGCATTCTCTGCTACTACACGTTTCCTCTGAGACAAAAAAAAATTGCAAAATGATTTCCCTGGCAGACAGAGTGGCGTGACTATTGCCGACTCTGCAGGTTCCGTCCCTTATATCTCACTCAACGTGTGTGGGACAGCTGCACATCTCGCATCATTTATATAACTCGGTGAGCTGCGTTTACCCTGCAATTTGCATTTTATTTATTTATTTATTTTATTTTTTTTATAATTTCATTTTAGTACGATAATATATATATATATATATATATATATATATATATATATATATATATATATATATATATATATATATATATATATATATATATATATATATATATGCTACATGTTATATTTTGAAAAATCAACCTGTGGTGGTTTTTTTGCTGTGTCGCAGACAGATGGCCAAACCAATTTTGGCAAAAATTTTGCCACTATTAAAAGCATAAAACTATTGCGTCCAAAATGTTTTCATTCATCGATTTCCTGACTTAAATCACGCTATTCAATTAAAATTAATAAGCACTTTTCTTAACACGATCTCTTGACAGGAACACAATTACCCCAACCCTTACCTTCTGTAGAACTGTTACTCTCATGAGCACGGATTACCACCTGCTTTGCATATTTTGCCTTTTAATTTCTTTCCGAGATTTCCTCGCAAGAAATCTTCAAAACCCGCGAGTCAGTCAGTGCTCTAGTTGGTTATTAATCACCCGCCAAGAGGAGGGGGAAAAAACAAAACAATTAACGGTTTCAGCAGGTCTTCGGGCTAGGAGATGGAAGCGGAATTAATAGTTTTATTAAGGTGAGATTTCATTCGGATTCCAGAACACCTGATGATGGAAACTTGGGCTTCGAAGGTTTAAATTATGCCGTGGAAATATCAGAATACTTTAAATTTCCGATATACCTATTACCGAGAGGTCGAAAGAATAAAACAAGAAAGAGCAATCATGAATAAAGCATTGATTATGAAACACTTTCCAACTGCAATGGAATTTTATTTAAACATCTCTAAAATGCGATACATTCAGCGGTAATATTTTTTTTAAATTATCACAATACTACAATAATTTATTATATTTGAAAACATAAACCTCATTAAAATCGTCTGCGTTTTTATGTAAAAATCAATGAATGTTCCATTCATACCAGCTATATTGCAGACTCCAGAGTTAAATAATTTTGCATTAAAGAAATTCAGCCATTCTTATACAACTCATCTTACAGTTTCATGTGTTTACATTCTCCATGAGTGAAAATTAAGCTTCGTTGCAGAAATAATCAAAGTCTGATGATCATTTATACTCAAGTATAAACTGATTGCGTTGTTTCAGAATACAGATGCACAAAAATTAAGCTAAAATAAAGCGGTTTTAGGATGGATACAACACTAAATACAAATTAAAAAGAACTTTAAAAATCACGATTTTGACACAAGATGGATGCCATATTTTAATTTGAAGTGGGTCACGTGAGCTCTTCATATGATATGGGTGTAATTATTATTTTAATTTTTATTTAAAAAAATACCGAATATATTTTGCTAAATTTTTTTTTATATTTTTTATGGAATAATATAAATATTTGCTAAAACTTTCGAAGCACTTTGTGAATTTTAAATTCGCTCAAAAAATGTTTGAAAAATTAGGTCCCATAGGGTTCGATGTATTTCATTTTTTCAACCCGGGTTCAATCCAAAACTAATTGGGGTGATATTATTCATTTATATTCCCATAGGTCCCACAGACGGTCTGAACAACATACTAAAATTTCATTTTGATAAAATCATTTTTACGGCAGTTATCGTGCTAACGGACAAACTGACAAACAGAATGTACAAAGTCATAAACACTTTTCATCTATGTTGTAAAGTGTTAATAACTGAAGTGTGGCTTAACTCGATTTTCTCATACCAAAATTCATTACTTTTTTCAAAATCGGTATCGTGGAACTAAATGTTTACAACTATAGCTTGTTACATGCAATGTTGCATGTTTGCAATGTTGATGATATTTTCGTTAATGTGGGGCAAAATATCGTCAAATTGGCGATATTTAGAAGAGCATTTCTTATATAGTAAAAGGTATGGCCATCATATGACGGAATTAAAAAGTTGCAAATTATTGCATCCTATTTGGTGTCACTTTTATCAATTTGGCAACAATTTCGTAAATTTGGCAACATTTAAAAAAATCGTCAAGTTTGCGATATGCCGCCAAAATTCGTCGGCAGAATTTTGCAAAGAGTTACAGACGGAGTCTTATTTTTATCATCGGAGTCTACATTTTTATCAATTTGGCGACATTTTCATCAATCTGACGCCATTTAAAAAACTCGTGAAGTTGGCGATATTCCGCCAAATTCTTCGCTAAAATTTCGTCAAGCATTATGGTCCAAGAAATTGTTTATTCTAATAGCAGATAAACGACTAATGACGTCCAATTACAAAACTATTATCCAAAGTATCTTCTCTTATAGTAAGTAGATCCTTATTCTTCCCAAGATATTGGATTTTCATCAATTAGTCTTTATTTTCATTGATTCAGCATAATTTTTATCAATTTTGTGACATTTTTAACAATTTGGCAATATTTTGACAATTTGGCAATATTTTAAAATCTCGCCAAGTTGGCGATATTCCGCCAACTTGGCGACAATTTGATGTTAATAAATTTATCGGATAATATTACATATGAAAATGAACAGATGTCGCAATAGTTAATATATTTTTCGTAATTTACGTGATTTTTTGATAAATTTATTTGAAAAATGTGCAATATCTCGGTTCATGTTAACATTCATGCTAACTTTCTAAACGAACGGTTCATGCTAACGTTCTAAAGTTTATGTCAAGCGTTTTCGAATGAAAAATTACATAAGAAATGATTATTTACGTAACTTTATTGAATGTTTTACGTTTTTGATGATTTTTTAAAATGTCATTTCCAAATTCAGGAATGTTCTGAATATTCGATTGAGTGTAAAGCAATTGGCTTCCAGTATTTACTGAGTGTGATTTTTGTACCAAATTTTGTTTGAGTTGCTTGATTCGTTCGTGAGATATTGCCTCCACACACACAGAGAGATATCACCTCAAAAACGTCTGATTCGTGTTCATGGATGCTTGAAAGGTGCTCTCCCATCAAAAACTGGAATTCGATATTTCGACCCCATCACAATACATTCCTTATACATTATACTATGTATATAAGGAAAGTAAAAATTTGTATCGCGGCTATTTTTCATAACAGTGATTGAAAAAATAAAATCTCATTATCATTGAGCCATAAATAAAGCCTTTTATGCATTACTATATCAAATTTTGTCTTATGCTGCCATGTTAAAAAATATAAAATTTCGTATAAATTTCGAATCGTTGCAGAACCGTCGTTCGCCGATCGTTGGCAGAACGACACAATGAAATAAATCTCAAAAAAGTAACAAGAAGGATCAATCATGCATAAAGCATGTAAATCTTGCATAAAGCATGCATAAAGTATTCCTAATACATGGCAATGTATAGGGAAAGTATTGGGAATGGTGTCGAAAATCGCAACACGTGTTTTCGACGGATCTACACGTTTTGGGACCTCTAGAACACGGAAAAACTGTTTTTAGCGTGACGTCTATCTGTATGTCTGTCTGTCCAATGTATGCATTCACTCTATCTCAAAAACTAATTGATCGAACTTCATAACATTTTTATAGGTAAGTGACTTTTGGATGACCATAGTGCTGATTTGATTTTGTTACGATTCGGGATAAAAGAACCTGCCTTTTTTTATTTTATTTTTATTTTTTTAGAAATGGTCTGCAAAAATCGTATGTGTCCACTCTAAAAAACTAATTGACCAAATTTCACAACATTTGATAAATAGGACCAACGGCCGTACCGTGCTGAAAACACCGGTTCTCGTTAGATCACCGAAGTCACGCAGCATCGGGCGCGGTTAGTACTTGATGGGTGACCACCTCGGAACACCGTGTGCTGTTGGCACATCTCGGGTGCGGTATCCCCGTGGTTTGCGCGCTAGATTTGCACGCTGCCACAAATGCCGCCGTGTTCATGCGGAGTACGATCACGTTAAACATGTGGGTCCGTAAGTCCTTCCGAGAGGTTGGTGGTAGGGGAAGGAGGGTACGGTCTCTGTGGATGCCTCCCCCACTGGGTTCCGGTCTAAATTGGGTGGCACTTCCCGGCCGTCCAAACAGTTACCTTACACCTTTCTGGTAGGTCGGACGGTCTGGGTCTCATCAACAACAACATTTGATAAATAAGCCCTGGTGCTGATTAGATTTTGTTACAATTCGGGAAAAAAGTACCTGCCTTTTTTGCGAAATGATCGGCAAAAATCGTCAAAATCTAAAATAAAAGCCTGCGTATGTTCAAATACATCAATTAAATCCTTGTTTTAAATATAATTTTTGACGTTGAAAAGAATAAGACCAACCTCGTTACTCTAGGACACATTTTTACTACACCGGTTTTGAAAATATGTCCCGTTGCCAAATGAAAACGAAAATTGAATCAAAAGTGCAAATTCAGTGTAATTTTAAATAATTATGGGTGCTATTTTGTGCAATTAAACTCAATTTAATGAATTATTAAAGAAATAAAGAGAAGGTGAATTTGGGTCTGTAGGGAAAGTTATGTGCTGCCCACAACAATTTTTTTATAAAGTTTTCATTAAGGTTATCCATTACTATTAATCACCATGACTCTTTAACTTTATTTATAATAAACGATATTTAATATCATTATTGAATTTTACGAAATTTTTCTGTGTACGCCAACGTTTGTGAATGTAATACATTTGAGGTATAGAACGAGCATTTCGTATTTATAAATTTGCAAAGACTTATTTCCGTATTTCCAAGTTATTCGCTTAAACCATTCCTATGCTGACAAGCACAAAATGTGCTCCAATTATGCCAAACTGCCCCTTTAAACCTCTTTCTGTTTATGTCATCTTAAAGTATGGATTTAATCCCACGGTGACTTTCCTCATCTGTTCTCCGAATATTCGAAAACTTTCTACAAAACAGTTCCTCCGAAAATTTATTCAATTTTCAACTTCTAACTCACTTCCTCTATCGCACTAAAAGACACCTAATGAAAGGGGGAAAACGGGAGAGAGAAAAAAAAAATATAAAATAGATCATCCCTTCTAACAAGACAGATGTTCTAAAGTTTCCGACCCGGCATTAATCAAGATCACACCCCAGCAGAATATCAGAAAGAGAATCCCCCTCGATTTGCATTTCCTACAATTCCTCTCATAACATGTTACACTTCAGATTTACAGCTACTCTACTTTTGCTTTATTTTTTTTTAATCCGTAAACACCTGCGTTCTTGCTAAACTTTCTCGTGTTGGGGGTTCTTTGCCCCGAGGTCCAACGCTACAATCTACATCTGATGTCTCATCTTTGGATAGAATGTAGGTCTCTTTGACATTGTTTAGTTTTTGCTCTCGCGTACACCCTTTTGGGCAGTGTTTAGTAGTTGTTCACCGCCGAGGCGGACTTCCTTTAAAAATTTCACTTCTGACCTAGATATGGTCAGGTACGGCTATATATATGGCTCTGCCCAAGATCGACCGTTCATAGATTCCATCCGCCTCGGAATAGCAAGTTGCCTCAAATTTCCGGATATTCTGCTCACGATGGGTTTGCTAACAGTAAGTGATTGTTTTGAGTAAGTTCCAAAGTGATTATTGATTGAAAGCGAAAATACTTTAACAGCATAAACGGGTTTTATTGATCGGGTTTTCGGAAGAAAGAAAGTGATTTTGTAAGACAGAAATTTTCCTGTTTTTACTGTAGTGGTTGTTCTGTCTTACTTATCCAGACGAAGACTCATTTTTACCGCCTTATACTATAGAATATAGTATAGAGAAATGTATTGTTTTTGCAAATATTTTCGATTTCGAGATTTTGATGCCAATATATGTTTTAGGACATCCTGAACATGTTTTGAATGTTTTTAGAGTGATGTCCGTCTGTTTGTCTACATGTGGTTGATTTCTGCTGTACATAATTATTAATGGATTTTCATGAAATTTTATATCCTGCCTTGTTAACGAAAAATCTAGAACTAAATAGAATTTCTTGCAATTCGAGTTAAAACTTTGAAATTTTATATATTCTTAACAAAGCAGTATAGGACACAATTTGGCATGATTATGCATAAATAGGGTTATTTATGACTCACTCATCACGAAACTTCACAGTTTCATTGTAGTGAGAAATTAACTGCGATACTATTTTTGTGTTCATGATTCGTGACGTCATTAGCATCCCTGAGGGGAGGGGGGGGGGAGTTACCCTCGAGGGCGTACATTGTCAAATTTGGTATCAATCGAAAGATATTTTTTTCAAGCCCTTTAAAATGAAGGTTGGCAAGCTATAATTATGATCATTTAGACCAACGACCAGTTTGGGTCAACGACCATCAGTTCAGTTAAATTAACAGCTTCAATCATTGTGGTGGAAAATAGCTGCGATACAATTTTTGTGTTCGTGACACCATTAGTTCACCTCCTTCTCCCACATTTTGAGCGAATCTAATATATAAGAAGCAAATTCCAAATAAATACTTTTAAGTGAAATGCCTTTTGAAGTTCGCTATGGATTTGAATAAAAAAATCTGATGTGGGCAACACATGACTCTCCTTATATAATGCAATGAATTTACTACTTTAACAGTAAAAACAATAGGTTATTCTTATAGTAGATATATTTTTTCCAAGATATTGAATTTTCGTCAATTAGTCGTCATTCTCATTGATTTGGCCCCATTTTTATCCATTTGGCGAGTTTTTCGTTAATTTAGCAACATTTAAACAAGTCGCCAAGTTGGCGACATTCCACCAAATTGGTCGCCAAAATCTCGCCAAGCGGTAGGGATGGAGAAATTAGTTATTCTTGCAGCAGATAAATGACTATTGGCGTTCAAATACAAAAGTATTACTCAAAGTATTTTTTCTCATGAATGGAACAAGCTAGATCCACGAGAATGATGTCACCCAATTTATCGATATTACATATGAAAATTGAACATGTTTCTCAATAGGTAATATGTTTTTTTATTTTACATGATTTTTTGATAATTCTTTTTAAAAATGTTTACATGATTTTTTGATAATTCTTTTTAAAAATGTGCAACATCTCGAGAACGGTTCATGCTAGCGTTCTAAAGTTTATGTCAATCGTTTTCTAATGAAAAATTACATAAGAAATGTCTTTTTGCGTAAATTTATTAAAGGTTTTGATTTAATTATGATTTTTTCAAAATTTCACTCGAAAATTTAGGGGGGTTCTGAACACTCGATTGCGTATAAAACAATAGGCTTCCAGTATTCACGGATTGTGATTTTTGTACCAAATTTCGTTCGAATCGGTCCATTCATTCGTCAGTTATCGTCTTCACAGACTCACTAAAACACACACACACACACACACACACCTCTAAAATGTTGGATTCGTGATCAGGGATGCTTGAAACGTGCTCTCCCGTCGAAAACTCGAATTCGAATTTTCGAACCCGTCACAATACTTTCCTTATACTTATGTATATAAGGAACTAAAAATTTCAGACATCGAAGCTTAGTCCATGGAATATACTGATATAAGTTTTATTCTCCTGCAATGAAGTGCAGAATAACGGGAAATGAAAACATGTTTTCTGCCTGTCTGTCATGACCGCTTTTAACTAATAAACATATCAATAGATCTACATAGTTTTTCGCTGATTTGTTAAGGAAGTTTATGACTAAAACTATTTTTGAATTTGTAACGCAATAATATGTAAAAAAAAGTGGGAATTCAAAATTTGCTTTCAGGCTAAATGTTTCTACAAATATGCAGTATAATAAACATTTCTACAACTATGCAGTATAATAAATATTTCTACAAATATGCAGTATAATAAATATTTCTACAAATATGCAGTATAATAAATATTTCTACAAATATGCAGTATATAGTAACTTTGAAAGTTTTTCAGACAATAAGACTGAGTCTAGACAATATTTAATATAAGTTTTATCCTCCTACATCTACTCTCGGAAACACAGGGATTTAAATACCATTTTATTTTTTTCTGTAATGATAACTTATAGCCTGACAACGCTTCAACCGATTTACATACTTTTCTCTCCGCTTTGTTAAGTTTAAATGGCAGCAGGTTTATAGATAAAAATATTTCCGATTTTATACTGCGTTAACTTTAACCAAAATTTAGCCAAAATTTTAATTTGTGGCACAAGTATAAATGAAAGTGAAAAAAATCTGATTTGGGCAGCACATGACTTTCCCTGCAGACTTATATTCACGTTCTCTTTATTTTAATTAAATTTAATTCACTTTTAATTCCATTTTCGTTCTCATTTGATAACTGGACTTATTTTCAAAGATGGCGTAGAGAAAATACGAAAAAACTAAAATATCTCGAGAACGGCTAGCCTAGTGTAATAGGGTTGGTTTTATTCTTTTCTTCGTTAAAAATTACGTATTAAACAAGCATTTAATGGATATATTTGAGCATACGTAGTTCTTTATTTTAGATTTTTGCGATTTTTGCGGGCCATTTTGCAAAAAAAGGCAGGTTATTTTTTTCCGAATCGTAACAAAATCTAATCAGCACCAGGGTGTTCCACAAGTGACTTATCTACCGAATTTTGTGAAATTCGGTCCGTTAGTTTTTCAACTAGAGTGGATACAAGCTTTTGCGGGCCATTTCGCAAAAAAGGCGGGTTCTTTCATCCCGAATCGTACCCAAAACTAATCAGCACCAAATTCGCCCACAAGTGACTTACCTACCAAATTTTATGAAATTCGGTTCATTAGTTTTTGAGTTAGACTGGATACAAAATCTGCACAGACACACACACAGACGTCACGCTAAAAATAGTTTTTTCGTATTCTAGAGGTCTCGAAACGTGTAGATCCGTCGAAAACTCGAGTTGTGATTTTCGGCATGATTCCAATACTTTCCCTATACATTACCATGTATTGCAGGGAAAGTAAAAAAAATCGAAAATACGTTTGGAAGCTAAATATCTCCTGACATATTTGATCTTTTTGTCAAAATTTTATTCCTGCAGTGATAGTAAATACAGGGAATGCTTCGATATATATTTAATAATCTTACACTTGCCCACGGTACAACGAGAATTAAAATACCTATTTTTGCTTGTCGGTGACGAATATTTATAACTCAAAAACGGCTGAAACAATTTACGTACTTTTCCCACTGATTTATTAAGCTTAAATGGGAGCAGGGTTATGATTAAAATGATTTCGAACATATGATTTAAGCTTTATTCTTTTTTTTTATTTTGTCTTTTTTATGTTTTTGTTTTCTTTTTTATGTCTTTGTCTTTTTTTATTTTCTTTTTTATGTTTTTGTCTTATATATTTTTGTCTCATGTTTTTTTGCCTATCTTCCGTAATCGTTTATAACTTGAAAACTACCCAGCCGTTTTACGTACTTTTTAAACCGGTTTGTTAAGTTACCGGTTTGTTAAGAGCGGGTTACCGGCTAAATATATTTCATATTTTGTAGTAGGGTAAAAAGTTACAACGATTTTCAAGTTAATATGGCTTGCATATTTTACGTAAAAAGCAGATGTTATAAAATATTTAACCTTGCATTTATTTTTTGTTCTAAAAAGATGTACTGTTAATGCATTGTTTAGCTTTCGAGAATTATCTGTATATTCCAGTGTAATTTTAATTAAAAGTTTTGCATCTGAAATCTCGGACAACTCTGTGTATTCCTTGTTAATTGTTTTATAAGCTATTGTTAATTTCCATATACAGCACATGTGAAAGGAAAGTGTGATATGTCAAAAATCCGACACATTGTTTTTATGGATTTGCACTTTTGAGCATTCCTGAATACGAATCAATGATTTTTTTTTAATGATGTCTGTCTGTTTATAAGTCTATGGAATAGATATTTCTCAAACAAATTGAGTAAATCAAATGAAATTTGTCTCCATTATTGTTCATCCCGGTGCTCCTAGAATTTTTTATATTGTTGAGGTTGATTGCATACACGTGGTGAAAGAAGAAGGGTTCCTGCCACATGGTAATACAAATTTTCCTAATGTTCCTTATCTTCATTTTTTCATCTTTTGGTGCCTGTAGTCTGAGTTTGGACATTTATAGTAATGTAGTATTGTCCAATCTGAGACAGGCATTTGGTTGGGTTAATTAGAATTAAATACTCAGACCTGAAGATGAATTTAATTCTTTTTAATCTTCAAATTTGGGCCGGTGCTGAACTTTCTTATTATCGGCATTATGGCAGTGGTTTTGCTTCTATGGTGATGTTAATATTTCACGATTACTTGAATTAATTTTTTTTATTATTACTTCTTTCTAATATATATGTATATATATATATATATATATATGTGTGTGTGTGTGTATATTAGGACCACACGTACAGTGGGAGGGACACCATTCGAGTGAGGACTGCCAACGTTTTAAGGAGGTGAAGACATGAAAGATTCACAAAAGGAAAAATCAAATACGGGGGGGGGGGGCGTGATAAATACTAACAAGGAGCCTATAATTTGTATGGACTGCCCTGATAACCCATCATACAGACTATTTACAATTATTTCTTACTTTTTTACAATTATTCTTTTTTACAATTAGTACTTACACGTTTTTAATATTGTATATAAATGCGTATTAAAGCAAAACCTGCTCACGCCGCATGCGGCCTTAGGACACAACCTAGTTTGGCCTAATCATAAAACCCCTACTGAACACGTTTTGTTCTTCTAAAAGCATTTAATGGAAAATTAAGTAGGGTAATTAAACAAAAATGTTTGTTAAATCAAAACCTCAACCTTCGCGAAATCGCGTTTTTTCTCCCTCCAGAACCCACTTCCTGTCACGCGCAGATTCTTCGTTCAGTATTCGCTCTCGTTACTCAAAGCTATTTAAACATAGACTATTCATACTTTATTCAATCCTTTGACGTCATCACAGTTCAATTTTATTTGTTTGCGTGCTGGAAAATGTATGCGTATGTGGTAGTATACAATCCTTTCATTTTAAAATGCAAATGAAATTTCATTATGCTCAAAGGACTCGTCGTTTGACGGCGTTTCCCTGTAGGCGGGATTCTGTGAATTTGAATTGCGATCGCCCCGTTCCTCTAGTTTTGGAGATCTGTTTTATTTCGCTTAACAACGTATGACACTTAGTGTTGGAAATAGTTGTGTAAAGAACCTTGCTGTTGCAACCGGGAATTGAACCTTGGATCTCCGAACTGGCCAGCCGACGCTCTACCGTTGAGCTACTGGGACGAAATTGCAAGCTCTTATAGTCGAAGTGGGCTCTGCAGTTGTTTACATCAAAAATTGGCTCACTTAGATTGTGTCTCATGGTTTATATAGGTGTACAAATTTTCAGTCCTCTAGGCCACCGGAGACTTCAGGAGGATCTGGAAAGACATTTTGACTCCACAGACCACCCCCCCCCCCCCTCCAAGGAAGAAACAAAATCTCCAACTCTGTTAGGTTCTGTCCCATGACTGATACTATAAGTGTGTGTAGAGTAAGTCATCGGGGATATATCGAGGGACTGGAAATACTTTTTGTCACCCCCCTTTTATTTCCCTTGGGGGGGGGGGATAAAAAATTCGGCTGCGTTAGGTTCTGTGCCATTAACGAAATCGTACATGTGTAACGATTCGGTCTCCTTGATCACTAGGGAACTGTTAGAAGATCTGGAATTACTTTTTGAAAACCCAAAAATTTTCTCCGTCCCCTTGAAGGAAAATTGAAAATCCGGCTTCGTTAGTTCTGTGTTAGACAATATCACAAAATAAAGGAAGTTAGTTGTCTGTGCGTCTTTCTTTCTTTATGTCTGTCTGTGTAGACTGTAGCTGGAAATCTAAGCGTAGTTCGACCATGAAATTTAGTACACAGGTACTTCAGAACCCAAATAGGTGTACCTCGGCTTTTTTTTTCTTTTTTTTTAATTTCGAATTAGTTTTTTAGTTATTTTATGTTTTACCCTTATTTAGGCTGATATTTACACAAATCTATGCCTTATAGCGACTTCAAATACTTTTGAAGCGTTTTCTTCTTCAGACCATCAGAATACCATCAGAAAGATCGAAGGACGATCTTTCCAGCAATGTTTAAATCGAATATGTTGTTGTTGTTGTGACCCAGACCGCCCGACCTACCAGAAAGGTGTAGAAGACCCAGGCCGTCCGACTCATCCTGAGGACTTGAGTATCTAATTGGACGGCCGGGAAAAGAGTTAGCGGAAGCCAACTCCCGGGGCGACCAACGTCCAACGGTCTGGGACAAAGCTTATTTAAGTTTCAGAAAATATACATTGAGGTTACAAGGAGTTGTACAAAGAGGTGAAGATGAGTTAACATTTTGATGATTAGATGACATGATTAAATATAGATGACATGATATTTAGCAAGATGACATGATATAAAACATGATGTTTGATGACAGTTGTAGATGATTAGATGACAGGATTGAAGAATGATGACATGTTTAAGAATTGATGACAAGTTATTTTGCGTGAAGACAAAAATGAAAATGAAGACATGAATAAAATTGAGGATGACATTATATAAAATTGAAAAGAAGAAAAATTATATGATATTTTGTTGATGAAAAAAATGGTGGTATGAAAATGACTAGGGTAAATTACAAAAATATCATTCTACTACTAATGATATATATGAAACCAGTATAAAGTAATAGGATGTAATACGAAACATGGTTGTTGTTGTTGTTACCCAGACCGTCCGACCTACCAGAAAGGTGTAAGGTAACTGTTTGGACGGCCGGGAAGTGCCACCCAATTTAGACCGGAACCCAGTGGGGGAGGCATCCACAGGGAATACGAAACATGGTGTAATTATTGCTTATCAAGGTTGGTATACAAAACACAAACAACCAACAGCTCAAACAAGGGACAAAACGCACAAGTACTACAACAAAACGAGCAAAGAACAAGCAGCTTAAACAAAGACACAAACACAAACAAACGACGACACCACCGGGAAAGTAAGAGGGAGGAGTCACCGGCCAGAGAAAAAATTGAAAGCAGAAAAACCCCAGGCTGATTAAGAGATTTTGTTTGAAACTTCTCTTGCAATGAGAACACAGTTTTTGATTTTGTTAATGGAGGATTTGTTGGAACAAACACTCGAGAACCAGGTCGCAAAATTTTGGGGAGAAGGTTTAGAGAGGTGAAAAGGTTTGGTAAGGGGGCAGGAAAATACAAAATGATCGGCGTCGCCGAAGGAACCGCAGGTACAACTGGAAGAGGATTTACATTTAAAAGAATATAAATAGTCAGGGAAGGGTCCATGGCCCGTTATAAAATATATAAGGTATTTATTAGTAATTTGGGAGTTGAAATTTACCTTAGGGAGGAAAGTTAAAATTCTAGCCGGGTCGTGGGTACGGGGCGAAATATAATTATTTAGATAGGTTTGCCAAGATTTTAGAATGTCAAATTTATAATGTTTTTTTAAAAGGGAATAAGGGAAGGGAAGAGCGGAGGGGGAACCAGAAGAGGTGGCAAGTTTGGCATGTTTTTCGGCGACCTCGTTGCCCGAGATGTCGGAGTGTGCTTTTACCCAACAAAGGTTAAAAAGATGTTTATTAGTATAAGCGTTAATTTTGATTTTGGAGAGGTAGTTAGATTTGTTTTTGATAGATTGAAGGGCCGAAATAGATGATTGACTATCAGTAAATATGTTAATTTTTAAGTTTTTAGAAGAAGCCCAATTTATGGCATAGTGGATTGCAGCAATTTCTGCCTGGAAAACTGTGTTCCCATGCTCGAGTTTAAATGTGTATATATTTTCTAAGGAGTCATTTGTAAATATGCAGATGGCGTAACCCGTGTTGTCTTCTATGACGGAGCCATCGGTATAAATGTTAATGTTTGAGAATTGAAGGGGATCACGGGGCACCAGATTAACCAAACGTTGAGAGGGGGGGGGGGGTAAAGGAGAGGGGACTACCAGAAAGGTGTAAGGTAACTGTTTGGACGGTCGGGTATTGCCACCCAATTTAGACCGGAACCCAGTGGGGGAGGCATCCATAGCGACCGTACCCTCCTTCCCATACCACCAACCTCTCGGAAGGACTTACGGACCCACATGTTTAACGTGATCGTACTCCGCGTGAACACGGCGGCAGTTTTGGTAGTGGCGGGAATCGAACCCGGGCCTACCGAGTGCAATTCCAGCGCGCTAGCCACTGGGCTACCGCGCCCTAAATCGAATCTGTGAAATAATTCCTTCATATTTATTCTTTTTTAAATACATCGAAATGTGCATTTTTTATGTGTTCTGATATATAGTATATATCGTCGCATCTAAAAAACTAATATTAGCAATTTGATTAAAACATTTCCCCCCCCCCCCTTCATAAGTAATTTAAATTTTTGTAATTTTTTAACTGATCTCATTTACTCATCGTAATTGACTGTCTGCACTTCAACATTTACTCTTTCTAGATTAGATATATTTTAAAAAGGGATAAGCGGATGCGATGGATGGGTTTTTAGCATCCAGGGGAGAACTTCCGGAGGGAGATAGGTTTTGAATATTTTATTTTTGTTTTCTGCTTTGCGGAGTAGAAAAGGTCCTGAAGCCATTTTGTTTCTTTCCCGTTTTTAAAAGCGATCAAAATGGAATATTGTAAATATATGAAAATTACGTTGTTTGCGGAAGATAAAGGCAATTGTGATTCTCATTTTGTGATTTGCAGGTTTTATTTGTATTGTGCGAATAAATTTAGTTCAAAACAGGCGATTTGGAAACTTGAGTATGGTGTTATCTGTGTCTGTATTCTTTAAGTAGCGAACTCTTATTTAAAACCCGGGATACGCTGGGTGATTCGTTCTAGGTATTTCATAAATCCTTTGCACACCTACAAAGCGAAAGTTTTAGCGGGTGTGTTCCAAAAAGCATAAAACACTAAACATATGCATAATACAACTTTCGACACGCTGAAGTTGTATTGTTTATATTCATCTCTTTATAAATGCTTTTGCTTTTACATTTGTTCTGTCGAAATCACTTTCAAATAGCCATTATCATTTAGCGAACTTATAGGCGGAAACCGCATATCCGCGGTTTCCAAACTTTTGTCATCCCTACTGTATGTCCGCAATCGACGCTGTTCGACCCCGTTCGCCTCTGTATTTCGTCTGGAACTCCCAGGTGTTCCTTTGAGCACAAGACCTCGTTTGTAGTAATATTTGGAGCGGAGATCAGGACCTCGGGAGGAAATTTTTAGGTAACTGCCCTTCGCTGGAAGTGCGCTGTCGGATGCCTAAGGAACAAAAATCGGATATGGGCAGAACCTAACTCTCAAATGTATTTATCTTTTGTTATGTCATATATTTATTTAAATGAAGTACTTTCGATTTTTGTCACATATCTAATATATAATAAAATACCTGTTTCCAACTTTCTCCAACTAATTTGAATGAAGCAAACCCTGGAGCCTGCACTGATGTGGATACAAAGAATAGCGAAACTGCATATTGGACTCCATATAACTGCATATTGGACTCCAACTGCATATTGGAAATATATATACATATATATATATACGTATATATATATATGTATATATATATATATATATATATATATATATATATATATATATATATATATATATATATATATATATATGTATATATATATATATATATATATATATATATATATATATATATATATATATATATATATACATATATATATATATATACATATATATATATATACATATATATATATATATATATACATATATATATATATATATATATACATATATATATATATATATACATATATATATATATATATACATATATACATATATATATATACATATATATATATATATATACATATATATATATATATACATATATATATATATATATACATATATATACATACATATATATACATATATATATATACATATATATACATATATATATATATACATATATATATATACATATATATACATATATATATATATATATATACATATATATATATACATATATATACATATATATATATATATATATACATATATATATATATACATATATATATACATATATATATACATATATATATATATATACATATATATATACATATATATATATATACATATATATATACATATATATATATATATATACATATATATATACATATATATATATATATATATATATATGTATATATATATATACATATATATATATACATATATATATACATATATATATATATATATATATATATATATATATATATATATTCCTGCCTCATGGTAATACTTGATTTCCTAATTTTTCTTTTTTTCAATTCTTCCTCTTTTAGTGCCTGTAGTCTGAGTTTTGGCATTTATAGTAACTTGTTATTGCCAAATCTGAAACTGACATTTGTTTGGGTTAATTAGAATTAGAGGCTCAGACCTGAAGAGGCATTTAATTCAGGTTAATCGTTGAAATTGGGCCTTTGCTGTTCATTTCTATTATCGGCATTGTGGTAGTCGTTTGGCTGCTTTCGTGATTTTAATATTTCATGATTACTTGAAATTGGTTATTATTATTATTATATTTTTCTAATATATATATATATATAAGGCTTCAATGGATCAGACATATGCAGTGTTTTTTCAGGTATTCTTGTTTCCTATAATTTTTCAATCTTTATGCATGTAGTCAAGTTATCAGTTTTTATAGATATAATCTATCACTGATATCAGAAACAGGCATTTTGTGTTCATTCTGATAGAATACTTGGACTTGAAGAAGAGTTTTATCGAAATGAACAATTCATTTCTTTAGGCCTAGGGCTTGTTCACGTGTAAAGCTTTAATGCTTGGATTTTATTTGATTATCTATTATCGATTCCTTTCCATTGATGTTTGTTGTTTGTCTTCAGCTTAATGAATATTATCCGATTAATTTTCTTTAACATCATTATAATTCCTTCTTTAAAGAAGAAAACTCTTTTAGACAAGACATAGGTAATTTGACATCATAACAGTGTATAACGATGTACGCATGCGTTAGAATGTTTACTTAAGGATGTGTTTTGTGCATTCCGAATTGTAAGGTTGTCAGATAGACATTATACGTTCTACCTCTCGTTATTCCATTTCTGTCTCCGTTCTAGTGCCTTCGATTTGCACATATCGGGGACCTGTCATTATATTGCATTGGTTTCCGTGGGCGTTGTCTAGACATAAAAGTACTTTAAACGGGAATGAGAGGTCGCTATCCCTCTCAGCCATTTATATGCAATTTATCTGGCATCCCCCTTTACATATCTTTACATATTTTTACTTTTTCTTAGTTATATATATATATATATATATATATATATATATATATATATATATATATATATATATATATATGTATATATATATATATATATATATATATATATATATATATAATAAAATTATAATATGAAATTCCAATGATAGAATAGAGAGAAGTTGTACCGCCAAATTTTAATAAATAAAATTTTTCTACCGATCTTAAGCTGTGTTCCAAATTTCGGATCTTTAGGTTAAAATGTTACGTATGTTAAACAAGTATGTTAAAAATGCCAGAAAAGAAGTTGAAGCAGACAGAGATCCACCGGCCATGACGAATTTAACAAAAAAATTTGAAAATAGATTGCAATAAATTCATTACATTAGTTTCTTTGGAACGTAGCATTTGCATTTTTATTACTTTCTTATACTATTACATAGAGAAAGTATTGTTTTTTCGAATATTTCCTATTTCGACATTCTGATGGACAAACACGTTTTAAGACTTCCTGAGCCCATTCCAACTATTTTATATCTACATATGTCAGCAGATAAAGCAACTTGTTTTGCTGAACATGCGCTGTCATCCATTTCTGGAGGATGCATTTTCCTATCAAAATGTTTTGAAGCACTGGTCGTTGAGAACGATCATGCTGCTGGGGCCGAGCGATGCCAGGCGTTTGACGGAGGTTGGCGAGCGACAGCAAACAGGGGGAGTAGCCCTCTAGTAATAATGTATAAAGTGGTTTATTTAAAATTGCATCTATGTTTTAGCTTTTAGTTAAATTTTCTGAGACTTAGCACATTTTAAATGACTCTTAATTTGCCAGAATTTAAATATATATATATATATATATAGATGACACATACCTTAAAAACGGTTCCTTCAACTAATAGCGTAGTTCTTCCTATTCAGATGCTACAACCATTGTTCCAAAAGTTATCCTGTTTCTCTGTGGAAATAGTGCCCTGAAATTATTTCGAATAATTTAAGTTCTAATCATGATGTGAATTACAAAATATTCTATCCAGTTTTCTAATTTTTTACATAATACATCTATGTACAAAATTTCATAGGAGTACGCGATTCGTTCTTGAGTTAGAGTTTCCACACCTGACAGGAATACACATACATATGCGCATATATACACTGCCATTGTTATACATATATTTAAATTTAAATTCAATTTTTCAAATTTATCAATACAACATACAAGGTAATATACAGACAAACACAACAGCAAACAAGAAAACATAACATAAACACAGAACATATTTTTTTTTTTTTCAATGCGACGTAGGGATTAGCAAGTCTATTTAGATCGCTATTTTACGCTAATAAGGAGAGATCAGCAAAAGATGCAATACAATAATTAACAAATGTAAACTAATGATATTACAATAATGAAAAAACACTTCTGAATCCGTATATGAATAAAGATAATCACACACACACACTGTACACCTTATAGCTTATATTAAATAATTCGACTTCCTGTTTTGCGGATTTCAAATATTCGTTTGTAGTTTCAGTTTTTAAAAGAATATATCTACACATTTACACATCCAAATTTATAACAGTACGAACATCAGGTTTTGAGTTATTGTATCTACGGAACACAGACGGCCATATTTCCGAAAGTATTAAAAATGTTATTCGAAGCTTAGATTTCTAGCTATAGCCTGCACACACACACACTCATATCTTTTATTATGTAAGATTTCCATAATCTTATATTCCAAAGACGTAATGAAACCCAATCAAGATACTTTGCCGTAATAATTATTTTTTCTTTTATATCAATTTATTTATTATTCCAATAAAAACTCAATAGAATTGTATGTCGTATAAACACATCTGGTTAAATTCCGTTGCTAAATAATGTTATATGATTTTCTTCGAATAAATTTTCAGGGGGGAAAAAATCGTTTGCATTATGCTATTTCTACGGAGGGTTTAAATTTGCATTTTTTTTTCTTAATATCTCGACAAACCGTGGTTGTAGAAACTCCAAACATAGACGGGATTACCCTCAGTAAAATAAAGAATAATCATACCAAATTTGAAAAAAAATATCATCATAAACTGTGGATTGCTCCTATATATATGTATATATATATATATATATATATATATATATATATATATATATATATATATAGGAGCAAGAATTAGACACACACAATACTTTTCTTGATCGTGACTGCTGGAAGGAAGGATCAAAATTTGTTCTGTGAGAGTTAGTACAATGTTGAGATTTTGCAATTGATTGCTCAATTTCTGGAAATATTTTTTTTTCATTGTTTTATCTGGATTTCGCATCTGGACTACATTTCAGGTGGATTTGACCTCCAGAAGTCGGTCTACTTTTTTTTTTCTAACAGGCTATCTTCGTTGCAACTGATAATTTCTCTTTTCGAACTATGACCTATTTCAAGCGGCTCAGTCAAAACTCTTCCAAAGACATATGAACCCTTATAATACTATAACTTTTAACCTTCTTCCTTGGGGTCACAGAGGCCCCGTTGCTTTAGATAATCAAGTCACGAATAGAGCATGGAGGTTACAGTATCCGTACACCTTCGGTGGGGATTTTATTTTTTTAAACGTATATTTCAATTTTGTCTTTCTATCTACATTTCATAATGAGCTTTGACCTCAAACATGAGAAAAACGTAAAACGTAGCGCTTTTATTTGTTTTAAATATTTGCTGTTTCGTAACGCATTTTGGACGTTGTAAAAATGCGAAAAAAATAAAATATTTAGAGAATAAGTGACCCTTAGTGTTATGGAGTTCGTCTTATTATTTTTATCGGCAAAAAGTGCGTATGAAACAATCATTTAATTGATATATTTGAGCATAGCCTTTTATTTTAGATGACGATTATGAAGTAGTCTTTTATTTTAGATGACGATTATGTATGAAGTAGTCTTTTATTTTAGATGACGATTATGATGTAGTCTTTTATTTTAGATGACGATCATGATGTAGTCTTTTATTTTAGATGACGATTATGATGCAGTCTTTTATTTCAGAATTTGACTATTTTTACGGATCATATCGTAGAAAACGGTAAGTTCTTTTAATCCAAATCGTGCCAAAATCAAATCAGCATTAAGGCCACTCGATAATGCCGTATTTACAAAATCATTTGAAATTTGGTCAATTAGATTTTGAGCTATAGTGGATACATACACTGTATACAGACAGACGCACAATTGTCACACAGGCAAACATACAGACACACACATACAGACGTCACGCTAAAAATAGTTTTTCGGATTCTAGAGTGCTCGAAATGTGTAGATCCGTCGAAAACTCGAATTCCGATTTTCGACACGATTCCAATATTTTCCCTATACATTATCATGTATTGTAGGGAAAGTAAAAACATGGAGTGTTGAAGACCCAGACCGTCCGACTCGTCCAAAGGACTAAGAGCAACTATTTGGACGGCCGGAAAACATGGAGTGTGAGTTTCCACTCGATTTTTTTTTTATACATTCATATTCCGTAGTGTTTAGTTCTATTTATTTCACAATCATTATCATAATTAAAAATGGTGGAGATTTCTTTTATCAGATTTAGTACCCAAGTCATTTGTATAAATCCTTTTAAAATTTTCTTTTCTAAGTTGGCAACATTTAATGTCGCCTGTGGATGCATTTGGCTTATCTGTGTTAATAAAAACTATATAGGGATACCATTAATTTTCATGCGAGTTCAAATTATCAATCCTCAAATTATATACTACCATCATTGTTTTGGGATTCTTTTTTCATAAGAAATAATGCTATGAAAATCTTTTTTAATTTCCCTGCAATACATGGTAATGTATAGGGAAAGTATTGGAATTGAAAAAAATTGGAATTTGAAAAAACTCAACTCGAATTTTCGACGGATCTACACGTTTCGAGACCTCTAGAATACGAAAAAACTATTTTTAGCGTAACGTCTGTGTGTGTGTCTGTCTGTCTTGTGTCTGTGCAGTGTATGCATCCACTCTAACTTAAAAACTAATGGGCGGAATTTCATAGAATTTGGTAGGTAAGACCCTTGGGTGAAACCCTGGTGCTGATTAGTTTTTGGTACAATTCGGAAAATAAGAACCCGCCTTTTTTTGCGAAATGGCTCTCAAAATCTCATGTGTTCACTCTAGCTGAAATACAAATTGACCAAATTTCACAATATTTGGTAGATAAATCACATGTGGGTTACTCTGGTGCTGATTAGATTTTGGTACGATTCGGAAAAAACAACCTGCCTTTTTTACGAAATGGCCCGCAAAAATCGCCAATATCTAAAAAAAGACTACGTATGTTCAAATGTATCAATTAAATGCTTGTTTTATGCGTAATTTTTGACGAGGAAAAGAATAAGAACAACTCTATTACTCTAGGACTAACCGTTCTCGAGATATTTGAGATTTTTCGCATTTTTTTATGCCGTGTTTGGAAAAATGTCAGAAAAATGTTCAATGCAGAAATTGAATTAAAAATGCAAATTTAGTGTCATTTTGTGCAATTGAACTCAGTTTAATGAGTTCTTAAAGAAATAAAGAAAAAATGAATTTAAGTCTGCAGGGAAAGTCATGTGTTGCCCACATCAGATTTTTTAATTATTAGTTATTTGAGTTCTAATCATGAGAATTGCTAAGAATTGTATCTAGTTCTTGTTTTTCGGTATATTTTCCCAACGTTTTCGTTAAAAATTAAAAACATGTGAGAGCTCTCGGCTTTTAAAGTCATATTTCATTATTCAATATAGATATAGAGGCAAAATTAAACAACTTTTGAAAAAAAACTTTCTGGACGTGTAAAGATAACTGAATTTAGTGTGAACTGCCCATAATATAATCCAATCCGGAAGGAGTAGTGAATAATTTAAAGATAATTTTCCTATCTTAAAAATAAGTCTGAGTTCGTGTACAAAACATCAAAAATGTGATAACACGAAATAAAGACGTTTTTCTGTGAACGAACAAAATAGGAAGTGAAAAAGTTTTTCTAGTTACTTTCCTTATATACATAATGTATAAGGAAAGTATTGTGACGGGGTCGAAAATTCGAATGCGAGTTTTCGATGGGAGAGCACATTTCAAGCATCTCTGATCACGAATCAAACATTTTTGAAGTGATGTGTGTGTGTGTGTGTGTGTGCGTCAGTGAGTCTGTGGAGACGATAACTGACGAACGAATGGACCGATTCCAACGAAATTTGGTAAAAAAATCACAATCCGTAAACACTGGAAGCCTATTGTTTTTATACGCAATCGAATGTTCTGAACCCCCTAAATTTTCGAGTGAAATTTTGAAAAAAATCGTCAAAAAATCAAAACAGCTAATAAAGTTACGCAAATAGACATTTCTTATGTAATTTTTCATTAGAAAACGATTGACATAAATTTTAGAACGCTAACATGAACCGTTCTCGAGATATTGCACATTTTTTAAAAAAATTATCAAAAAGCCATATAAAATTAAAAAATAAATATTTCCTATTGAGAAATATGTTCACTTTTCATATGTAATACCATGCGATAAATTGGGTGACATCATTCTTGCGGATGTAGCTTGTTCCATTCATGAGAAAAGATACTTCGAGTAATACTTTTGTATTTGAACGGCAATAGTCATTTATCTGCTGTAAGAATAACTTATTTCTCCGTTCATAACGCTTGGCGAGATTTTGGCGATGAATTGGTGTAATGTCGCCAACTTGGCAAATTTTTTAAATGTTGCTAAATTAATGAAAAACTCGCCAAATAGATAAAAATGACTCTAAATCAATGAAAATGACGACTCATTGACGAAAATTCAATATCTTGGAAAGAATATAAATATCTACTATAAAAATAATCTATTTTTTTACTGTAAAAGTAGTAAATTCATTGCATTATATAAGAAAGTCATGTGCTGCCCACATCAGATTCTTTTTATAAAGAGCGACCAAAATGACAACGATATATTTATGAAGGAGCCTTCATATGGAGGAAAATGATACGTACACTTCATTTTCGACGGTATTGTTGAACCGTTTTATATTTTTTCGCACAACCCTTACCAATGCAAATTTTCGTAAAAACTGGAAGCGACATCTCCAGAACTAAAAGTGGAAATAATTTGGGAACCCCCTCCCCCTTTTGGAATTTGATGCTGAATAAATTTCTCTCATTATCTCCGTTCTATCTATAGCTAATTCTAAGAAACAGATATTTCAATGAAAACTTTTGAACTAGAAATAAAAATCCTTAGTGAATGACCCTAAAACTCATGGGTGGGAACCTGCGGCCCTCCAGAATTTGATGATGTATACATATTAGCCATCTATAACCGATGAAGCTTTATCTATAGCCGATCATAAGAAATAGATGATTCAGAAATAAATTATCGAATCTGAAGTAGAACAAAACAGGAAATGAAATCCTTAGTGAAACATCTAACTCGTCTGGAATTTGATGATGAATTTATAGATTATCAACTAAGCTCTATCTATAGCTGATTTTTCAAAATATATGTTTCAAGAAAAATTTGTAAAAAATTTGTAATTAATAAAAACATATATAGAAAATTTTTTGCCATTAATATGTTTCCTCTGGTTGTAGATATACATTTATATGTGATACTTTTCATCAAAGTCTAAAACATGTAACGACGTATAGTCAGTCCATTATTAAAATATTTTCCATCTTCTTAACGATATCTTTTTACTTCCCTTATATACAAGAATGTATAAGGAAAGTATTATGACGGGGTCGAAAATTCGAATTCGAGTTTTCGACGGGAGAGCACCTATCAAGCATCCCTGATCACGAATCGAACATTTTTGAAGTAATGTCTGTCTGTGTGTGTGTGTATGTGTGAAAGTATGTGTGTGTGTGTGTGTGTGTGTGTGTGTGTGTGTGTGTGTGTGTGTCAGTGAGTTTGTGGAGACGATAACTGACGAACGAATGGACTAATTCGAACGAAATTTCGTACAAAAATTACAATCCGTAAACACTGGAAGCCTATTGTTTTTATACGCAATCGAATGTTCAGAACCCTCCTAAATTTTCGAGTGAAATTTTGAAAAAATCGTCAAAAAATCAAAACAGCTAATAAAGTTACGCAAACAGACATTTCTTATGTAATTTTTCATTAGAAAACGATTGACATAAATTTTAGAACGCTAACATGAACCGTTCTCGAAATATTGCACATTTTTAAAAAAAATTATCAAAAAGTCATATAAAATAAAAAGACAAATATTTCTTTTGAGAAACAAGTTCACTTTTCATATGTAATACCATGCGATAAATTTGGTGACATTCTCGTGGATCTAGCTCGTTCCATTCATGAATATAGATACTTTGAGTAATATTTTGTATTTGAACGCCAATAGTCATTTATCTGCTATTAGAATAATTTATGTCTCCGTCCATAACGCTTGGCGAGATTTTGGCGACGAATTTGGTGGAATGTCGCCAACTTGGCGACTTTTTTAAATGTTGCTAAATTAACGAAAAACTCGCGAAATAGATAAAAATGACGTTAAATCAATGAAAATGACGACTCATTGACGAAAATTCAATATCTTGGAAAGAATTTAAATATCTACTATAAAAATAATCTATTTTTTTTAGTGTAAAAGTAGTAAATTCATTGCATTATATAAGGAAAGTTATGTGCTGCCCATATCAGAATTTTTTGAATTGCCATTTTTGAAGCAAGTTTGCAACATCTATTTTACCAATATCGTATTTTTTCAGCTGTCTGCTGTCCTTTATCTCTGCTTGTCAACTTCTTTTGCTACGTACGGACCAGAACACCACAGAAACCATGAATTCAAGTCTTACCACGAAGCTTCCAAGGATGAACCTAGGATCCACCTGGACTCTCCTAAAATCGTCCTGAACAAACCGAGCATTAACATAGAAGGGGCAAGACACGCGTCATTGTTGGACAATGGATGGAAAATTCTTGAAAACGACAAACCTCTGTACAGCAGAAGTGCCTTGCATGGCATTCCAGCCAGCCATGCCTCTCACTCCCCTTTCATTTTGGATTCTGGATACGGTTCCGGAAAAGTTCTGGATGCTTCAGGTAAATTGACAGTTTTCGATGGTGAAATAAAAATAAATCAAAAGTAAATTTATATAAATATTCCAATTACTTTCATTCTGTTTTGCACAGAGCACTAAAGAGAATCAGATTAGTTGGAGGAGGATGGGCCAGAACTTCTTTTAGCAACCATTGTTTGCGGTCACAGCTAACGATAGGCAATGATGAAACCGAAAATTTAGATTGAGCACAGATGCTCCACGGCCAGGTTACGGCTAACGATAGACATCACAGTTGCTCAAATGGGTGACAAATAATCGTCTGTGCCTGGAATATATGTGGATGACAAGGCCGCTGCATTTTAGTACAAATTTAATCAACAACTAACTATTCCGTTTTGGGAAGTAAAAAGCTAACTCATGTAATTATTATTAGAATCGCATGGTTTTTTGCATGTTGGCAATTGCTCAACATTTGCATAGTTCACTTCGATAATAACAGCTTGCAATTTTGTCCAGTAGCTGAACGGTATAGGTTCGAAAATCCGAGATTCAATTCCCGGCTGGGGCAGCAAAGTTCTTTACACATTGTCTTAATTTTGACCACCCGTTTGCATTTTCTGATTTAAGGATTGTACAGTAATGCACGTTGATCTATGATCAACATCGATCTTTCATATTAAAAATTATTCCAGTAATTTGATTAATGACTTCAGTTTGATTAATGTCCAGTACTCCATTTTTTCCCCCACAGTCTGGCTGGGTGCCTTGTAATATTATTCATTTTTCGACATGTCCGTTCCATTTTTGCCTATTTCTTAGCTTATGGGAATATTATCTGTCTTTTAGTCTTATATTCATCGTGTTGGTACTTTTTTATTTTGTCTTGACTCTTGTTTCGTCTTGTTGGAACATTTCTGTTGTGCTTGGGGGCAATTCAATCTTGCTGTTGTTGTTGAGAACCAGACCGTCCGATCAACCAGAAAGGTGTTGTTGTTGTTGAGACCCAGACCGTCCGACCTACCAGAAAAGTGTAAGGTAACTGTATGGACGGCCGGAACCAGAAAGGTGTAAAGTAACTGTTTGGACGACCGGGAAGTGCCATCCAATTTAGACCGGAACCCAGTGGGGGAGGCATCCACAGGGATCGTACCCACCTTCCCCTGCCACTAACCTCTCGGAAGGACTTACGGACTTACATGTTTAACGGGATCTTACTCCGCGTGAACGCGGCGACAGTTTTGGCAGTGGTGGGAATCAAACCCGGGCCTACCGAGTGCAATTCCCGCGAGCTAACCACTGGGCTACCGCGCCCCTCAATTCAATCTTGTGTGTTAGTTCTCTATTTCAGATTGGCTGGGCCTTTCTTCATTCGGTTTTTTTATTGACTCTGTCTCTCTGGTAGACTTAATCCATGACTTGGGTACATACGTATATCCTTCAGGTTTGTTTTTCCATCTTGCACTGAAGAAATGGATTAAACGAAAGCTATATACTGCTTCTTTTTATTAATTTGTGATTAATCACGTTGTTTAAGTTTCTTCTTAATATGCCAACATATTCAATATGAAGTAAATAGCTTCAAAATTGAAAATAGTTAAAATTATGTATTTTTAAATCCCAGTCAATTTATTATTATCTGTCACTCACCAAGGATGTGACAATTCGTTCTCAGTTTTTTTATTATTATTTTAAAACAAATGCTGAAAAAAGGGTGTTCGCTAATAGTAAATAATTATATATATATATATATATATATATATATATATTAATTTTCACTTTGACAACTTTCATACCAATTACTATACCACCATTAAGACTCGTTTTTCAAAGACGAGAATTTGTGTTTTAAATACCCAGACAACCCAAGTTTCAGATTTTTGGATATAGCACGATTTTTTTTTCTTAATTTTCTTTTAATAATTTGCAGAGCCCATTTCGATGATAAGCGCTTGCAATTTCGTCCCAGTAGCTCGACGGTAGAGCGTCGGCTGGCGAGTTCTGAGATCCAGGGTTCGATTCCCGGTTGGGGCAGCAAGACTCTTTACAATGGCGCCCGAACAAATCAACCCTGTAGGTTATTACAAAAATGTCCGAGGTCTGAATACCCCAGACCGTGCGACTCACATAGTGGGTTTGGAGTTGTTAGCTGCACGGCCGGGAAAGGATACCTCCTGCACTCAGGAGGCACCCAAGGTCTACCATCCCGCCAAACGAACATTTATTTAGATCTAAAAAGATAACAATTGATGAAAAATATTGTGATTAAACAGACAGTTTTCCATTATATTTGAACTTGACAAGTTCGTCCATTTTTCAAAAATGGGAAAAGGGTTATTGCGAATGTTGATAACAAGATCATTGAAAAATAAAATTTAGAGTGAGGTATATTAACATAATGAAAAATAGATAAAAATTAAAGAAAATAATAAAATTTTAAAAGTGAAATTTAGAAAATATGTAAAAAGAAAATATGTGGAAATGAAAAAAAAAAATTAGGCACATGAAAAACAAAAATAGAATTTTAGAATAAAATTCTAAATTTCTGTTTTTGTTTGTAAATGTCGGAGATCTGAAAGTGACTCTAGTGCGACTAGTACGGATTTCAGTGGACTCTGGAAGAATGAACGCCGATTTCAAATTGAGGGGATAACGACTACGCAAGATACTTACCTGGGTAAAAATAGTAGTAGCAGGAGGCTAACCTGAGGTAAAAATAGCAGGAGGTGGTCAGCCTGATTGTCAGTTATCCGCCAATCTGACATTAGAGGGTGGTGAATGCAGATGGTGGTATACTAAAAAAATAAAAAAAAAAATTGTAGGAATTTTAAAAGATTACTTCTATAAATTATTCATAAAAGTTATACCTAGAGGTTCAAATAAGGATAAAATGAAGATTGATTTCACAACTTCTTATTAATCAATTAATGTTTATGTTTTATCATTTTAATTAAACAAATTAATATTAATGAAATAACCAATTAATATTCTGATTTAAGTCTCAATTATATTATGTACAAAATTATATTGTTTTTTGTACATTTTTTTTAAATCCAGCCATTTTCTCTATTTTTTGCCGGTTTTTACGACGTTTTTGCCATTTTACTGGCAAAATGACCAGCCCTAGGAGTAAGTAAGGACACTGAGCTGCAGCAATTGTGATATTTTAAATATTGCAACTTTCCCAGCTATTGGAAAATCCAGGTTAAAAACTAAGCTACCGAAATTAGAATCACTCGATCCAAACCCAATTATATACACTTGCAAGACTTTAGAAGAGCTACAAATTCTTGCTCATTGCTCATAGCTAGCACTTTTAGTTTTTGAGATATAAGCATTACAAACTTGTAAACTGAAAATTTTTCAATCTTCTTCAACTTGTCAAGACGATTACTCGAAAACTAAGTCAGTAAGGTTCAATATATTAGCTTTTTTTTTCTCAAAAAGTAGATTCAGAAACTAAATTTACTAATATATATTTTTGTCGCTTACTATTTATATCTATCTTTTGAAGTTTGAGTGAAAGTAGGAAAAATTAAAAAATCACTTGCTTGGATAGACGCTTTAAGTGTTTTCTAAAAAAGTTCCAAAGTATTTAGGTTATTCCAGTGGTGAATGCAGACGGTGGTGAATGTAGACAGTGGTGAATGCAGCGGTGAATGCAGCGAAGATCCAGAATTCGATTCCTAGTTAGGGCAGCAAGGTTCTTTACAAATTAAAATTATATTATTTTTTCTTTTTAATTTTCACTTGAATTATTTTCATTCCAAGATCAGCATTTCTCAATTACCTCTTCGCTTTACACCCAGCATTCGCGTTATAAGTTCCCAGACAGGAAAATAATATTTATTTACACAATGTATCACCATTCCAGATAATCAGGGAAGCGGTAAAAATATTTTTAATTAGCTGTTTATATCTATATTTGAAACGTCTATTACGTCCACTATTTTCTTTCATAAACAACAGACGATTCTTTAAATTAAGAGCAACTCTCTGGCTGAAGTAGATTTTACGTTTCATTGATAGAAGGAAATGTCAAGTTTGTCTAATTGGATGTCACGTTCCAGATATCCTTTTGTTCAAATTAATTTATTTTTTATTTAGTTTTATCATAACATATTTAATCTTTTATTTATTGGTTCATCATTTTACTTGACTTTAAATAAAATAATACATCTGTTGCTACGGCTAACTTTTCCTTACTGTGACATGATCTACTTATTTTAAGGCTGATTTCTGAAGTGCCGCAGACACGCAGAGTTGAAACAGAGGAGTAAGGTTATTATCTCTTGAAAGTAATACGTTTGTCTTATCTATTTTTGCTTTCCTTACATACATAGTATAATGTATACGGAAAGTATTGTAACGAGGTAGAGAATTCACATTCGAGTTTTTGACGGAAGAGAACGTTTCAAGCATCCCTGAACACGAAGCGAACTTTTTTGAAGTAATGTCTTTGTGTATGTATGTTCGTGTATGTGTATGTATGTTTGTGCATGTATATGTATGTTAGTGCATGTGTATGTATGTTAGTGCATGTGTGTGTGTGTGTGTCGGCAGACGTGATATCTCACGGAAGAATGAAATGTTTAGAATATCATTTGGTACGATAATTGCAATCGGCGAATACTGGAACTTTTATTGATTTTACACGCGATTGAATGCTCAGAGCCCCCCCCCCCTAAATTTTGGAATGAAAATTTGAAAAAATCATCAAAGAATTAAAACATTCACTAAAGTTACGTAAATAATCAGTTCGTATGTAATTTTTTTATTAGAAAATGATGGACACAAACTTTAGAATACTAGCATGAACCGTTCTCGAGATATTGCACATTTTTCACATAAATGTATCAAAAAATCAGATAAAATTCGTAAAAAATATTAACTATTGTTATTCGAATGAATATGAAATTTTCGATTGAATATCTGAAAAACAAAATCTTTAAAAAATCAATATCTTCAATATTGTTAACTAAATAATCATTTCTATCATAATTTTTCATTAATAAATGAGTGATGCAAATTTTAGAACTCTAGCAAGAACCTTTCTCGAGATATTTCTCGATTTTTGAATGGTATTTTTGAATCAGGATTTTTAATATTGTTAGATATATAATCATTTTCGATGCAGTTTTTCATTAGAAAACGAATGACACCCAATTTAGAACGCTAGCAGGAATCGTTCTCGAGATATTGCATGAGTTTTCAAATAAATTTATCAAAAAATTGCATAAAATTAATAGAAAGTAATAAGTCCAGTTAAATATGTGCATTTTCCATATGTAATATTACGCGATAAATCAATTGGCATCATTTTCGTGGATCTAGTTCGTTCTATTCACGCGAGAAAATACTTATGTGCTACTTTTGTATTTTGCCGCCGAAGAATTCGCCGTCATTTATGTTACGATATATCTATTAACAGTTAACTGCATTTTGACGATGATTTTGCACGTGAGTATGAATCTTTCTGTTTGGTTTAAAAAAATTGCCAAAACCGCCCAATTTCAGCTTGCGTGGTTTTAATTCAATGCCATAAACATTCTGTTGTGCATGTTGTAGACCATTATTCACTACACTGCAAAACTTTTTGCAAGTTTTGCCCATTATTTTCAGCTGCTCACTTTGTTGATAATTTCGACAAACTATCAGAAGAACCGTAATTACAGGCGTACAGAAAACTCCAGCTTCATTTCTGAAATATTCAGTTAATTATCGTCTGTCGAAGCGTTATATATATATATATATATATATATATATATATATATATATATACATATATATATATATATATGCATATATATATATATATATATATATATATATATATATATATATATATATATATATATATATATATATGCATATATATATATATATATATATGCATATATATATATATATATATATATATATATATATATATATATCAGTAGCGTAACGTAATATTCTTGTTTAAGTTAACGTAATATAAGTTTTATTTCCTTGGTAAGTAAAATAAAATAATTTAACATAAAAATGCTAAGAGTGAATGAAATTCCCAATATTTTAAAATAAATTACCTATGTAAGATACATATATACAAAGTATAACATTTTAAATGTTTGCTTATTTATAAATTAGTTCTACTTTTACAACCATTTCATTAAATACGAAGTCATGGCCGCTCATAGTGGAGGACACTCTTCCCCATGTATATTCAAGATAACAAAGGCGAGCATCAATTTAGATGATGTTATACATTTTATTCTTGACTTTACTCCCCCTCCCCCTCTTCCTGGCCGTTCAAACAGTTACCTTATACCTTTCTGGTAGGTCGGACGGTCTGGGTCTCAACAACAACAACAACAACAACAACACCCCACACTTCCGGCCACTCAAATTGCTGCTCAAATCCTAGGGTGAGTCGGGTGACCTGGGTTTTCTACCCCCCCCCCCCCCCCTTTCCGCAAAACGTTCTACATGCGTCCATGTATGAAAAAAGTGCACTAAAAATTTGTGAAAAATCTGGAACATAAGTTTAGTTGAAATTTTCTGTAGTCAACAATGTCCCTAAACAATATTGCTTATTATTTACAAATACTGTACTATGAAAACTTAAAAATATCTTATAATTACAATATGCTATGAATCAGCTAAAAAATTGTCAACCACTTTCATTTAACTGAGATTCTCGTTTAACAGGGGATTTTAAAGGGAAATGAAACTTATTCTTTCTAAAACTCCCAAATAAGCGAACGGATGCTTCGCCATATTGATGCCTATATAAAGAGCTAAGTCTAGTTTGCAAACTACTTAAGTTTATTGATAGTCATTATTAGTATATTTCTTCGTCTTGAGATTGTTTGAAGTTAGGTAAATCCTAGGTTATTTATGAAAAATGACTCAAATTCTTTAGTATTACAAATAATGATTATTTTCTACAATTAGTAATTAATAGAATCATGTTTGACCCAAAATGGAGAATCCATTAGGCACCACCCTCCCTCACTTCCCCATCATTGATGAAACGTCACGTCCCACATCCAATCATTGATTATTTATAAAGGATTGAATATGGGAAAGCAATAACCATGCCTTCTATAAGCTAGCTTCCCATGTTAGTTAATCAGCTAAGGAGGAGTTTAACAAATAGGTGGTCTTAATGCCATGTTTCTCCTTATAGAAGACGAAGGCTGGATGATTTTAGCTTCTGAAACATTAAAATATGCGTATTAATGGGAAAAATACTTTGAAGCGTGTCACTTTAAGCAAGTAAAATGCAACAATTTTCTAAATATATATACATCATCGCAAAATTATTTTAAAAATTATAATATATAAAAGTGTGTTTAAATAATTCTTTAAATTAGATTTTAAACCGAGGAGACTCAGCTTTTTAGCTTCAATGGAACGCTACACCACTGATATATATATATATATATAATAGTTTGAAAGTCCAATAAAAGAAAAGTGAGAAGCTGTAACTCGAAAAACCTAACTTTCTAACAAGCCTACAAAATAAAAGTATAAATCAGCAAATATTCAATCAAATGGGAAAAAAATATAAATTTCGAATCATAAAGTTTAAGAAAATCATCAAAAATCAATGGTATGGAATCGATAAAAGAAAAACAAATGAATTCCAAGTATTAATGCTATGCACGTGGACAAGGGCTAGGCCTAAATCATGGATTTGTTCACTTCTCCAAAACTCTTCTTCGGGTCCAAGTATTTTATCGAAGCAAACACAAAAATATATGCTTCTGAAGAAATAGATAGATTATATCTTCAAACTATTTCTATTTGGACAACATACATGAAGAAGAAAAAAAAGGAAACAAGAATATATATATATATATATATATATATATATATATCCGGTATGTCTGTATCTTATATATATATATATATATATATATATATATATATATTATCATAACTATCAGGAACCTTACTGACCATTACTGACAACTGATTCCCCTGAATCTAAATCTTTCAGTAACATATGTATGAAAGTAGAAAAGTCGTTGTATTATGTAGGACAAGTCAAATGCTGCCCACATCATATTATTTAATCTTCTATTTAATGATTCATCTGGTGTCACTTTAAATAAAATAATACACATATTAACTGCGGCTACTTTTGCTGTGACATGATGATCTACTTCTTATTTTCCCGCCAATTTCACCACACACGCAGAGTTGAGACAGCAAGGTCATGGTTTCTTGAAATAACACGCATGCGCAATCTTATCTATTCTTTTTATTCTTCAGTTCACTTTGATCTCAGTATATTTCACATAATAATTGAAATTGTTTGCGGAACATGTATCGCAGTTCGTTTCCCTTGCGAGTTTCGGTTCTCGTTTTCTTTTTTATCTTATTGGTTATTCTTCATCTTCTGTCGGGGACATTGAACCTCGTAAGACATACTTTTTAAGGACATATATGGAAGACGGGCGGGCAGTAACGGTAAATACAAGTCTTCTGTTGTCAGAAAAGTTTTATAAATAAAACGCAAATACAAAACTGTTTTTAAAAATTGCAACATCAAGAAATAATCCCGTTATTGAAATGAAATGTATCTCACACACTATTCATGTTCTAGTAGATAACTGATTATATTTGCAGAACTATACATTTTTGTTTCTTTATAATTTAGCATCGTGTGAAGCTACCTCAAGCATGAATACTAGCTTCTATGGCGTGGCACTATATAAAAGAATTTTGATATATCATCTTGGAGAATAAATAGTTTGTCAGGATGTTCTAATGCGAGTTAAGAACAGACGGGGGAGATTGCGAAAGCGTTCGACAGGCCAGTTGCTTAGCTATCGGGTTTCATATACGCTCGGTGGTAGACATGTTTGGATAAAGTATAAGTCAAAGAAGAGGGGCTATCTGCTGTACATGGAAAAGGTCTTGGACATTTCGCGTCACAGAGAGCATTGCTCTGTTGGAATATACCACAGGGACAACTTTGAAAGAAGGGTATTATTTCTGTCTCTAAAGTATCCCTGATGTATCGCCGTCTGTTGACAGTTTTCTGATTCAATGTCTCTGTTCAAGACCACATTGCAGCCTGAGGTGTCTGTGGCTGGAGTGTCAAAGGCTATATAGAATTTTGCTGTAGTTACATACAAAAAATGTTCTGATCCTCAGAATTAGGCTATAAACTTTTTCCTACTACCCAGTACGCTCCGTGAAAACATTTTAGTATTTCGTACGGTAAAAAAAAAAAATTGACGGCTTGGAAAGAGCTCCTAGTGGATACTAATTAAAACACAGCCATAAACATTTGCCGAACATTGTGCATGCAACTTGATACGTGAATCCGGCGCATTAGTAGCCAATTTCACTATGATGAAAAAGTGAATCGGCTACTAATGCGCCGAATTCACTATGTCTTCTGTAGACAAAAAAAGCAATACACATGAAACGTACATTGGACAAGACAGATAAAATAGATAGAGGAACACAAATTTTTGTTTAAACAGTTCTAAAAAGTTCTCTCCAGTGCTGAAGAACAAAATGTGTTCCATGGTCTCCTCTTCTACAGAGCAAACGAAGCACTTGTTGGAGTCAGCTGTGTGAAATCTATCCAGGTAGGCCTGCGTGACTATGTGGTCTACCCTAGCCTTAGCAGCAAAAGTGGCAATCATTCTTGCGATTTTACTGAAATTACTAATGAACGTTATACACGTGAGAAGATCTTCAACATGCGTATGCACAGTACAATACAATTATCCTTGCAGTCGTAAATAACATCTGAAACTGCTTACTTGACCACAGGTATCTACTAATCAGAATCTATTGATTTCAGAGGTGTCTTAATCATTACATTAGGCAAAATGTTTCTACTGCAATTTAGAGGACAATTTGTTTCTGATGCAATGTTAGAGATTCCTGTTACACAAAACGACTTGTCGCTACTGCAGTAGCCGCGAGTAGTCGCTTTGTGGAGAAGGCTAGTCACCGCGCTACTAAATCCAAGTAGCGGTTGTAAATGTTCGCAGCGACTTGAATTGAACATGTTCATTTCTACTTATTAGAAACACGCTACTCCAATGATCACGTGATTTAGTCGCTGCACTAGAAGCGACGCGTGTGACGACGCATGCGCGTCCGCCTCATGATCGCTGCTAGTGCTTCGGCTGTATTCAAGTCTCGTGGCTGATTTTTTTTTCGTTGTCATAACTGAAGTGGAATTAGAAGAAAAGAAAGAGACTAGATGTATTGAAGTTGTCAAACGGCAATATTATGCATTTTTTAATGTTTGTAGAAAATATGAGGAATTGTGGAATGCGGCCAATAAAAATTACATGCGAAAAAACGCATTTGTTCTCATACGCAAAAACGCATTTAGCAAGTGTTCTGTCAATTCCGCACATGCCAAACGAATCAACTTTTTCAAAATAACACGTCGAAGTCCGACAGACGACATTTATTTCTGCTCTCTGCACGAGCCTTGTCGCAGCGAAAATGCCGTAAAAATAGTAGCTACATGTGAGAAGTTAGTAGCGGCTACTCGATGTGGCGAGTTAGGCGCTACTACTATAGTAGCGGCGAGTGAAGTCGCTTCATGTGACAGCCCCTTAATCAGCAATGAGCTGTCGCGCCTTAAGATTTGATAGAGCCTTTCTCAGATAAACAGATAATTTGGGAAAATAAACGTATCAGTGTATGCAACTTATGCGCTAGCTTGGAATTTCTATGCTATATATTGTTCTATGCTATATTCAGGGTGTTTTAGCATAGTTGATCTCGTTTCTGGAACTTCGGCAATTGGTTTTAGATACATGATTCCAATGTAAAAGTTTGTTAACATTAAATCAAAATTATGTGATATATTTTTCTTTGTGGGTGGTGTTTTTATAAAAATAGAGGATCTGAATTTTTATAGGATCCCTTGAGCAAAGATAATGAATTAGGAAAAGTTGCGCTGTACAGAAACTAGTATAAAGAAAATATCCAGGTGCAATTATCAGCAATATTTGGCGAGTTATTGCTTATAAAAAAATTGGAAAATCCCCCTCCCCTTCAAATATTAAAAATAAATAGATAAAATAATAAATAAATAAATAAAAAAACAAATAAATAAATAAATAAGTAAAATAAAAATAAATAAATGAATAAATAAAATGGAATAAAATAAAACTAAAATGCGCAGATGCGTTTTATGCAAAGTTTGATTTTGATTTGTAGGCAGCTTTATCAGTACGAGTGACAGTTGAGAGAACACCAAATTCCAGTTTTGGTCTATTTTAGCTGTTATTTCTATTGTATATATATATATTCATGAATATTGGTGTTTTACCTTTTTACTTTCCCTACAATACACAGTAATGTATAGGGAAAGTAGTGGAATCGTGACGAAAATCGTAACTCGAGTATTCGACGGATTTACACGTTTTGGGACTTCTAGAACACAAAAACACTATTTCAAGTTTGTGTGGGCATGTGTATGTGTGTGTGCGCGCGCGCACGCGTAAGGTGTGTTTAAAACCTTAGGCGAATTGGTCAAAGAAACTTTGGTTGCAATCGGCATACTGGGATAGCAAATGTTTTCGAAATCCATTTTTTAATTCCTGCTTTAGATTCTGATATATAATAAAAATACTAGGACCGATAAAAGTTGAAAATACCCGGGTCAACTTGAATAGTCCCAATTTAATCCTGATTCACCGCGGAGGTAAAAATGGGGGTTAAAAATTGCTACCTTCAATGAAAGTTTTCATTTACAAGCCATTCCAGATAATCAAGATTAAAATAAATATTTGGTACATTTAAAATTAGTCAAAATCTTATATTGAAACGTTTTTCTTTTCAGCCCCAGTTCAAGTGCTCAATCATTCCCCCATTCAACATGAAAAGGCCATTCTCATCCGAAGACCAGTCGTTGTCTCCAAGGGTCTCACTGCCACTCAAGATCGTTTGGAAAAGCTTCATTACGCTCATACCGGTATTGCACACGCTGCTGACTATGGCCATGCTGCCGGTGGGTATGGCATACCCAAGGCTATTCACGAAAGAACAGTCATTTACGGAGGACATAGTCTGGGACACGGTCTGGGGTATGGTCTGGGTCATGGTCTGAGTCATGGTCTGGGATATGGTCTGGGGCATGGTCTAACACCTTTGATTCTCAGCCAGCCAAAAGCCTATCTAGGACATGATGATATCGGGTATTCATCAGACAAGGCTTTGCATGGTGAAGTTCTGCATGGAGGAGACCTACATGGAGGTGCTTTGTACGGTGGTTCTTTACATGGTGGTTCTTTACATGGTGATTCTTTACATGGTGGTTCGTTACACGGTGGTTCTCTACATGGTGATTATCTGCATGGTAGTTCTCTGCATGGTGGCTCTCTGTATGGTGGTTCTCTACATGGTGGTTCTCTGCATGGTGGTTCTCTGCATGATGGTTCCATACATGGTGGTTCTCTACATGGTGGTCCTCTACATGGTACAGCTCTTCACGGGGGTTCTCTACATGGTGCTGCTCTACATGGAGCTGGTCCAAAGAAGTATTAAGGATATCAAGTACAGGTAATGTCTATAAAATTTTAAACTATATGACATAGTGAAAAACTTGAAGGACATTAAATTTGAGTAGATGAAAGACCATAACCAATGTATAATTACTGTATAATAGCCATGCCAACCAATTGATTGCCTCAAAATAGATCAATATTGTGTACTGTTTGAGTTGTAGGAAAAGATGGAATTCTGATTATACCCTCCCCAAGCATTGAATTATATGACGCCTCTTTATTCTCAAATATATATCCCTAAAACGCATGATTAAAAGTATCAACAGGTTTCAGAAGCAGGAAAACACTCCTTTATTCAAGATAGATGCATAAAATAACCGTTGTTTTGGTTTACATATATATAGAGAGGGTGTATGCTACGGGTGCTTTATGCACCATTATGCGGACCACAGAAAAGTGACTACTGAAACGGGTACACCGTAGCTTGTATTTATTGATACTAAAAATAGTGCCACACAGTTGTTCTCTGTAAGGAACATTTTTTTTTTTGTGATTTCGTAATTCATACTTGAACGAAAAAAATATACTGCACTGCCAAATTTCCTGCAACTGTGCAAGACTCTCCATAAGCAGTGCTTGACTGTGCTCACTTTTAGTGCTCAATTTAGAGACATTTGCAGATACTGGTGAGTAAAGAGTAGAGAGAGAGAGAGAGAGAACAAATTTAAGATTATACTGTAGTATAATCTTAAATTAATACAGAATATTTAAAATATTAAAAGAAAGGTTATTGCAATATATTAAATTAGGCCTTCTTGATATCGTAATGGTAAATAAAACTTTCCTTTCTTATAATCTCACATTATATAACTAGAATACTTCAAACATTTACTTTAAACATTGCAATCCATATTATAGCTATCAGTCGACCATGTATGAATCTGCAATATAATTAAGAGATATAAACGCTAAGCATCATAAACAGATAACTGAAGAAAACGGGTCATGGTTTGAAAATCGCGTCTTATTAGAGGTCTGCAATGGTCTTGTTTTAAAATTTTTACTCAGCCTGGCACGAAAATATTAAAATTTAACAGGACCCAAGCCTGAAAAATGTTCAGAATAAACCAAAAATTCAGAATAAACGGAAAATTTTCAGAAACCCAACCCCAATTTCAACCCTACCCGTGAACACCCAACTGCCCAAAGCGACCTAGTTCGTTTTTTAAGTATATTGAATCCTGACTAAAGTTAACACACTCTTACCTCGTATAATGACCTTAATTTGCCATTTACGGAATTAAACACAAAGTATATTACATATTACTTACAACGATTCAAATCATCAGGTGAAAGTTTCGAAGAGAAATGTTTTATTTTGACTTCGAAATGTCTTCGAATAAATAAGTCATTAATTTTCTATCTGAAATTATTATTTTTCTGTATACGGTTCTAATTTACACATCTGCGTTCTCCGTACAGGGCAAACTTTTATTACTTAATATAGGATAGGAAGGCTTTCATCCGCTTATTCAGATTATTGTTTCATACGTAATATCAAATATTTCTGTTCGTTTAAATATTTCTGTTTAAATTTTGATCTACTTTTGGCTTTTTTATTTACTTTTACCCGGTCCGATCCTACTCGAATTTTAACTTTCCCTACAATACATGGTAATGTATATAGAACGTATTGGAATCATGCCGAAAATCGCACACTGTTTTTAGTGCGACGTCTGTGTGTGTGTCTGTCTGTCTGTGCAATGTATGTATCCACTCTAACTAAAAATCTAATGGACCGAATTTCATAAAATTTGATAAGTAAGTCACTTGTGTGTGACCCTGGTGTTGATTAGTTTTTGGTACGATTCGGGAAAAACAACCCGCCTTTTTTGCAAAATGACCCGCAAAAATTGCCTGTATCCCCTTTAGCTGAAAAACTAATATATCAAATTTTACAAAATTTGGTAGATAAGTCAGTTGTGGGTTACCCTGGTGCTGATTAGATTTTGGTACGATTCGGAAAAAAAAAAGTAATCTGCTTTTTTTGCGAAATGGCCAGCAAAAATCGTCAAAATCAAAAATAAAATACTACGTATGCTCAAATATATCAATTCGATGCTTGTTTTATACATAATTTTTAGCAATGAAAATAATAAGACCAACCCCATTACACTAGAGCTAGCCGTGTTCAAGATATTTTAGTTTTTTCGCATTTACTCTGCGTCACCGTTGAAAAAAAAATCCAGTCACCAACTGAGAACGAAAATTGAATTAAAAGTGCCAATTCAGTGTCATTTTAAATAATTGTGAGCGTTATTTTGTGCATTTAAACTCAATGTAATGAATTGTTGAGGAAATAGAGAACGTGAATGTGAGTCTGCAGGGAAAGTCATGTGCTGCCCACATCAGATTTTTACTTTCCCTGCAATACATGGTAATGTATAGGAAACGTATTGGAATCATGCCGAACATCGCAACTCGAGTTTTCGACGGATCTACATGCTTTGGGACCTCTAGAACACAAACAAAATTGTATTTAGCGTGATGTCTGTGTGTCTGTCTGTCTGTGCAATGTATGTATCCACTCTAACCGAAAAACTAATTGACCGAATATCAAAAAACTTGGTAGATAAGTCCTTTGTGGTTTACCTTGGTGCTGATTAAATATTGGTACGATTTATAAAAAAGTACCTGCCTTTTTGCGAAATGGCCCGTAAAAATTATCAAAATCTCAAATAAAACTCTACGTATGCTCAAATATATCAATTAAATGCTTATTTTATGCGTAATTTTTGATTGCGAAAAGAATAAGACCAACCCCATTACTCTAGGACTAGCCGTTCTCGAGATATTTTAGTTTTTTCGCATTTCCGCTACGCCACCTTTGAAATGAGTCCAGTTACTAAATGAAAACGAAAATTGAATTAAAAGTGCAAATTCAGTGTAATTTAAAACAATATGATGGGTGTTATTTTGCGCAATTAGATCGAATTTAACAAATTAAAGAAATAAAGAAAACGTGAATATGAGTCTGCAGGGAAAGTCATGTGCTGCTCGCATCAGTTTTTTTAAACCTGGCACGTGCCCGTGCAAACCCCTACTTCTTACCTATTGCTATATCTACAGTGAACGAAAAGCGCGCACATTTTAAGCCTCTAGATACCTATTCTAATCACGTTCGAGTTTGTTCTTGACCTTTCTTCTTTCAGAGTGTGCATTAGGAAGACTTTCTCAAGGTCTAGCCCGAAAAGGTCATTTAAACTAGATTTTCGACCGCTGCACCCATTATCACTTAACCTCAATGCTTCAAATCTCATAAAGTAAACGTTCTCGGACGCATTGATTTTACCACAGGTGCGTGCGTAAATAGGTTACTTATCCCTACGTATCTTCAATTTCAATATCCAGTTTATAGTTTTGTTGTAATTAACTGCAGATTAAACTCCCAGGTCACCAAGCTCTTGGGGTTATTATTTTTTAACTGAAAGATTAAGGGTAATTATGGTTGATATGGATAATTACGCTATGGTGACAAACTGTTACAATGTTCCAGTTACGCCTTGAATTCAAATGTTGGTCAATCAACTTGTGCTTTATGGTGTCTTTGTTCGCCCTGGGGGAAAATAACCTAAGGAGAGATCAGCGATCGACAATTGACTGGTCAGCGAAGCTTTATTTAATGGACAGTAAGATACTTTATCTAAAAGAGGATATACGTTTGTAGAAATTAATAAATAAATAAGAAACTTACGAAAGAGCCCTTAAGCGGCGCGATAGCCCAGTGAATTGAACTAGGACGGCTCGATTTCGATTCCCGCCTTTGCCCGAACTGTCGCCGGGTTCACGCGTAGTACGATCACGTTAAACATATGTGTCCGTAAGTCCTTCCGAGAGGTTGGTGGTAGAGGAAGGAGGGTACGGTCCCCGTAGACGCCACCCCCACTGGGTTCCTGTCTAAATTGGGTGGCACTTCCCGGCCGTCCAAACAGATACCTTACGCTTTCGGGTAGGTCAGACGATCTGGGTCGAAGAAGAAAAAAGAGCCCTCATTTTGTAACAAATGGTGTGTACTACATTTTTGGGACAACTATTAAGGATCACTATTCTCGTTTGCCTACTAATTCCGTACATATAGTCATATGAATTTTCGTAAAATCAGAAGTGTCATCTCCAAATCTGAAAATGGAAATCTTTAGTGACCCTCCTACCCCCTCTGGAATTCAAGAGTAAATTATATTTCATGAAGACGTCACATTGCTGTCTCATAATTCCATAAGTGCCTTTGCGATTATGTTAATGTTATAATTCTTTATTTTAATCTACACAAATGCAATAAATAGAAAGATTCACTTAAGAAAGAAATAATACTTTTAAAATAAATTTAAACAACTCAATTTGTCTGGAGCAAAAAATAATTATGGTTTATGTACTTCTACTTTTACTCATTTCTACTTTTATTGTAACGTTTTTATAATCATTCTTACCAATCATGATGTAAACAGGTCCGCCGAAGTTCCATAAACACAATTATTAAAAGCTTAAGTCATAAGTTGACCTTTCCCACCTGCATATGCCCACATATAAAATTTCTACATGTGCATAAGTGCTTGAACAATTGTTCCAGTCTTGTGATAAATACTGAATAATCATCACTTCTGGCACAACTTTAAGCGAAGCCGGAGGTCAAATTTCTGCTCCGGCCAGCAATCTGCCACCAAGCGCATACTATATTTAGTTGTTACTTCAATTGCCATCAACTCTTTTCTTCGACGCACTTCTCTGATTTTTTCGAAAACTGCCAGCACTCGCCACTACTCTTACTATCAATAGATTTTGAGGACTAAAATGCCTCCTCCGGCAAGATCGGTACAATGGCGTAACTAGACTAAAATGCCTCTTGTGTCAAAATCGGTGCAATGGCGTAACTAGTCAAGATCGGTACAATGGCGTAACTAGTCAAGATCGGTACAATGGCGTAACTAGTCAAGATCGGTACAATGGCGTAACTAGACTAAATGGTCTTCTTCGTCAAGATCGAAAATGGCGTAACTAGACTAAATTGCCTCCTCCGTCAAGATCGGTGCAATGGCGTAATTAGACTTTTTTGGCGCCATGGAACAAATAAATCCAGGTCGCATTTTACCATAATGCATAGTCTGTGACCCTTAATTCAAAAATAAATTTGACGTTGTTTATGTTGTTTATGACGTTGTTTTGACGCGGACTTAGATTTTGTGGGGCGCTGGACATTCCAGTTTCATGGGACCCTTGAACTCAGAAATTAAAATACACAGCAGAAAGGATAATTTACCAAATTTACACATCACAGCCAGTTTACTGCATGTAATTGGAACTGACAAGTTATACATATATAGAAATATACATATATAGAAATAGTGCAACAGCTATAAAATGTCTTTGTTGTCTACTCTTGACATCTAAAGAATCTTCACATTCCCCAAACTTCCATCTTCAGAACATTGCTGTCAAGATCAAGTAGACACAGAGCAGTTAGACATTCAAGGGTCATTGTGGTTCTCAAATAATTTCTTATCAGTGACAATTTACTGAATGATCTCTCACCTGAATAACTATAGTGACAATCATATTCAAACACATAAGATCTACATTAACACTTGGAAAGGGCACTAAGCCCTTCATCATGGAGCATAGCCGTCTATCGAGTTGAAGTGAAACATAACCTGAGTTTCGTAAAGGCTAGATAATTTCCTCAATGAACCTACAGTAATATTTTATTTATTATATTTTTGTATAAAGGGGGTCAAGGGCAATTTCCCCCTTTTCCCATTAATATATAAGGCCCTGGTTGTGTTAAATTATTTCAGGAAGCACCAGACTATAAAAAATTTGTTGATAATTTGAAACATTTGTTCTACCCTGATTTTATTAATAGTTGGTATGAAAGGCTGAAGAATGGAATATATTTTTGTTATCGGTATTATGTTTTGTTATTTACTGGGTAATTGTATTATTTGCTAATATTCAACTCTTTTACTTTCAGGTTTTTAGATGCTTATACTTGCAAGAGATGGCAGCACCAACGTAAAAAATATTAATAAACTGTTTCAATCATGTCTTCTCATTCTTACGAGAGCTTAATGTAAATATTCATAATTTTATATCATGTTGTAAATAATATATGGGATCTCTGAAGAATAAAGAAATGTAATATGTGTCTTTTCAAGTATTTTTTAATCTTTTTATTAAATCTAAATCATTTTTTTAGCTCTATAAACATGCATTTTAAATTTATAATCATTAATATGATAATTAAATATCACATGAGGATGATGTGAGCATCGAATAAAGAGTATATCAGTTTTGTTAGCTCAATAGGCTTATTTGGAGGCTCGACCAGGCTTATCTATGGGCTAGAATATATTTATCTTACTTTTTATTTTTTCCAACAATTCTTAGTGTAAGTAAAGGGAAAACATTGTGAAAGGTCAAAATTCCGACAATAGAAATCCGTAATTTAATATTTATATTCGATTTCAGCATTCCCGAAAACGAATAAACTAATTCTACTTTCCTTATACACGCAATAATAAAAGGAAAGTCGAAAATTCGAATTTGAGTTTCAGATGAAAGAGTACGTTTCAAGGATTTATGAACTCGATCTAAACGTTTTTCAAGTGATGCATGTTTATGTGTGCATGCTAGTGTGTCGTGTGTGCGTACGAATGTATGTGGAAGATACATCTCACAAAAATTGAATTTCAAAATACGCGACTGACCGACTGATTACAGCCATTGAACACTTGAACCCAAATGATTTTAAATGCTATCGAATGTTCGAACACTCTCCCTCCAATTTCGAATGAATTATTGAAAAATCGTAAAAAAAAAAATTAGGACCTTCAATGACGACAAAATTGATATCAAATACGTTCACTTTCCAAGCACTATTATGCGAAAAATATTTTTTCCCTAGACCTTTTGAGTTACCCGAAATCTTCTGTCCTATCCGCGCTTTGTTAACTTTCACGGCACACGTTTTTCGCCAAAATTCTGCTCAAACAGTTGCGAAATATTTCCTGAAAGATAAAATGCAATGCTTAGATTATATTAAAACTAAATTTAATATCCAATAAAGCATAGAATATATTTTTTATTTTAATCCAAAATATTTTTGGTGCTGCCATCTGTTGTAATTTAATTCATACCGATTATTTTTATTTTTTAATGAACATTTTAAAATATATATTCCTTCTAATACAGTATTAAATACAATAACAGATCCTATATAATAATGCCACAATCACGGAAAGGTTATTTCTCCTTCTATAAATTTGATAAGGGATCTGAATGTACATCACTGAGGACTGCAGCTTTGTCTTCAAGTTCATTTGTTTTCAAGTCCAAGTTCAATTACGTTTCCGTGATTGTGGCATTATTATATATGATCTGTTGTTGTATTTAATAGCGTATTAGAAGGAATAGACATTTAAAAATGTTCATTAAAAAATAAAAAATGGTCGGTATGAATTAAATTACGACAACAGATGGCAGCACAAAAAATATTTTGATTAAAATAAAAAAAATATATTTTATCTTTTATTGGGTATTGAATTTAGTTTTAATATAATCCAAGCATTGCATTTTGTTTTTCAGAAAATATTTCGCAACAGTTTGAGCAGAATTTCGGCGAAAATTGTATGCCGCGAAAGTTAGCAAAGCGGGTATAGGGTAAAAAGATCTACTGACGCTCACCCTTAACGCATCAACTCTCGGAGGAACTCTAGGGTCAACACATTTAACGTGCCCATACTCCACATAGACACGAAGGTAGTTTTACTGGTGACTTCGAGCTTCGGAATAGGGTACACAAAATCCGTTAACATCCTTCTTGTGGACAGAGTTCGTTCCATTCGCGAGAGAAGATACTTTTATAATGGCTTTATATTTTTTTGCCAGAGAATTCGCCAATAGTATTTATATCATTTTACGGGATATTAATTAAATGTCAATCGCATTCTGATGAGGATTTTACAAGTGAGTAGGAATAAGGCATACTGTTAGTAGAACTCATAAGTTGCAAAAGTGTCTAATTGCAATTTACATCAATTAATTTAATCTCAAACATTGTGACATGAATCACACCATTATTTGGCTGAGCAAGAAGTAAATTCATTGCATTATGTAGGGAAAGTCATCTGATGCCCACATCAGATTTTTTTTTAATAACTCGAGAATCGGAGCAGCTAGAAATTCGAAATTTAGCATATCGTTGTCTATTTCAATATACAGGGTGATTATAATTAAAGTTCCCGGTTTGAAAATGGTCTCAAATAAAAAGCACTGGTCAGAATGGTTTGAAATTTTGCGTGAACACTCGTGGAGCAATGGCATTTTGTTTGGTGAAGAAAAAAACAGTAGTTCAAAAAGTCGCCGCTAGGAGAATAATTGGCGCTTTACTACACTAGAATGCAATACAAAAGTAATAAACGTTGACTAATTCATTGGCTAATGACGTAATAAATGTTCAATATGCTGTCCTTCGAATACTGAATTAAAAGTCGATCTTTCATCATCATATGCATGCAAGTAATGAAAAAAAAAATTTCATCCATTGAAACAATGTTAAATTCTAAGCAAACGTAATCCGTATCTTTTTTCACAAAAAGTGGATTTCACTTGTTTTGCATAATTGCTCTTTAAATGCTGCTGCAAATTTGCATAAGACAGTGACGTTGCAATAAACGTTTGCTATAAAAAAGGAAGAGCGGAACTTGTTTCTCATAATGAAAAATCTCTATTGTTCTGTCGCAATGACTCTATCATTAAAAGATCGTGCTCTTATTGTCAAGTTGTTTTATGAGAATAACAGCTCTTGTTTAGTAGCTCTTAGAAAGTTCAGAACGTTAAAAAAGCTAAAATCTGGTCCTCTGTGTGGCAAAAGCTTGCGCAAAATGATTTTAAAATTTGAAGAGACTGGCTCTTTGGACATCAAACCTGGCAGGGGACGGAAAGCAGTCGATGGAGAGATAGTGGAAGACGTAGAAGAAGAGCGTAACGCTAATGCATCTACGACTGCACGTGGAATTGGCCGATCATTAGACGTACCCTCCAGTACGGTGCAAAAGATTTTGTAACACATTTTGAAATGTTATCCTTACAAACTGACCCATGTTCAACAGTTGCTACCTGCGGACAATGTTACACGTGAAATGTTCGCACTTCAATTTCTAGCTCGGATACAAGTGGACGATGAATGGCCCTGGAACGTTTTGTGAACTGACGAAGCACACTTCCATCTCCACGGAACTGTTAATAAGCAAAATTGCAGAATTTGGGCAACCGAAAATCCACAGGAACTACGCCAGGTGCCTCTTCATTCCCCCAAAATTACTGTGTGACTGTGTGATTTACAACAGCGTTTATTATCGGGCCTTTCTTTTTTGAGGAAGTTGGTCCTCATGGCCCCGTCACCTGTTCTGTCAATGGCCATCGATATGAACGTCTTTTGAAAAGTCACGTTATACCCACACTGCAAGAGCGTCAGTGTATCGATAACACTATTTTCCTGCAGGATGGGGTTCCACCACATATCGCAAAACCAGTGAAGCGGCTACTTTGCAGTCATTTTGGAAATGACAGAATCATCAGCCGCCATTTTCCTGTAAGATGGCCAGCACGTTCCCCCTGACCTCAATCCATGTGATTTTTGGCTTTGGGGGCATCTGAGGAAAGTGGTGTTTAATAGACACATTACCAATTTAGCAAAACTTAAAGGTAGCATCGCGCATCACATCCACAACATATCTACAGAAACACTCAAATCTGTTGTTGAACACGCTATTTTGCGCTTTCAGCTTGTTTCAGAATGCGAAGGACAGCATATTGAACATTTATTATGTCATTAGCCAATGAGTAAGTCAACGTTTATTACTTTTGCATTGCATTCTAGTGTAGTAAAGCACCAATTATTCTCCTAGCGGCGACTTTTTGAACTACTATTTTTTTCTTCACCAAACAAAATTCCACTGCTCCGCGAGTGTTCACGCAAAATTTCAAATCATTCTGACCAATGCTTTTTATTTGAGGCCATTTTCAAACGGGAACTTTAATTATAATCACCCTGTATTTGAACTCTTTGGGATTTTTAACCTTATCGGGCTAGCCTGTCCTGGTCCCTCTTTAATCTACTCGTTTTTGGGGAATAACTTGAAAACAGGAGTGATAGTTGTGTGTCTGTAGGCATGATATCTATAACAAATTGATAAAATTGAACAAAATTTCCATGATTATTTTGCTTGGTAAACGTCAGAGGCCTATTAATTTTGTAGGATGAAAGGAACCTCAATTTATTGAAAAAAAAAAAAAAATTGTCGAAAATAGAATAACGTCATAAAAACAATGAGGTATAAGAATTTTACAAAAAATACATATTTAATATGTGATATTTAATTTACAAGCGAATGCCATCATTAATTTTTTTATTATTACTACAGAATTTAAAACAAATTCTGGTAGTAAACTATATGTTTCCATTTTTAGAATTTAAAGCATAAAAATGATATTTTTTCAAAACAGGTTTCGCATTATTAGAAAATATATTGTATTAATTTCATTAATTTCACCTACAAATCCCAAGGTGGAACTGAGAGTCCAACTCCCAAAATGTATTAACCAAAATCCTTTTGGCAACGGCAACAGAGTAACATATAATTTAACTACTTAATTTAATGAAATTTCGTCGTGCAGTTTTGGTTGAAGGTTGCTGGTAGGATCGAGGAAAAGAAGCGATCCTTTCCTATCAAAAGATTCGGCAAAGACAGCAGGGAATAAATAAAAAATGAAAACTTAAGGTCTTCTGCTATTATTTGGGGAATCGCTGGTATCTACGTCAAATAAAGTTGCTTCCAAACGTATTTATTGTCTACTTACTAAATTTATTTAGGCCTGATGATTCTTTATATAATAAATATAATAATTATTACGTACTTTTCTGATATCTCCTGTGTGATCCTACAAAAGGTTTTCATGAAAACCTCTCTATCTTAAAAGTTGCAGTTTAGTGCTGCCATCTATATGAGACCACGAAAGTTTATCTGGCTCCAAACAATTGGGAGCAATGTGCCTCTTTGGTAATTTGAAACATAAATCTTTGCAAAATATTTCAAGTGATTATCAATTAATATTGAGCGATTTTGTAATTTAATATCCTTCATAGTAGAGAATGATTCTATCAATTATAAATTCTCCCAACTACAGAAATTACATTTTTTGCAAAATTCTTCATAGTGCTAAAGCCTCTCTCTATCTGGCAACATAGAATAGAACTTAAATAAGTTTTCATTTAAAAAAATCTGATGTGGGCAGCACATGACTTTCCCAGCAGAATTATATACACGTTCTCTTTATTTTAATTAAATTTAATTCACTTTTAATTCAAATTTTCGTTCTCATTTGGTAACTGGACTTATTTCAAAGGTGGCGTAGAGAAAATACTAAAATATCTGGAGAACGGGTAGGCCTAGTGTAATGGGATTGGTCTCATTCTTTTCTTCGTTAAACATTACGTATAAAACAAGCATTTAATGGATATATTTGAGCATACGTAATTTTTTATTTTAGATTTTGACGATTTTTGAGGAAATTCGGTCCATTAGTTTTTCAACTAGAGTGGATAAGACAATTTTTGCGTACCATTTCGCAAAAAAAGGCGGGTTCTTTTTTCCCGAATCGTACCCAAAACTAATCAGCACCAAATTCTCCCACAAGTGACTTACCTACCAAATTCTATGAAATTCGGTTAACTATAGAGTGGATACAAAATATGCACAGACAGACAGACACACAGACAGCCGTTACGCTAAAAATAGATTTTTCGTATTCTATAGGTCCTGAAACGTGTAGATCCGTCGAAGACTCGAGTTGCGATTTCCGGCATGATTCCAATATTTTCCCTATATATTACCATGTATTGCAGGGAAAGTAAAAGATCTGAGGTGAGCAGCACATGACTGTCTCTACAGAATCAAACTAATATTCTTATTATTTCTTTTATAATTCACTACATTGAGTTTAATAGCACAAAATAAAGCGGATAATTAGTTAAAACAAGAAAGATCAATCATGGATAAAGGATTGACTATGAAACACTTTCCAACTGCAATGCAATTTTATTTAAATATCTTTAAAATCCGATACATTCAGCTGTGATATTTTTATACAATAATTTATTTTACTTAAAAACTTAAAACCATGGAGGTAAATGTATTTTCTAACTCCAAGCTTAAAACTTCATCGAAAAAGACAATGCTATAAAATCGTCTGCTTTTCTATGTAAAATCAATGAATATTTCATTCCTATCACCTATATTACAGACTCCAGAGCTAAATAATTTTGCGTTAAAAAAATTCAGTAATTCTTATGCAACTCATCTTACAGCTTGATTTGCTTACATTCTGCCTACGTTAAAATTAGGCTTCGGTGTTGAAATAATCAAAGTGTGATGATCTTTTAAAGTCAAAAATATTGTAATAGCATTGGCGCAGAATATAGATGCACAGAAAATATGCAAAAATAAAGTGGTTTTAGGACGGATGCAACACTCAATATAAATTTAAAAGGAAATAAAAAAGATGGATGCTATATTTTATTTTGAAGTAAGTCACGCGATCTCTTCATATAATAAAGGTGTAATTGTTATTTTAATTTTTATTTTAAAAACTTTGCTCAAATTTTTTTTTATACATTTTATGGGATAATTTGAATATTTCCTAAAATTTTCAAAGCAATTTGTGAATTTTAACTTCGTCTAAAATATGTTTGAAAAATTAGGTCCCATAGGATTCAATGTATTTCATATTTTTAACCCGGATTCAATCCAAAACTAATTGGGAAATATTATTCATTTACATTCCCACATGTCCCACAGACCGTCTCAACAACATACTAAAATTTCAGTTTGATAAAGTCATTTTTACGGCAGTTATCGTGCGAACGGGCAGTCAGGCAGACAGACAGACAAAATGACCAAATTCATAAACGCTTATCCACTATGCTGGAAAGTGTTAATGACACCGAATTTGCCGTTTTATTTCAATTTTCGCTTTCTTTTGGAGACGGGACGCAGTTTCAAAGGCGATATGGCAACAATGCGAAAATAAAATAAAATATCACGAGAATACTTAGCCCCAAAGTTAAGTGTTTGATCTTATTATTTTCGACGCCAAACATTACGTATGAAACAAGCATTTAAGTGATACATTTGAGAGCAGAATGGTTTTTAATTTTAGATTTCGGAAATTTTTTGGACCGTTTCGGAAAAAAAGCAGGTAGTTTCTTTCCAAATCCGTACCAAATCAGCAACTAACACAGGTAACGTATCTTCCAAATTTTGTGAAATTTGGTCAATTAAGTTTTCAGCTAAAGTGGATACATAATTTCTTGCGGGCCATTTCGTAAAAAAGGCAGTTTATTTCATTCCGAATCGTGTCAAAATCAAATTAGGCACAAGTATTCTAAAAATCTGTAACGCCAAAATCTGATTAGGCATAAGTGTTCTAAAAATCTCTAACGTCAAAATCAAATTAGGCACAAGTGTTCTAAAAATCTGTACCGCCAAAATCAAATTAGTCACAAGTGTACTAAAAATCTGTAATGCCAAAATCTAATCAGGCACAAGTGTTCTAAAAATCTGTAACGCCAAAATCAAATTAGGCACAAGTATTCTAAAAATTTGTAACGCCAAAATCTAATTAGGCACTTATATGCTAAATTTTGGGAAATTTGGTCAATTATTTTTTCAGCTAGAGTGGATAAATACATTGCACACACACACACACACACACAAGCACACACACACACACACACACACATACACACGGGGTAATTGCACTCGGCAGACCCGGGTTCAATTTCCTCCGCTGCCAAAACTGCTGCCGTGTTTACGCAGAGTACGATCACGTTAAACATGTGGGTCCGAAAGTCCTTCCGAGAGGTTGGTGGTAGAGGAAGGAGGGTACGGTCACTGTGGATGCCTCCCTCACTGGGTTCCGGTCTAAATTGGGTGGATCTTCCCGGCCGCCCAAACAGTTACCTTACAGCTTTCTGGTAGATCGGACGGTCTGGGTCTCAACAATCAACACACACACACACACACATATAGCACGTTAAAATAGTTTTTTCGGGTTCTATAGTGCTCGATATTTATAGTTCGTGTCGATTACTCGAGTTCCGATTTTCGGCACGATTTCAATACTTTCCCTATACATTACCATTTATTGTAGGGAAAGTAAAGAACAATCTTAAAATAAAAGTGTTTTAAGTGTAATACATTGATGCCTGTGAATTGACCAATCATGATTTGGCAGTTGCACTGCAACCTATAAGACTGGAAATAATAGTTCCACGCACGTGACTGAAATCTTAGTGACATATCTCTTTTATGCTTATAATTTATTGTTTTAATATTATAATTGCTATTTCAAAGTAGGATTTTTTAGATGTATTTACTTCTCTAATAATGCATTTTCCAGTTTTCTAATTCATTTTTACTTTCCCATAGAATATATTAGAGAGAAAGCATTATTTTCACAAAAATTTTCGATTTTGAGGCCGATGTGTGTTTTAGGACCTCCTGAACACGTTTTGACTATTTTTGGAGTGATGTCCATCTATCTGTGGTCGATCGGGTATGACGAAAAGGGTGATATTTTGAAAGATTGTAGCTCGACATTTAATAGTCGTGAAGGGACGACAGTTTTATCAAATTTTAGGCAGAAGATGTATGCCTGCTATGAAGGGTGACTCGTCGAGGTGACGCGCTCGAAAGAATAATGCGGCAGAATGTGAGATAAGATAAAAATTACCAAGTAATAATCCAATTGCTATGCTTTAATTTTTTTTTATTCTGATATTTCATTACTATTTCGTAATGACTGTAATTTATTTCTTCTATCATAGGCCACTGTGTTGTCAGTTTGTAGAAGTAAATTAAAATTTTATGTAATCTGTTGTCTTATTTGCAATGCAAGCGCCCGTGTGATAAAACGTATTCTACGTTGCAGATGTACCTCTGGTACATCACCTTCAGTTCTTCTCTTTTATTGTTGCTTGTATATTTTTAAGTCAAATCATATCATATCATATCGTTATATCATATATCATATCCGATCTACTGCCAGTAGCGAAGCGTCAGTGGGGACAAGGAAGACAGCGTCTAGCCAGATAATTTAGGATCATGTAGCTTTTATTTTAATTATATATTATCCGAAATAAATGGATAAAATATGTACTGTGTATACTATAAACAATGTATTTTTGCTCCGTCTGGTACAGAGCTCAATGCAGGATCCATTCTTGTTTCCTCTAAGCGCCAGGCAGGATTTTCAGGAGAGAAGAATCTCTCTTCGTCTACACACGTTAGAAGATATCCCCTTGGGAACATCAATCGACATCTGATAACACAGCAAGTTTGGTAATCCGGCACCGTTGAAGTCCGGAACATTCTGGATTATCGAATGTTTACCATATATTTTATTTCACTCGCTGCCTAGCTAACATATATAGCATAAAACTTTACTTGCACATTTTTTGTTCCCGGTTCTCTGTTTCCCTAAATTTATTTACCACGCCTAGTCACTGCTATAGAAGCAGATCGAATAAACATATTCCACAAGTTGTTTAAAAAATTTTCTAAATATGAAATTTGGTGCTGCCATCTATACTACATTAAAATCAACTAATTTCTTTTGCACTAAATCAGTTTATACCTTACAACTTCATCAATAGGTGACGCTACTATACTGAGCATAGATCAATAGTTTTAAGAGGATTTTCTGGCACGTGTTTGGGTTTTATGATCGGTTTTTATTACACATACGATTCGTTTTAGGGTCTATTTAATGCACCTAAAATGTTTAGAACCTTCTGTTGCCGAACAAACTCAGCCTTTCGCGATCGTTTATCTTTCCGGTGTTACGAGAGTGGATAAAACTTTAATCTTTACCCTCCGTCTTATCATAGTAGGTGGTGGGATGCATGTTAAGAGTATTTTAATAGAATTGTAAGTGATAAAAAGTTTCCAAAACAGAAAGGCAGGTGTTAGATTGCGTTATGCAGCTCATGTGTTATGCAAGAAACTTGTAATTAGAAGGAAAATCGAATACAATGACTTTATGTAGTTAAATTGCAAATATATTTTTTAACTAGGAATAATTATACCCCTTCCCTGTTGCCCGGGTCCAAAATAAGTGACATCTGTGTAAATAATACAGATATTACCACTCAATTTCAAAATCACCTGTTTTTGAATGAAAAACATCCCCCTTCTTTCGTTTTGATCTAAAAGATTTAGTTTCAAAGCATAGGTTAGTCGTGCGCAACTATTTTCCACGCATTCGCATAAGCATCCACTTCTCTCCATAGCAACGCCCAGCAAATCGAATAAAGAATGACATTGAAAATTTCGGTTTTTATGCTTTTTGTTAATAATTAACAGAAAGTCAGAAAATAGACAAAATAAAAAATTTTTTTTTGTTAGAATACGAAGATATACACCCATATTTTTGCCTATCTATGGAATTGTGCTAATGTGGTAAAATCTTACATAATAATCTTGCATAATAAAGAAGATGTTTGTGTCTGTATGTGGAAGACCCAGACCGTCCGACTCGTCCAGAGGACTTAGAGTAACTAGTTGGACGGCCGGGAAGGTGTGTCTGTATGTGTGTGTGTGTCGTTTGTAGCGGGAAATTTAAGTGTCGGACAGCAACGAAATTTGGTACAGAATACTTCAAAACCAGTGAAAATATACCTCGGCAAGAATCTTTTTGAATTCGATATAAAATTTTTAGTTATTTTATGTTTTAGCATGATTTTGAGCGATTTTTACACAAATTGAAACCTTAGCAACCGAAAATATTATTATCTTACTGAGAATATAAGATGGAGTCAAATTTCCATCTTAACACGATCAGAAAGGATGTTCTTTCCAATTATCTTTTAACCGAATCCGTAGGACAATTCCTTCATATCTAATAATTGAACTGAGCGTAGCGAAGCTCTTTATACAACTACAAACTCTTCAGAAAAGTTAAATATAAAGGGGGGGGGGGGAGACACCTCTCTACTGGAGTAGTGTCGGTCCCTCTTATAGGTCGCCCTTATTAAAATGGAGAAAAATTAACCACGAAGTAAAAACTATAGAATCAAAATATACCAAAGAGAAAGGGAGGGATAACCCAGTGGTTAGAACACGGGGATTGTGTATACTAGGATAGTTCGATTCTAGGCGCTGCCCAGACTCCCAGTGTTTACGTGGAGTACAAGTATGTTAAATATGTGCGTCCGAAAGTCCTTCACAGAGCTTGGTGGCAGGAAGAGGAGTGTACTGTCCCTGTGAAAGTTACCCCCACTGGGTTTCAGTCTAAATTAAGTGACACTATCCTGGTAGTCCAAACTGATACCTTACACCTTCGGGTAGGTCGGACGGTCTGGGTCGAGAGAAAGGAAAACCAAATATAGGGTAATTCTGCCTTTTGGTCATGAACCAGTACTTGAATGATATGATGTTTAGGGAAAATAATATGGTTCAAAAGAAAGGACAGAAAGATTGTTCAAAGATTGTGCAGAATAGAATAATTGCAGAATGTACTTACAAAATACAACTATAAATTGAGAAAATAGTAAAGGTTCAAAAGATTGTGCAGAATAGAATAATTGTAGAATGTATTTACAAAATACATCTATAAATTGAGAAAAATAGTAAAGGTTCAAAAGATTGTGCAGAATAGAATTGCAGACTGTACTAACAAAATACTACTATAAATTGAGAAAAATAGTAAAATAAGAAATGTATAAAGTCTTATTAAGAGTTACTGATGATAAATCTCAAAGTAAAACATAATTTGAGACAGTTATGATATTACTTCCAAAATCATAATCTAATTATTGAAATAAAAACGATTAATAATAATATTACGGTGAGTCGTATAGAATTAGCATTTTATTAGGTTGTTACGGGCCGGGGTAATAAAGTGATTGTAGCTTATTAGGAGGTCGTATAGTAATTATAATTTTTTGAAAGTCGTATGGTAATTTTGATTTTGAAGAGGTCGTATAGTAATTCTGTTTTTTATGAGGTTGCATCATAATTTTGATTAAGAGGTCGTACAGTAATTATGATTTGTCATGAGGTCGTCTATTAATTGTGATTTGTCATGAGGTCGCATAGTAATTATGAATTGAAATCACTATGAATGTTAATAGAAAGAACTATGTTAATAAGTCATGAAATCACTATGAATTGTTACGAGGTTGTAGATTAATTAAAATACGTTAGGAGATCGTATAGTAATTATGATATTTTTAGGTTTTAATAATTATGATTTTTTGAGGTTTTAATAATTTTGATTTCTTGGAGGTCTTGAGAGTTATAGCGACTTATTAGAAGATCGCATCGTAATTATGTTTAGTTAAGAAATCGTATAGTAATTAATAATATTGATTAGGAGCTCGGTTCAGTACGTCCTGGGAGTTTAGTAGCAAAGTGCTGCAGGATGATAAATGAGAGAAATTTTATATAATTTTATGCACACCGTCGTATGACCGGTTTAACATCTGGTTATGCAGAATTATAGCTTCGATTTGTTCAGAGAATAAAGAATTGTGTCCCATCAGCAATTATTCTTAAATATGAAGCGTAAACCAACTATCTGGCAGTAATCAACACGAACTGTAACATAAGAAAGCTTCACCATTCGAAAGTTAATTGTTTTGGATAGATTCATTTTTTAAAACGGATGGTCATAAATAATTCGAATGAATTGATGGCTATTCTACAGAATGAGAAATGGCCAAGGGTCGAAAATTGATTATTCAAGACCAAAAGCAAACCTGCCCCGAAATGATGGATCAATTGCGGAGAAAGAAAATGTTAGGAATCACTCGAAAAATCTTGCATTCGATTCGTCATTTTCCAGAGGAACCGACTGATTAATCGAATATAGATATTAAATAATGCGATCAAAGGGCAATGGTGTTTAAGAGCAACGTGGAGGGGAAAAAAAATTTGAATCTTCAACAGGACGGAAGGAATTAAAATTAATCAAAAACACGGCGAAGAGTGATTAATCAATCTGAAAGGTGTTGGAAAAGATTACATATTTTAATTGCTGTTTAAAATTAATATGGAACAGGTTTGACGGTTTACAGTTAAGAACATGGGTTTGTGGATATTTTTCTTAATTTTCTGTTGGTTCATAACCGTAGTATATTCTTAGATTTTTACTTTCCTTATATACATAATGTATAAGGAAAGTGGGGTCGAAAATTCAAATTCGAGTTTTCGACGGGAGAGCGCGTTTCAAGCATCCCTGATCACGAATCAAACATTTTTGAAGTGATGTCTGTGTGTGTGTGTGTGTGTGTGTGTGTCAGTGAGTCTGTGGAGACGATAACTAACGAACGAATGGACCGATTCGAACGAAATTTGTAGAACAATCACAATCCGTAAACACTGGAAGCCTATTGTTTTTATATGCAATCGAATGTTCAGAACCCCCCTAAATTTTCGAGTGAAATTTTGAAAAAATCGTTAAAAAATCAAAACCGCTAATAAAGTTACGCAAATAGACATTTATTATGTAATTTTTCATTAGAAAACGATTGACATAAATTTTAGAACGCTAACATGAACCGTTCTCGAGATATTGCACATTTTTCAAAAAAATTATCAAAAAGTCATATAAAATAAAAAAGAAATTTCCTATTGAGAAACATGTTCACTTTTCATATGTAATACCATGCGATAAATTTGGTGACATTATTCTCGGAACTAGATTGTTCCATTCATGAAAAAAGATACTTTGAGTAATAATTTTGTATTTGATGCCAGTAGTCATTTATCTGCTGTAAGAATAACTTATTTCTCCGTGCATAACGTTTAGCGAAATTTTGGTGACGAATTTGGCGGAATGTCGCCAACTTGGTGACATTTTTAATTGTTGCCAAATTAACAAAAATTTTGCCAAATGGATAAAAATGACGCTAAATCAATGAAAATGACGACTAATTGAAGAAAATTCAATATCTTGGAAAGCATATAAGTATCTACTATAAGAATAACATTTTTTTTTAACTATAAAAGTAGTAAATTCATTGCATTATATAAGGAAAGTCATGTGTTGCCCACATCAGATTTTTTATGTTTGTGAACGAAATTTTGCGAATTAAAAATGAAAAACTTCAAATTTTCTTGATATTTATTTATCTATTTATTTTATTTATTTATTGAATTTATGTGGCAACCACAGATAATATCCAATTCCAGTAACCACAAAACAAAAATATCTGATGTAGACTGCGCAAGACTTTCACTACAGACTCAGATTAATTTTCTCCTAATTCCTTTAATAATTCATTAAATTGAGTTTAATTGAAATTACCCTGAATTTGCTCTTTTAATTCAATTTTCATTTTCATTTGATAACTGGACGGATTTTCAAAAGCGGTGTAGCAAAAATAAAATATCTCGAGAACGGAATTGATACATATGAGCATATGTAGTCTTTTATTTTAGATTTTGACGGTTTTTATGGGCAATTCCGAAAAAAAAAAAAAAAAAAAAAAAGAGGCTGTTTTTTTTTATCTACAATCGTACCAAAATGTAATCAGCACCAGGGTAACTCACAAGAAGCTTACTTCTAAAATGCTATAAAATTTAGTCCATTAGTTTTTGAGTTAGAGTGAATACATACATTGCATAAATCGTTGAGTTTGATTGCACAAAATAACACCCATAATTATTACTTTCCCTGCAATACATGGTAATGTATGGGGAAAGTATTGGAATCATGTCGAAAATCGCAACTCGACACGTTTCGAGACCTCTAGAATACGAAAAAACTATTTTTAGACTGACTTCTGTGTGTATGTCTGTGTGTCTGTATGTTTGTACAGATTTTGTATCCACTCTAACTAAAAAACTAATTGACCGAATTTCATAAAATTTGGTAGGTAAGTCCCTTGTGGGCGAATCTGGTGCTGATTAGTTTTGGGTACGATTCGAGATAAAAGAACCCGCCTATTTTTGCGAAATGGTCCCCAAAACCCTGTGTCCACTCTAACTGAAAAACTAATGATCCGAATTTACAAAATTTGGTAGATAATTCGCTTGTGGGTCATCCAGGTGCTGATTGGATTTTGATACGATTCGGAAAAAAATAACCTGCATTTTTTTGCAAAATGACCTGCAAAATTCGTCAAAATTTAAAATAAAAAACTACGTATGCTCAAATATATCCAATAAATGCTTGTTTTATACGTAATTTTTAACGAAGAAAAGAATAAGACCAACCCCATTACACTAGGTCTAGCCGTTCTCGAGATATTTTAGTTTTTTCGTATTTTCTCTACACCACCTTTGAAAATAAGTCCAGTAACCAAATGAGAACGAAAATTGAATTAAAAGTGAATTAAATTTAATTAAACTAAAAAGAACGTGGATATAAGTCTGCATGGAAAGCCAAGTCCTGCCCACAGCAGATTTTATTAAATGACACAGAAATTGAACTTTTAATTCAATTTTCTTTTTCATTTCGTAATTGGAATTATTTTCAGGGTGGTTTAACGAAAATGCGAAAAAAGTAAAATGTCTCGAGAACAGCTAATCCTAGAGTAATGGGGGTTGGTCTCACTCTTTTCATCGTCAAAAAATACGTATTAAACAGACATTTAACGGATATATTTGAGCATACGTAGTTTTTTATTTCAGATTTTGACGGTTTTTGCGGGCCATTTCGCAAAAAAAGGCAGGTTATTCTTTTTTCCGAATCGCACCAAAATCTAATCAGCACCAAGGTAACCCACAAGTGACTTACGTACCAAATTTTGTGAAATTTGGTCTATTAGTTTTTAGCTAGAGTGGATACAGACATTTTTGAGGGCTATTTCGCAAAAAAGGCAGGTTTTGTTTTCAAGAATTATACCAAAATCTAATCAGAACCAGGGTCACCCACAAGTTACCTATAAAATTTTACGAAATTCGGTCGATTAGTTTTTCAGTTAGAGTGGATACATGCATTGCACAGACAGACAGACAAGCAGACAGACGTTACGCTAAAAATTGTTTTTCGTGTTCTAGAGGACCCAAAACGTGTAGATCCTTCGAAAACTCAAGTTGCGATTTTCGACACGATTCCAATACTTTCCCTATATATTACCATGCATTGCAGGGAAAGTAATAAAAATCTGATGCAGGCAGCACATGACTTTCCCTGCAGACTTATATCCACGTTCTCTTTATTTTAATTAAATTTAATTCACTTTTAATTCAATTTTCGTTCTCATTTGGTAACTGGGGTTATTTTCAACGGTGGCGTAGAGAAAATAAGAAAGAACAAAAATATGTCAAAACGGTTGATCGTAGTGTAGTGGAGTTGGTCTTATTCTTTTCGTCCTTAAAAATTACGTATTAAACGGGCATTTAATGGACATATCTGAGTATACCTAGTTCTTTAGTTTAGATTTTGACGATTTTTGCGGGCCATTTCGCAAAAAAAGGCGGGTTTTTTTATCCCGAATCGTACCCAAAACTAATCAGCACCATACTCGCTCACAAGTAACTTACCTACCAAATTTTGTGAAATTCGGTCCATTAGTTTTTTAGTTAGAGTGGATACAAAATCTGCACAGAAAGACAGACAGACAGACAGACTCACAGACATACACACACACACAGATGTCACGCTAAAAATATTGTTTTCGTGTTCTAGAGGTCTCGAAACGTGTAGATCCGTCGAAAATTCGAGCTGCGATTTTCGGCACGATTCCTATACTTTCCCCATACATTACATTGTAATGCAAGGAAAGTAACAAATGACACTGAAAATAACGAATACACTAATTGAACTTTATTAGTTTCTACTTTCCTTATATACATAATGTATAAGGAAAGTATTGTGACGGGATCGAAAATTCGAATTCGAGTTTTCGACGGGAGAGCACGTTTCAAGCATCCCTGATCACGAATCAAACATTTTTGAAGTGATGTCTGTGTGTGTGTGTGTGAAAGTATGTGTGTGTGTGTGTGTCAGCAAGTCTGTGGAGACGATAACTGGCGAACGAATGGACCGATTCGAACCAAATTTGGTACAAATATCACAATCCGTAAACACTAGAAGCCTATTGTTTTTATACGCAGTCGAATGTTCAAAACCCCCCTAAATTTTCGAATGAAATTTTGAAAAAATCGTCAAAAAATCAAAACCACTAATAAAGTTACGCAAATAGACATTTGTTATGTAATTTTTCATTAGAAAAGATTGGCATACATTTTAGAACGCTAACATGAACCGTTTTCGAGAAATTGTACATTTTTCAAAAAAGTTATCAAAAAGTCATATAAAATAAAAAAAAAATATTTCCTATTGAGAAACATGTTCACTTTTCGTATGTAATACCATGCGATAAATTGAGTGACATCATTCTCGTGGATCTAGCTCGTTCCATTCATGAAAAAGATACTTTGAATAATACTTTTGTATTTGAACGCCAATAGTCATTTATCTGCTGTAAGAATAACTTATTTCTTAGTGCATAACGCTTGGCGAGATTTTGGCGACGAATTTGGCTGAATGTCGCCAACTTGGCGACTTTTTTGAAATGTTGCCAAATTAACGAAAATCTCGCCAAATGGATAAATATGACGCTAAATCAATGAAAATGACGATTAATTGTCGAAAATTCAATATCTTGGAGAGAATATTAGTATCTACTATAAGAAAAACCTATTTTTTACTGTAAAAGTAGTAAATTCATTACATTATATAAGGAAAGTCATGTGTTGCCCACATCAGATTTTTTGAAATATAGTAGTTATAATAGCGGAGAAATTCAGCGATTGGAATCAAAGCGCATACTATTGGATATTTTAACGTAGACATCAAGAAAACGGAAAATGTTAAATTATTTGTCTTTATACCGACGATGTTCAACCAGATCCCTGAAACCTGTAAGACACGTTTAAACTTGCTGTTTTCTCGTAATTTAGAAATATTAAATTGTTTTAATTACGTATCACACTTCAGTTGCCATAAGCCCATATTATCTGTTGCAAATAAAGCAAATGAGACTGAAAATAGCGAATAAACTAATTGAACTATATTAGAGTTTTATGCTACAAGACGTAATTCACGCGAAACCATTTCAGCCACCCCGAAAATCACTACCAATTTTTACTTTCCCTGCAATACATGGTAATGTATAGGGAAAGTATTGGAATCATGTCGAAAATCGCAACTCGAGTTTTCGACGGATCTACACGTTTCGAGACCTCTGGAATACGAAAAAACCATTTTTAGCGTGACGTCTGTGCGTGTGTCTGTCTGTCTGTCTGTGTGTCTGTCTGTCTGTCTGTCTGTCTGTGTGTCTGTCTGTCTGTCTGTCTGTGTGTCTGTCTGTCTGTGCAGATTTTGTATCCACTGTAACTAAAAAACTAATGGACCGAATTTCACAAAATTTGGTAGGTAAGTCACTTGTGGGCTAATCTGGTGCTGATTAGTTTTGGGTACGATTCGAGATAAAAGAACCCGCCTTTTTTTGCGAAATGGCCCGCAAAAGCTTGTATCCACTCTACCTAAAAAACAAATGGACCGAATTTCACAAAATTCGGTAGATGAGTCACGTATAGGACACCCTGGTGCTGATTAGATTTTGGGACGATTCAGAAAAAAATAACCTGCCTTTTTTTGCAGAATGGCCCGCAAAAATTGTCAAAATCTAAACTAAAAAGCTACGTATGCTCAAATATATCCATTAAATGCTTGTTTAATGCGTAATTTTTAACGAAGAAAAGAATAAGACCAACACCATTACACTAGGTCTAGCCGTTCTCGAGATATTTTAGTTTTTTGTACTTTCCCTACACCACCTTTGAAAATAAGCCCGATTACCGAACGAGAACGAAAATTGAATAAAAGTGAAATACATTTAATTAAAATAAAGAGAACGTAAATATAAGTCTGCAGGGAAAGTCATGTGCTGCCCACATCAGATTTTTACTTTCCCTGCAATACATGGTAATGTATAGAGAAAGTATTGGAATCATGTCGAAAATCGCAACTCGAGTTTTCGACGGATCTACACGTTTCAAGACCTCTACAATACGAAAAAACCATTTTTAGCGTGACGTCTGTGTGTGTGTCTGTCTGATTGTGTGTGTGTCTGTCTGTGTGTGTGTCTGTCTGTGCAGATTTTGTATCCGCTCTAACTAAAAAACAAATACACCGTATTTCAGAAAATTTAGAAGGTAAGTCACTTGTGGGCGAGGCTGGTGCTGATTAGTTTTGGGTACGATTCGGGATAAAAGAACCCGCCTTTGTTTGCGAAATGGCCCGCAAAATCTTGTATCCACTCTAGCTCAAAAATTAATGTACCGAATTTCACAAAATTCAGTAGATGAGTCACGTATAGGTCACCCTGATGCTGATTAGATTTTGGTACGATTCAGAAAAAAAATAACCTGCCTTTTTTTGCAGAATGGTCCTCAAAAATTGTCAAAATCTAAACTAAGAAGTTACGTATGCTCAAATATATCCATTAAATGCTTGTTTAATACGTAATTTTTAACGAAGAAAATAATAAGACCAAACCCATTACACTAGGACTAGATGTTCTCGACAAATATTAGTTATTTTTGTATTTTCTCCACGCCACCTTTGAAAATAAGTCCAGTTATCAAATGAGAACGAAAATTGAATTAAAAGTGAATTAAATTTAATTGAAATAAAGAGAACGTGTATATAAGTCTGCAGGGAAAGTCATGTGCTGCCCACATCAGATTTTTACTTTCCCTGTAATACATGGTAATGTTTAGGGAAAGTATTGGGATCATGTCGAAAATCGCAACTCGAGTTTTCGACGGATCTACACGTTTCGAGACCTCTAGAATACGAAAAAACCATTTTTAGCGTAACGTCTGTGTGTGTGTCTGTGTGTCTGTCAGTCTGTTTGTGTGTCTGTCTGTCTGTGCAAATTTTGTATCCACTCTAACTAAAAAAGTAATTGATCGAATTTCATAGAATTTGGTAGGTAAGTCACTTGTTGGCGAATCTGGTGCTGATTAGTTTTGGGTACGATTCGGGATAAAAGAACCCGCCTTTTTTTTTGCGAAATGGCCCGTAAAAGCTTCTATCCACTCTAGCTGAAAAACTAATGCACCGAATTTCACAAAATTCGGTAGATAAGTCATATGTGGGTCACCCTAGTGCTGATTGGATTTTGGTATGATTCTGAAAAAAAATAACCTGCCTTTTTTTTTGCAAAATGTCCTGCAAAAATCGCAAAAATCTAAAATAAAAAACTACGTATGCTTAAACATATCCATTAAATGCTTGTGTAATACGTATTTTTTAATGAAGAAAAGAGTAAGATGAACGCCATTACACTAGGACAAGCCGTTCTCGAGATATATAAATTTTTTCGTATTTTCTCTACGCCAACTTTGAAAATAAGTCCAGTTATCAAATGAGAACGAAAATTGCATTAAAAGTGAAATAAATTTGATTAAAATAAAGAGAAGGTGGATATAAGTCTGCAGGGAAAGTCATGTGCTGCCCACATCAGATTTTACTTTCCCTATGCATGCTGCTATGAACGGGTACTGGAGTCTTTTTTGAGAACTAGAAGGAGAAGAAAAACACTTTTACAGGCAGCCATTCTCAGGCCTTGATTTAGGGCTGTCATGCCGAAGTTCGGAGCGGGGTTGCCAGAATTAATGGTTTATCGCGAATTTGGCGATTTCTCGAAATAGCGAATATTTTTCGAGATACGAGCTCCTTCTGGAAGTTTCTAGGGAGACTATATAAAAGGAGTCACCTCTCAGTTGGGAAGCAATTGACGTGATATACGAGCTAAATTGTATTGTGAGATTCTTCAATGCTTTGAGAATAGCACCTGTTTATTTTGTGAATTAGCTGGGCATTTAATTGTTGTTTTGTTGTATTTGACAGTTACTTAGTGACCTTGTAAGACAGTAATCAAACTATTCGCTGTATATTGTTCCTGTTTACTCTCATTAGTGCTTTTAAATAAAAGTGTTAGTTATCCAGAAATTATTACTCATTCTTGTAGCCTGAGAGTACCCCCACGATTACAGAGGATACGTCGGAGCAATACTTAGTTAACAGAATAGAACTCAACTTTGTTAGTAGATGCAACGATCACAAGAAAATAGTTTGTCGATCATTGAAATCCTACCAATCACAAGTAGCCAGTTAGTTGATCACTGAGACCCTACCGATCACAAGAAATCAGTTTGTCGATCACTAAGACCCTATCGATTACAAGAAACCAGTTTGTCGATCACTGAGACTCTATCGATTACAAAAAATAGTTTGTCGATCACTGAGACCCTACCGATCAGAAGAAAGCAGTTTGTCAATCAATGAGACTCTGCCGATCACAAGAAAACGGTTTGTCGATCACGGAGACCCTACCGATCACAAGAAAGCAGTTTGTCGATCAAGACTCTATCGATATACAAGAAAACAGTTTGTCGATCACTGAGACCCTACCGATCACAAGAAAACAGTTTGTCGATCACTGTGACTCTATCGATTACAAAAAATAGTTTGTCGATCACTGAGACCCTACCGATCAGAAGAAAGCAGTTTGTCAATCAATGAGACACTGCCGATCACAAGAAAACGGTTTGTCGATCACTGAGACCCTACCGATCACAAGAAAACAGTTTGTCGATCACTGAGACTCTATCGATTACAAAAAATAGTTTGTCGATCACTGAAACCCTACCGATCAGAAGAAAGCAGTTTGTCAATCAATGAGACTGCCGATCACAAGAAAACGGTTTGTCGATCCCTGAGACCCTACCGATCACAAGAAAGCAGTTTGTCGATCAAGACTCTATCGATATACAAGAAAACAGTTTGTCGATCACTGAGACCCTACCGATCACAAGAAACCAGTTTGTCGATCACTGAGACTCTATCGATTACAAAAAATAGTTTGTCGATCACTGAGACCCTACCGATCAGAAGAAAGCAGTTTGTCAATCAATGAGACACTGCCGATCACAAGAAAACGGTTTGTCGATCACTGAGACCCTACCGATCACAAGAAAACAGTTTGTCGATCACTGAGACTCTATCGATATACAAGAAAACAGTTTGTCGATCACTGAGACCCTACCGATCAGAAGAAAGCAGTTTGTCAATCAATGAGACTCTGCCGATTACAAGAAAACGGTTTGTCGATCACTGAGACCCTACCGATCACAAGAAAGCAGTTTGTCGATCAAGACTCTATCGATATACAAGAAAACAGTTTGTCGATCACTGAGACCCTACCGATCACAAAAAACCAGTTTGTCGATCACTGAGACTCTATCGATTACAAAAAATAGTTTGTCGATCACTGAGACCCTACCGATCAGAAGAAAGCAGTTTGTCAATCAATGAGACACTGCCGATCACAAGAAAACGGTTTGTCGATCACTGAGACCCTACCGATCACAAGAAAACAGTTTGTCGATCACTGAAACTCTATCAATTACAAAAAATAGTTTGTCGATCACTGAAACCCTACCGATCAGAAGAAAGCAGTTTGTCAATCAATGAGACTGCCGATCACAAGAAAACGGTTTGTCGATCCCTGATACCCTACCGATCACAAGAAAGCAGTTTGTCGATCAAGACTCTATCGATATACAAGAAAACAGTTTGTCGATCACTGAGACCCTACCGATCACAAGAAACCAGTTTGTCGATCACTGAGACTCTATCGATTACAAAAAATAGTTTGTCGATCACTGAGACCCTACCGATCAGAAGAAAGCAGTTTGTCAATCAATGAGACACTGCCGATCACAAGAAAACGGTTTGTCGATCACTGAGACCCTACCGATCACAAGAAAACAGTTTGTCGATCAAGACTCTATCGATATACAAGAAAACAGTTTGTCGATCACTGAGACCCTACCGATCAGAAGAAAGCAGTTTGTCAATCAATGAGACTCTGCCGATTACAAGAAAACGGTTTGTCGATCACTGAGACCCTACCGATCACAAGAAAGCAGTTTGTCGATCAAGACTCTATCGATATACAAGAAAACAGTTTGTCGATCACTGAGACCCTACCGATCACAAGAAACCAGTTTGTCGATCACTGAGACTCTATCGATTACAAAAAATAGTTTGTCGATCACTGAGACCCTACCGATCAGAAGAAAGCAGTTTGTCAATCAATGAGACACTGCCGATCACAAGAAAACGGTTTGTCGATCACTGAGACCCTACCGATCACAAGAAAACAGTTTGTCGATCACTGAGACCCTACCGATGTACAAGAAAACAGTTTGTCGATCATTGAAACCCCACGAAATCAACCCAGAGATATTAAACCCGAAAACTTCTCATGGATCGGATCTTAATATTATCAATTAATAAAAAGCTAGTTTTGCCAATTATTAAATTGAAGACATCTCTGAGCTTTTCCAATCTATGAACAACTTAAAAAACTTTCAAAAGCGACTGGAATCGCCGACAAAGGGACCAGTGTATTGGTGACAAAACTTTTGAAAGTTTTTAGGAATACTTACTTACACTTCCGATGGCACTTACGATTGAAAAATGTACATATTCCTTAAAACATCTATTTCTCAGGATCTGCCATAGATAGAGTTTAGATGATGATTGATATGGATTCGGAATCAAATTCTTGAAAGGGTTGGAGAAACTTACTAAGGATTTCCATTTCTGGTGCTTTTTCTACTTCCAGTTCAACCATATTTCTTGGAACGTCTATTTCACGAGATTGGCTATAGATGGTGACTGCTTTGGATTCAGCAATAAATTCCGGAGAAGGTCGGGTTGCAATTAAAGATTCCCATCTTTGGAATTTTTTTCACTTCCGGTTCAAAAAATTTCCTTGAAAAGGCTATTTCTCAGAATGGGATATAGATAGAAGATTCACGTGGATTCAGCATCGAATCCCAGAGAGAGTTCGAAGATTCACTAAGAATTCCCGTTTCCGGTTTTGGAGATGTCACTTTCGGCTTTTCTGAAAATTTACATGACTCGCAGAAATAAGTATGTAAAAGAGAATAAAAATAAATTGTTTCGTCAAAAATAATGTGTACACACCATTTGACAGCATATGAAGGTTTATTTATAAATTTCTTATTATGATTGTTTTTGTACAATATCAAGATATTGTACATTTTTATGTATATTTGTTCCTGACTTATATTTTAATATATATATGTGGTCCTTTCTGATTTCCACTTATAAATACTTAAATATTTCGCGAATATCTTCTTGAATAATATTTACTTTCGACTTTACTAAAGAGAGCAAGCATTACTTTGACGAAAATTTTCGATTTCGAGATATTCATGCCAATATATATTTTAGGACTTCCTGAACACGTTTTGACTATTTTTAGAGCGATGTCCGTCTGTCTGTGGTCGATCCCTTGTGTTAACGATAGGTGTCACAAATATTAATGGATTTTCATGAAACTTTTTATCCGGCTTTGTTAACGAACAATCTAGAACTGGATAAATTTTCTTGAAATTCCAGCGAAAATTTTGAAATTTATTCGAAATTTTATATTTTCTTAACATGATAGCATAGGACAAAATTTGATATAATTATGCATAAAAGGGGTTATGCATAGCTCAATGATCAGAAACTTGACAGTTTCGATCAATGTAGTAAAAAATAGCCGCCATTCAATATCTGTGTTAGTGACAGCCGCCATTAGAGGGACGAGTTATTTTCCCGGCCACCCAAATTGTTACTCTAAGTCTTCGGACGAGTCGGTTGGTCTGGGCTTTCGACACTCCTCCGAGAGCTCCGGCCGTCCAATTAGTTGCTCAAGTCCCCAGGATGAGTCGGACAGTCTGGGTCTTCAACACCCCTCCCGAGGCCGTCAACGTCCCTTCCGTGCTGAAAACGCCGGTTCTCGTGAGATCACCGAAGTCAAGCAGCATCGGGCGCGGTTAGTACTTGGGTGGGTGACCACCTGGGAACACCGCGTGCTGTTGGCCCATTTGGGGCTTGATAGCCCGGTGGTTTGCGCACTGGATTTGCACGCTGCCACAACTGCCGCCGTGTTCATGCGGAGTACGATCACGTTAAACATGTGGGTCCGTAAGTCCTTCCGAGAGGTTGGTGGTAGGGGAAGGAGGGTACGGTCCCTGTGGATGCCTCCCCCACTGGGTTCCGGTCTAAATTGGGTGGCACTTCCCGGCCGTTCAAACGGTTACCTTACACCTTTTCTGGTAGGTCGGACGGTCTGGGTCGCAACAACCCCCACCCCCCCGAGGGATTACATTATCAAACTTGGTATCAATCGAAAGGTATATTCAAACGAATAATGGGTAACATGCTATAAATATGATCATTTGGGCCAACGATATATTTTTCAAAATTTTTATTACAAAATTTACAAAATTATCAAATAATAATTATGATAAATAAATGAATAAATAAGTAAATAAATAATCACAAGCTACTTAAAAATTGATTCTGGGATGAGATAGTCGAGTTGAGTTACACTCTAGTTCACTTTCCATCATGTCAATGTTCCTACACAACCACACTGCTCATGAGCTGAAATTAAGTTATCATCTTACATAGGTTTTCATGACAATCATCCCAGCATCCTCAAACACACCAATTACTCCAAGCATATTACCACCTCTGAGGATGATCCGGATGAATTAATGATATCTAATATAAAAGTGGAAATGATTAAAAGATTATGAATCAATTGTTCTCAGGGGAAAATATTCCCCTCCAATAGATCATTTTGCTAAATTGGGAAGTCTTCGATCGGAACTATCGATATATTAATATTAATGAAATAGTGTGGTAGTTTGATTGATTGAGAATATTAAATCGTAAGAGTTGAACAATCTGAAATGCTATGATGTTTGTATACAGGATGCTTCACAGACATTGTATTTGAGGTTTACTCCTCAAGCAAATTGATTTCAAGCAAATATTTTTATTTTGAAATAAAAGAAAATGTTTCAAAATCGAGTGTATCATTTTATTATGGTGCACATCTAAAATGTTATGATGTTTGTATACAGGATGCTTCACAGATATTGTATTTGAGGTTTGTTCCTCAAGCGAATTGATTTTTGCACACACTTTTATTTTGAAAAAATAAGTTTCAAAATCGAATTTAATATTCTATTATGGTATTCCACTGGAGATAGCATACAATAAAATATTTGATGTGTGCCACACATGACTTTTTACTTTCCTTATATACATAATGTATAAGGAAAGTATTGTGACGGGGGTCGAAAATTCGAATTCGAGTTTTCGACGGGAGAGCACGTTTCAAGCATCCCTGATCACGAATCAAGCATTTTTGACGTGATGTCTGTTCGTGTGTGTGTGAAAGTATGTGTGTGTGTGTGTGAAAGTATGTGTGTGTGTGTGTGTGTGTGTCAGTGAGTCTGAGGAGATGATATCTCACGAACGAATGGAGCGATTCGAATAAAATTTGGTACAAAAATCACAATCCGTGAATATTGGAAGCCTATTGTTTTTAAACGTAATCGAATTTTCAGAACCCCCTTAAATTTTCGAGTGAAATTTTGAAAAAATCATCAAAAAATCAAAACCTTTAATAAAGTCACGCAAATAGACAATTCTTATGTAAATTTTCCTTAGAAAACGATTGAATAAACTAATTGAAATAACGCTAGCATGAACCGTTCTTGAGATATTGCACATTTTTCAAATAAATTTATCAAAAAGTCCCATAAATTAAAAAATAATATTAACTGTTGAGAAACATGTTCACTTTTCATATGTAATATCATGCGATAAATTGGGTGACATCATTCTCGTGGATCTAGCTCGTTCCATTCATGAGAAAAGATATTTAGAGCAATATTTTTGTATGTGAACACCAATAGTCATTTATCTGGTATAAGAATAACTTATTTCTCCTTCCATAACACTTGGCGAGATTTTGGCGACGAATTTGGCGGAATGCCGCCAACTTGGCGACTTTTTGAAATGTTGCCAAATTAACGAAAATCTCGCCAAATGGATAAAAATGACGCTAAATCAATGAAAATGAAGACTAATTGTCGAAAATTCAATATCTTGGAAAGAATAAGTATCTACTATAAGAGAAACCTATTTTTTACTTTCCCTGCAATACATGGTAATGTATAGGGAAAGTATAGGAATCATGTCGAAAATCACAACTCGAGTTTTCGACGGATCTACACGTTTCGAGACCTCTAGAATACGAAAAAACTATTTTTAGCGTGACGTCTGTGTGTGTGTCTGTGTGTCTGTCTGTGTGTCTGTCTGTCTGTGCAGATTTTGTATCCACTCTAACTAAAAAACTAATTGACCGAATTTCATAAAATTTGGTAGGTAAGTCACTTGTGCACGAATCTGGTGCTGATTAGTTTTGGGTATGACTCGGATTAAAATAATCCGCCTTTTTTTGCGAAATGGCCCGCAAAAGCTTGTATCCACTCTAACTGAAAAACTAATGGACCGAATTTCACAAAATTTGGTAGATAAGTCGCTTGTAGGCCACCCTGGTGCTGATTAGATTTTGGTATAATTCGAAAAAAAACCTGCCTTTTTTTTGCAAAATGGCCCGCAAAAATCATCAAAATCTAAACTTAAGAACTACGTATGCTCAAATATAGCCATTAAATGCTTGTTTAATACCTAATTTTTAGAGAAGAAAAGAATAAGATCTACCCCACTACACTAGGACTAGCCGTTCTCGAGATATTTTAGTTTTTCGTATTTTTCCTACACCATTTTTGAAAATGAGAACGAAATGAGAACGAAAATTGAATTAAAAGTGAATTAAATTTAATTTAAATAAATAGAACGTGAATAAAAGTCTGCAGGGAAAGTCATGTGCTGCCCACATCAGATTTTTGTTACTGTAAAAGTAGTAAATTCATTGCATTATATAAGGAAGTCATGTGTTGCCCACATCAGATTTTTTACATAATGTCAGGAATTGTTTTGATATATTTAGGAAATACTTTTTTCACTTTCATTTATACGTGTTCCACATATTTAAAGTTTGGATAAATAACAAAATCTATTTATACACATGTTCAAAGTCTAACCAATTATCTGACGTGTGGTTCAACTCGATTTTCTCATACTAGAATCCATTTTTAAGTATCTTATTCACTTTTTTCAAAAATTTTTGTTAAAAATTGGTATTGTAGGTACAAATGATTGCAACTACATCGTATTACCCTTCAATTTAAAGAGATTGAAAAAAAAATCTTTGGATTGACTCCATACTTGACAATGTACCCCCTGGGTGATAACTTGGCCCTCCTCCCGAAACGAACTGATGATATCACCAACACAAAAGTTTCATCGCGGCTATTTTCACAACAATGATTGAAACTACTAAATTTCATGATCACTAAGCAGTAAATAACCCCTTTTATGCATGATTATGTAAAATTTTGTCCTATGCTGTCATCCTAAATTGATATATAATTTCTAATAAATTTAGAAGTTTCCTATAGAATTTAAAACAATTCTACCCATTTTTAGATTTCTCGATTACAGAGCTGAATATAAAATTTCGTGAAAATCCATTAATATTTGCGGCAGGTGTACACAAGAAATCAAGCAAGGACGTACAGACAAGAATACTTTCTCTAAAATATATTACATAGTGTGAGAATGTAAAAATCACATTAATATTTAATTAATAATAAGTGAAAGGAGTTAAATGTGTCGAAAAAATGGCGAGGAGTTAGAGAGAAGGATATAAAACTCCTATGCATGAAACGGTTAAGTGTATCTTTAGTGTTTGTGAAGTTCATCTTTCCTTATCAGGAAGATGTTGCGTTCAGTACATGTATTTATGATTTTTAGTAACACTTTACAACAAAGTTGAAAAGTGTTTATAACATTGTTCATTCTGTTTGTCTGTCTGTCTGTCCGTTAGCACGATAACTACCGTAAAAATGACTTTATCAAAATGAAATTTTAGGGACCTATGGGAATATAACCTATGGGAATATAAATGAATAATATCACCCAAATAGTTATGGATTGTACCCGGGTTGAAAATTAAAATACATTGAACCCTATGGGACCTAATTTTTCAAACATTTTTTAAGCGGATTTAAAATTCACAAATTGCTTAGAAAATTTTATGAAATATTCAAATTATCCCATAAATATATAAAAAAAAATTCAGCAAAATAACTTCAGTAGTTTTTTAAATAAAAATTAAGATAATAATTGCACCCTTTATATGGAGAGATCGCGTGACCATTATATGAAGAGTTCACCTGACCCACCTCAAAATAAAATATTGCATCCATCTTGTCTCAAAGTCGAGATTTTTAAAGTTCTTTTTATACCATATTTAGTGATGCATCCGTCCAAAAACCGCTTTATTGTTGCTTAAATTCTGTGCATCTACATATTGAAACAACGCAATTACAATATAGTTGAGTTTAAATGATCATCTAACTTTGATTATTTCTACAACGGAGCCTATTTATCCTTATGGAAAATGTAAATACAAAAATATGTAGAATGAGTTGTATAAGAATTGCTGCATTTCTTTAACACAAAATTATTTAACTCATGGAGTTTGCAATATAGCTGAAATGAATGAAACATTCATTGATATTACGCAGAGAAGCAAACGATTTTTTTCGATGAAGTTTTAAGCATAGAGTTAAATTACTTGTACCTCCATGGTTTTAAGTTTTTAAATAAAATAAATTATTATTTTATTGTGATGAATGAAATGAATGGAAAAAATTTATGAATTAAATGCTGTTTTTATAGAGAGAGCCAGGCGTGCTATATTTCGATGACGTCATATGAATAAATTTCATTTGTTTTCGATGAAGTTTTCAAATATAATAAATTATTGTAGTATTATGATAATTTTAAAAATATTTCCCTGGAATGTATCGCATTTTAGAGATGTTTAAACCAAGCATTTTATATTTCAATGCCGTCATTGAAGTTCATTTTTTTCTATGCAATTTTAAGTTTTCAAATATAATAAATTAATGTAGTATTGTGATAATTTAAAAAATATTACAGAGAAATGTATCGCATTTTAGAGATGTTTAAATAAAATTGAATTGATGTTGGAAAGTGTTTCATAATCAATGCTTTATGCATGATTGATCTTTCTTGTTAATTTCTCATGCTATAAAATATAGTATAGCGAAAGTGTTGGTATCATGAAAATTTTCGATTACAAAATTTTGATGCCATGTTTTAGGTCCTTCTGAACACCTTTTGACTATTTTTAGAGTGATGGCCATCTGTCTCAATGTGGTCGATTTCTTGTGTAAAAAATAGCTGACATAAATATTAATGGATTTCCACGAAACTTTATATTCAGCTTTACTATTAAAAAAAAAATCTAGAATCAGATAGAATGTTTTAAAATTTGATTCAAAACATCGAAATGTATTCGAAATTATATAATTTTTTAACATGGCAGCATAGGACAAAATGTGATATAATTCTGCATAAAAGGGTTTATTTATGGTCTAATGATCACGAGACTTTATAGTTTTAATCAGCGTTGTGAAAAATATCCGAGATACAAATTTTTACTTTCCCTGCAATACATGGTAATGTATAGGGAAAGTATTGGAATCATGTCGAAAATCGCAACTCGCGTTTTCGACGGATCTACACGTTTCGAGACCTCTAGAATACGAAAAAATTATTTTTAGCGTGACGTCTGTGTGTGTGTCTGTGTGTCTGTCTGTCTGTGTATCTGTCTGTGTGTCTGTCTGTGTGTCTGTCTGTCTGTGCAGCTTTTATATCCACTCTAACTAAAAAACTAATTGACCGAATTTCATAAAATTTGGTAGGTATGTCACTTGTGGGCGAATCTGGTGCTGATTCCTTTTGGGTACGATTCGGGATAAAACAACTCGCCTTTTTTTGCGAAATGGCCCGCAAAGGCTTGTATCCCCTCTAGCTAAAAATGTAATGGACAGAATTTCACAAAATTTAGTAGATAAGCCGCTTGTGTGTCACGCTGGTGCTGATTAAATTTTGATACGATTCAGAAAAAAATTACCTGCGTTTTTTTGCAAAATGGCCCGCAAAAATCGCCAAAATTTAAAATAAAGAACTACGTATGCTCAAATATAACTTTTAAATACTCGTTTAATACGTAATTTTTAACGAAGAAAAGAATAAGATCGACCCCATTACACTAGGACTAGCCGTTCTCGAGATATTTTAGTTTTTTCGTATTTTCTCTACCCCATCTTTGAAAATATGTCCAGTTATCAAATGAGAACGAAAATTGAATTAAAAGTTAATTAAAGGTAATTAAAATAAAGAGAACGTGAATATAAGTCTGCAGGGAAAGTCGTGTGCTGCCTACATCAGATTTTTACTTTCCCTGCAATACATGGTAATGTATAGAGAAAGTATTGGAATCATGCAGAAAATTGCAACTGGACTTTTCGACGGATGCACACGTTTCGAGACCTCTAGAATACGAAAAAAATATTTTTAGCGTGACGTCTGTGTGTGTGTATGTGGATCTATCTGTGTGTCTGTCTGTCTGTCTGTCTGTGCAGATGTTGTATCCACTCTAGCTGAAAAACTAATAGACTGAATTTCACAAAATTCGGTAGATAAGTCGCTTGTGGATCACCCTGGTACTGATTAGATTTTGGTACGATTCGGAAAAAAATAACCTGCCTTTTATTGCAAAATGGTCCGCAAAATTCGACAAAATCTAAAATAAAAACTACATATGATCAAATATATCCATTAAATACTCGTTTTATACGTAATTTTTAACGAAGAAAAGAATAAGACTAACCCCAGACTAGCCGTTCTCGAGAAATTTAATTTTTTTGTATTTTCCCTACGCCACCTTTGAAAATAAGTTCAGTTATCAAATGAGAACGAAAATTGAATTAAAAGTGAATTAAATTTAATTAAAATAAAGAGAACGTGGATATAAGTCTGCAGGGAAAGTCATGTGCTGCCCACATCTGATTTTTACTTTCCCTGCAATACATGGTAATGTATAGAGAAAGTATTGGAATCATACCGAAAATCACAACTCGAGTTTTCGACGGATCTACACGTTTCGGGACCTCTAGAATACGAAAAAACCATTTTTAGCGTGACGTCTGTGTGTGTGTCGGTGTGTCTGTCTGTCTGTCTGTCTGTGTGTCTGTCTGTGTGTCTGTCTGTCTGTCTGTCTGTGCAGATTTTGTATCCACTCTAACTAAAAAACTAATGCACCGAATTTCACAAAATTTTATAGGTAAGTCACTTGTGGGCGGGGCTGGTGCAGATTAGTTTTGGGTACGATTCGGAAAAAAAAAAACCCGCCTTTTTTGCGAAATGGCCCGCAAAAGCTTGTATGCACTCTAACTGAAAAACTAATGGACCGAATTTCACAAAATTCGGTAGATAAGTCACTTGTGGGTTGCCCTGGTGCTGATTAGATTTTGGTATGATTCGGAAAAAAATGACCTGCCTTTTTTTGCAAAATGGCCCACAAAAATCGTCCAAATCTAAACTAAGGAACTAGGTATACTGAAATATATCCATTAAATGCTGATTTAATACGTAATTTTTAAAGACGAAAAGAATAAGACCAACCCCATTACACTAGGACTAGCCGTTCTCGAGATATTTTAGTTTTTCGTATTTTATCTACGCCACCTTTGAAAATAAGTCCGGTTACCGAATGAGAACGAAAATTGAATTAAAAGTGAAATAAATTTAATTAAAATAAAGAGAACATTAATATAAGTCTGCAGGGAAAGTCATGTGCTGCCCACATGAGATTTTTACTTTCTCTGCAATACATGGTAATGTATAGGGAAAGTATTGGAATCATGCCGAAAATCACAACTCGAGTTTTCGACGGATCTACACGTTTCGAGACCTCTAGAATACGAAAAAACCATTTTTAACCTGACGTCTGTGTGTGTGTCTGTCTGTCTGTCTGTCTGTCTGTGTGTCTGTCTGTGCAATGTATGTATCCACTCTAATTCAAAAACTAATGGACCGAATTTCATAAAATTGGGTAGGTAAGTCACTTGGGTATGACCCTGGTGCTGATTAGTTTTTGGTACGATTCGTAAAAACAGAACCCGCCTTTTTTTGCTGCGAAATGGGCCGTAAAAATTCCATGTATCCACTCTAGCTAAAACACTAATTGACCAAATTTCACAAAATTTAGTGGATAAGTTACTTGTACGATACTCTGGTGCTAATTAGATTTTGTTATTTATCGGAAAAGAACAACCTGCCTTTTTATACGAAATGGCCCGCAATAATGTCATGTATCCACTCTAACTAGACTATTAATTGGCCAAATTTCACAAAATTTGATAGATAAGTTACTTGGGGAATACTCTGGTGCTGATTAGATTTTGGTATTATTCGGAAAAGAGCAACCTGCCTTTTTTTACGAAATGGCCCTCAAAAATCGCAAAATCTAAAAAAAGCTACATATGTTCAAATATATCAGTTAAATTCTTGTTTTATACGTAATTTTTGATGAGGAAAATAATAAGAACAACTCTATTACTCTAGAACTAACCATTCTCGAATTATTTAAGATTTTTTGTATTTAGTTATGCCACTTTTAGAAAAATGTCTAAAGTGTCTGTGTAAATACCAAATAAAAACAGAAATTAAATTAAAAATGCAAATTCAGTGTTATTTTATGCAATTAAACTCAATTTGATGAATTATTAAAGAAAAAAAATATGAATTTGAGTCTGCAGGGAAAGTCATGTGCTGCCCACATCAGATTTTTACTTTCCCTGCAATACATGGTAATGTTTAGGGAAAGTATTGGAATCATGTCGAAAATCGCAACTCGAGTTTTCGACGGATCTACACGTTTCAAGACCTCTAGAATACGAAAAAACCATTTTTAGCGTGACGTCTGTGTGTGTGTCTGTCTGTCTGTCGGTGTGTCTGTCTGTGTGTCTGTCTGTCTGTCTGTCTGTGCAGATTTTGTATCCACTGTAACTAAAAAACTAATAGACCGAATTTCACAAAATTTGGTAGGTAAGTCACTTGTGGGCAAGTCTGGTGCTGATTAGTTTTGGGTACGATTCGGGATAAAGTAACCCGCCTATTTTTGCGAAATGGCCCGCAAAAGTTTGTATCCACTCTAACTAAAAAACTAATGGACCGATTTTCACAAAATTCGGCAAATGAATCATCTGTGGGTCACTCTGGTGCTGATTAGATTTTGGTATGATTCGGAAAAAAATAACCTGCATTTTTTTGCAAAATGGCCCGCAAAAATTGTCCAAATCTAAACTAAAGAACTACGTATGCTCAAATATATCCATAAAATGCTTGTTTAATACGTAATTTTTAGCGAAGAATGGAATAAGACCAACCCCATTACATTAGGACCAGCCGTTCGCGAGATATTTTAGTTTTTCGTATTTTCTCTACGCCACCTTTGAAAATAAGTCCGGTTATCGAATGAGAACGAAAATTGAATTAAAAGTGAAATAAATTTAATTAAAATAAAGAGAACGTGGATATAGTCTGCAGGGAAAGTCATGTGCTGCCCACATCAGATTTTTACTTTCCCTGCAATACATGGTAATGTATAAGGAAAGTATTGGAATCATGTCGAAAATCGCAACTCGAGTTTTCGACGGATCTACACGTTTCGAGACCTCTAGAATACGAAAAAACTATTTTTAGCGTGACGTCTGTGTGTGTGTCTGTGTGTCTGTCTGTGTGTCTGTCTGTCTGTCTGTGTGTCTGTCTGTCTGTCTGTGCAGATTTTATATCCACTCTAACTAAAAAACTAATTGCCCGAATTTCATAAAATTTGGTAGGTAAGTCACTTGTGCACGAATCTGGTGCTGATTGGTTTTGGGTATGACTCGGATTAAAAGAACCCGCCTTTTTCTTGCGAAAAGGCCCGCAAAAGCTTGTATCCACTCTAACTGAAAAACTAATTGGTCAAATATCACAAAATTTGGTAGATAAGTCGCTTGTAGGCCACCCTGTTGCTGATTTGATTTTGGTATAATTCGAAAAAAAATAACCTGCCTTTTTTTGCAAAATGGCCCGCAAAAATCATCAAAATCTAAACTTAAGAACTACGTATGCTCAAATATAGCCATTAAATGCTTGTTTAATACGTAATTTTTAGCGAAGAAAAGAATACGACCAACTCCATTACACTAGGACTAGCCGTTCTCGAGATATTTTAGTTTTTCGTATTTTTCCTACACCATTTTTGAAAATAAGTCCAGTTTTCAAAGGAGAACGAAAATTGAATTAAAAATTAATTAAATTTAATTTAAATAAATAGAACGTGAATATAAGTCTGCAGGGAAAGTCATGTGCTGCCCACATCAGATTTTTACTTTCCCTGCAATACATGGAAATGTATAGGGAAGTATTGGAATCATGCCGAAAATCACAACTCGAGTTTTCGACGGATTTACACGTTTCGAGACCTCTAGAATACGAAAAAACTATTTTTAGCGTGACGTCTGTGTGTGTGTCTGTGTGTCTCTCTGTCTGTGTATCTGTCTGTGTGTCTGTCTCTGTGTCTGTCTGTGTGTCTGTCTGTCTGTGCAGATTTTATATCCACTCTAACTGAAAAACTAATTGACCGAATTTCATAAAATTTGGTAGGTATGTTACTTGTGAGTGAGTCTGGTGCTGATTAGTTTTGGGTACGATTCGGAATAAAAGAACCTGCCTTTTTTGCGAAATGGCCCGCAAAGGCTTGTATCCACTCTAACTGAAAAACTGATGGACCGAATTTCACAAAATTCGGTAGATGAGTCACTTGTGGGTTACCTTGGTGCTGATTAGATTTTGGTATGATTCGGAAAAAAATGACCTGCCTTTTTTTGCAAAATGGCCCGCAAAAATCGTCCAAATCTAAACTAAAGAACTGGGTATACTCAAATATATCCATTAAATGCTGATTTAATACGTAATTTTTAACGACGAAAAGAATAAGACCAACCCCATTACAGTAGGACTAGCCGTTCTCGAGATATTTTAGTTTTTCGTACTTTCCCTACGCCACCTTTGAAAATAAGCCCGGTTACCGAATGAGAACGAAAATTGAATTAAAAGTGAAATAAATTTAGTTAAATTAAAGATAACGTTAATATAAGTCTGCAGGGAAAGTCATGTGCTGCCCACATCAGATTTTTACTTTCCCTGCAATACTTGGTAATGTATAGGGAAAATATTAGAATCATATCAAAAATCGCAACGCCAGTTTTCGACGGATCTACACGTTTCGAGACCTCTGGGATAGAAAAAAACTATTTTTAGCGTGACATCTGTGTATGTGTCTGTGTGTGTGTCTGTCTGTCTGTCTGTTTGTCTGTGTATTTGTGTGTCTGTCTGTGTGTCTGTCTGTGTGTCTGTCTGTGTATCTGTGTGTCTGTCTGTCTGTCTGTTTGTCTGTGTATTTGTGTGTCTGTCTGTGTGTCTGTCTGTGTGTCTGTCTGTGTATCTGTGTGTCTGTCTGTCTGTCTGTGCAATGTATCTATCCACTCTAACTAAACTAATGCACCGAATTTCATAAAATTTGTTATATAAGTCACTTGGGTGAGACCCTGGTGCTGATCAATTTTCGGTAGGATAAGTAAAAACAGAACCCGCCATTTTTTGTGAAATAGCCAGTAAAAATTTCATGTATCCACTCTAGCTAAAATACTAATTGACAAATTTCACACAATTTGGTAGATAACTTACTTGTGGGATACTCTGGTGCTGATTAGATTTTAGTACGATTCGGAAGAGGGCAACCTGCCTTTTTTTACAAAATGGCCCGCAAAAATCACAAAACTCTAAATAATAATAATAACAAGAAGTATCAATCATGCATAAGCATTGATTATGAAACACTTTCCAACTGAAATGCAATTTCTTTTAAAAAATTTTAAAATGTGATACATTCAGTGGTGATATCTTTTACATTATCACAGTACTACAGTAATTTATTACACTTAAATATTTAAAACTGTATCGAAATATAAATCATCTGATTCTTTATGCAAAATCAATGAATATTTCATTCATATAACTTGTATGCCAGACTCCAGAGCTAAATAATTTTGTGTGAAAAAAATTCAGCAATTCTTATGTAACTCACCTTACAATCGCTTGAGATATTTGCATTCTGCATAAGTTAAAATTAGGCTTCGTTGAAGAAATAATAAAAGTTTAGGGATCATTTAAAATCACAACTATTGTAATTGCGTAGGCACGGAATTTAGATACACAGACAATACAGATACACAGATAATATTGTATGTGTGTGTGTGTGTATGTATTCAAAGTATTGGAATCGTGCCGAAGATCAGAACTCGAATTTTCGAAGAATCTACACGTTTTGGGACTTCTAGAACACGAAAAATCTATTTTTAGGAAGGCGTCTGTGTGTGTATGTTTCTGTGTGTATGTGAGGATATTACATCCACTCTAATTGAAAAACTAATGGACCGAATTTCATAAAATATGGTAGGTATGTTTTTTGTGGGAAATCCTGATGTTCATTAGATTATAGTACGATTCGTAATAAAAGAATCTGCCTTCTTTGCGAAATGGCCGGCAGAAATTGTCTTTATCCACTCTAGCTAAAAACTAATGGAACAAATTTAACAAAATTTGGTGTATAATATTTCAATGACCTACAAGTGATTTATATATCAAATTTAACAAAATTTGGTACATAAATCATTTGTAGGTTATTCTAGTACGATTCAGGAAAAAGGAACGGGCTATTTTTGCGAAATGGTCCGCAAAAATCGTTAAATATAAAAATAAAGGACTACGTGTGCTCAATTATATCAATTAAATTCCTATTTTGTACGTGATTTTTGACAACAAAAAGAATAAGACTAACTCCATTACTCTAGGACTAGCCGTTCTTGAGATATTTTAGTTTTTTCGCGTTTTCACTACGCCACCTTTGACAATAAGTCCAGCTATCAAATGAGAACCAAATTTAAGTTTAACGTGCAAATTCAATGTCATTTAAAATACTTATGGCTGTTATTTTGTGCAGATAAACTCAAATTATTATTAAAGACATAAAGAGAACGTGAATATGAGTCTGCAGGGAAAGACATGTGCTGCCCACATCAGAATTTTTAACAATATTACAACAATGATTTATAGAAGTGAACGGGGATTATTTGCAGAGTTATATAAAATTTAAAAAAATTTGAAAAATTGTTATCTACCAAATTTATTTTAAAATGTGAAGTCTCTCTCATATGCAAAATGATTAAAGTCTTGGAAAGATATTTATTATATAATAATTTCTCTTTTTTCTTTCTGGAGTATATCCCAAAAGTCAGAATGTAATTGAATTTGTTTTTTCCCTATATTAAATAATTTTTAATTAAAAAACTACTTAACATATTTTACTGAAATTTTTTATATATATTTTATGGGATAATGTGAATATTTCCTAAAAATTTCGAAGCAATTTGTGAATTTTAAATTTGCTTAAAAAATGTTTGAAAAATTAGGTCCCATAGGGTTCAATGTATTTCATTTTTTCAACCCGAGTTCAATAAAAAACTAATTGGGTGATATTACTTATTTATATTCCCATAGGTCCCACAGACCGTCTGAAAAACATACTAAAATTTCATTTTGATAAAGTCATTTTTACGGCAGTTATCGTGCTAACGGACAGACAGACAAACAGACAGACAGACGACAGACAGAATGAACAAAGTCATAAACACTTTTAAACTATGTTGTAAAGTGTTAATAAAAATAAAGTTACGTATGCTGAAATGTATCAAGTAAATTTTTGTTTTATACGCAATTTTTGACGAGGAAAAGAATATAACACACTCCATTATACTTTAGGACTAACAGTTCTCAAGATATTTTAGAGTTCTTGCATTTTTGTAACGCCGCTATCGGAAAAATGTCAAATTACCAAATAAAAACAAAAATTGAATTAAAAATGCAAATTTAGTGTTATTTGGTGCAATTAAACCCTATCTAATGAATTATTAAAGAAATAAAGAAATATGAATTTGAGTCTGCAGGGACAGTCATGTGCTGTCCACATCAGATTTTTTTTTAATTCGTGACATCCTTAGTCCCCCTTGAGGAGCAAGTTGTCCCCCATCCATCAACCGGAGGTACATTGTCAAGTATGGTATCAATCGAAATATTATTTTATCCCTTTAAGGGAAGGGTAACATGCAGTAATTGTATTTATTTGGATCCATAATACGGTTTTTCGAAAAAAAAATTATAAAATTTGAAAAAAAAGAAAAAAAATACTGATAAAATTGTATTCTGGCATGAAAATTCGAGTGATAAATTAATTTCAGTGATCGTTGGACAGATAAGAGCCATACACTCAAGATAATTTTTCCATAATTATTATTTCAACGCACAATAGAGATATCTTATGATCCAAGATTAAGTTATCTGACTACAAAACCAGCACCATTAAGCATGCCAATTACTCAAAATAAACTTCGATCTTTAACATCGTGAATGATGCAAACGAATTAATGACTTCCACGGAAGTTGAATTGATTAAAAGATTATGAATCAATTGTTCTCAGGGGAAAACGTCTCTGTCCAATAGATCAATTGCTAACGTGAAAAGTCATCGATTAAGAAACGATGCTGGAGTTATCGATATATCATTATTAGTGATATGGTGCGGTCGATTGATTGAGGATAACGAATTGCGGGCTTAGAGAACTGAAATGTTTGAAATTTTATAATGTTTTTATATGGGTGAGTAGTTATACCAGGTGACATAATTATTCAGAGGATTTATAGGAAATCGTCGTTGCCAGACATTTTTTATAGTGCTAAGAATGAACACGATGTTTTAATTACACAGCAAAAATTATCTATATATATATAATTATTACTGCTCTATATTATTAAGAAAAATATGCCACCACATTCACGTAACAATAATAATAATTAATTGGCGTGTGCTCAACACGATTTTCTCATGCCAGAATATTTTTTTTAAAAGCTTTTTTTTTCCAAATTTTACAAGAAAAATTTTGATAAAACGGTATCATAGGTAAATGATTATAATTATAGCGTGTTATTCTTCACTTTAAAGGCCTTGAAAACATCTTTCGATTTATAACATACTTGAAAATGTACCCCCGGGGAGTGGGTAACTTGCCTCCCGAGGGAGGCTAATGGCATTACGAATAAAAAAATCCGATGTGGGCAACACATGACTTTTCTTATATAATGCAATGAATTTACTACTTTAACAGTAAAAACAATAGGTTATTCTTATAGTAGATATATTATTTCCAAGATGTTGAATTTTCGTCAATTAGTTGTCATTTTCATTGATTTAGCCTCATTTTTATCCATTTGGCGAATTTTCGTTAATTTAGCAACATTTAAACAGTTACCAAGTTGGCGACATTCTACCAAATTCGTCGCCAAAATCTCGCCAAGCGTTATGGACGGAGAAATAAGTTATTCTTACAGCAGATAAATGACTATTGGCGTTCAAATACAAAAGTATTACTCAAAATATCTTTTTTCATGAATGGAAAAAGCTAGATCCACGAGAATGATGTCAACAAATTTATCGCATGATATTACATATGAAAAGTGAACATGTTTCTCAATAGGTAATACTTTTTATTTATTTTACATGATTTTTTGATAATTTTTTTTTTTTTTTGGAAAATGTGCAATATCTCGAGAACGGTTTGTGCTAGCTTTCTAAAATTTGTGTCAATCGTTTTCTAATAAAAAATACATAAGAGATGTCTATTTGCGTAATTTCAATAAAGGTTTTGATTTTTTCAAAATTTCACTCGAAAATTTAGGGAGGTTCTGAACATTTGATTGCGTATAAAAACAATAGGCTTCCAGTATTCACGGATTTTGGATTTTTGTACCAAATTTGGTTCGAATCGGTCCATTCATTCGTCAGTTATCGTCTCCACAGACTCACTGACACACACACACACACATACACACACACAGACATCATCTCAAAAATGTTCGATTCGTGATCAGGGATGCTTGAAACGTGCTCTCCAGTCGAAAACTCGAATTCGAATTTTCGATCCCGTCACAATACTATCCTTATACATTATTGTATATAAGGAAAGTAAAAATTGTATAGCTGCTTTTTACTTTCCTTATATACATAATGTATAAGGAAAGTATTGGGACGGGGTCGAAAATTCGAATTCGAGTTTTCGACGGGAGAGCACGTTTCAAGCATCCCTGATCAGGAATCAAACATTTTTGAAGTGATGTCTGTGTGTGTGTGTCAGTGAGTCTGTGGAGACGATAACTGACGAATGAATAGATCGATTCGAACGAAATTTGGTACAAAAATCACAATCCGTAAACACTGGAAGCCTATTGTTTTTATACGCAATCGAATATTCAGAACCCCCCTAAATTTTCCCGTGAAATTTTGAAAAAATCGTCAAAAAATCAGAACCGTTAATAAAGTTACGGAATTAGACATTTCTTATGTAATTTTTCATTAGAAAACGATTGACATAAAATTTAGAAAGATAACATGAACCGTTCTCTAGATACTTCATATTTTTCAAAAAAATTATGAAAAAGTCATATAAAATAAAAAAAAGAATTCCTATTCAGAAACATGTTCACTTTTCATATGTAATACCATGCGATACATTGGGTGACATCATTCTCGTAGATCTAGCTCGTTCCATTCATGAAAAAAGATATTTTGAGTAATACTTTTGTATTTGAACGCCAATAGTCATTTATCTGCTGTAGTAATAACTTATTTCTTCGTCCATAACGCTTGGTGAGATTTTGGCGACGAATTGGACGGAATATCGCCCACTTGGCGACATTTTGAAATGTTGCCAAATTAACGAAAATCTCGCCAAATGTATAAAAATGACGCTAAATCAATGAAAATGACGACTAATTGTCGAATATTCAATATTTTGAAAATAATATAAGTATCTATTATAAGAAAAACCTATTTTTTTACTGTGAAAGTAGTAAATTTATTACATTATATCAGGAAAGTCATGTGTTGCCCACATCAGATTTTTTTTTTTCAAAACAATGATTGAAAATATAAAGCCTCGTGATCAATAATCCACAAATAAACCCTTTCATGCATGATTATGTTAAATTTTGTCCTATGCCGCCATGTTAAAAAAATATAAAATTTCTATTACATATCGAAGTTTTCACTCGAAATGTTAAAAAAATTCTATCCAGTTCTAGATGTTCGGATAACAAAGCCGGATTTAAAATTTCCTGAAAATCTATAAATACTTGTGGTCGGTATCGTGTACACAAAAAATCGACCACAGAAAAACATCACTCCAAAAATACATAAAATGTGTTCAGGAGGTCTTAAATCCTATATTGACATCAAAATCTTGAAATCGAAAATTTTCGTGAAAAGAATACTTTTTTAATACTACGTATGAGAAAATAAAAAATTATTTTAGTACGCATTTAAATATAATCTTCGCAGTTTTTTAAATTCATGTTAATATTAGGTTAAAATTTTAAAAGTATCTAGAAAAGCCAGAACACCCCCACAGAAAAGGCAATCACACAAAATAGAATAGAACTCTCAACAGAACGCCAACAAGTACATAGTGTATTTTTTGTAAACGATTAATGTTTGTTTTTGAAACTAAATTTTTAATTTTTTACATTTTAATAGAATTAATAATTTCAACATTTTAAATCAACATTTAAACAAACAGGACAAAAGTGGCTCAGCACATTGCATTTTATTATACTGTTTATTACTTTCCTTGTATACATAATGTATAAGGAAAGTATTGTGACGGGGTCGAAAATTCGAATTCGAGTTTTCGACGGGAGAGCACGTTTTAAGCAACCCTGATCACGAATCGAACATTTTTGAAGTTATGTCTGTGTGTGTGTGTGAAAGTGTGTGTGTTGTATGTGTGTGAAAGTATGTGTGTGTGTGAAAGTATGTGTGTGTGTGTGAAAGTAAGTGTGTGTGTGTGTGAAAGTATGTGTGTGTGTGTGTGTGTGCGTGTGTATGTGTCAGTGAGTCTGTGGAGACGATAACTGACGAACGAATGAACCGATTCGAATGAAATATGGTACAAAAATCACAATCCGTGAATACTGGAAGCCTATTGTTTTAAAACACAATCGAATGTTCAGAACCCCCCTAAATTTTCGAGTGAAATTTTGAAAAATCATCAAAAAATCAAAACCTTTAATAAAGTTACGGAAATAGACATTTATTATGTAATTTTTCCTTAGAAAACGATTGACATAAACTTTAGAACGCTAGCATGAACCGTTCTCGAGATATTGCACATTTTCCAAATAAATTTATCAAGAAATTCCATAAATTAAAAAAAAGGTTAACTGTTAAGAAACATGTTCACTTTTCATATGCAATATCATATGGTAAATTTGGTGACATCATTCTCGTCGATCTAACTCGTTCCATTCACGAGAAATACTTTGAGAAATACTTTTGAATTTGAACGCCAATAGTCATTTACCCGCTGTAAGAATGATTTATTTCTCCGCCTATAACGCTTGGCGAGATTTTGGCGACGAATTTAGCGGAATGTCGCCAACTTGGCGACATTTTTAAATGTTGCCAAATTAACGAAAATCTCCCCAAATGCATAAAAATGACGCTGAATCAATGAAAATGACGACTAATTGAAGAAAATTCAATATCCCGGAAAGAATATAAGTATCTACTATAACAATAACATTTTTTTAACTGTAAAAGTAGTAAATTCATTGCATTATATAAGGAAAGCCATGTTCTGCCCACATCAGATTTTTATACTTACAATTATCATACTTCTGCATCGGAAATAATTATATGCAAATTTCTTTAATAATAAATTTATTTAATAACTTTTAATAATTCGTGATCCAATCATAGGATTAACAAAAAATTTAAAACACTTCCACTTTTTTCTTTTTGCTTAAAGTATCTACATATCAAATGTTTTAACCGTGCAAGCGTGAGTTCTTGAGTTATCGTGCCTACTCCTTATATCTTACATTTTGAATAGCTGGTGCTCTAATCATACGAATTGTAAAAGATTATTTTGTTCAACGGTTTTACATAATGCATCTACACATACAATTTTATAGTGGCATGAGCTTTTATTCTGCAGTCGCCTGTACACACAGACTGAAAGACAAACTGCCCATCTATCACAGACAGACATATGTATAAAAGTGTTTTGAACGTGCGTTTTCGTTAAAATCTCCAGAACGGTGCTTGTTAACGTGTTATAAATTAATTTAATCGTTTTGAAATATAAAATTTCATTAAAATTGGCCATCTATCGCCTACCGTGTTTTTGCCTTCTTCTTCTTCGACCCAGACCGTCCGACCTACCGGAAAGGTATAAGGTTTCTGTTTGGACGGCCGAGAAGTGCCACACAATTTAGACCGGAACCCAGTAGGGGAGGCATCCACAGGGACTGTACCCACCTTCCCCTACCACCAACCTCTAAGAAGGGCTTACCCACATGTTTAATGTGATCGTACGCAATTTCCGCGCGATAACCACTGGGCTGTCGCGCCCCTGTGTTTTTACCTTTCCATACCTTCAAGGAGACACCTTGCGGTGACTTATATCAGTGGTCTCCAAAGTAGGGTACACGAGTCGATGCATAAAGGTACGTCAAGAAAATTTAATAAACCCCACCCTGAAGACAAGTTTTATATTGACAAAAAAAGTAAGAATATTAACTTATAAAAACTTCAAAACTGCCTTGAAGAAAGTCAGTAAGGTGAAGACAGTTGTTTCGAGGATGTTATATAAGGTTCTTCCCCTTCTTCAAGCCAAAAAAACATGTAGAGCCGTATACGTGCTTAACAACTGCTAAAAACGAACTGATTATTTTTTTGGCATTGTAGCGAGAATGCGAAATCACCAACTTGGCAGTGCCGGAGTTTGATCCCGAGGTCAAAGCGTGGTCGGCCAGTATCATAGCGTTGAGCTAAAGATGGCTTCAGCTCAAGGCATTTAATACTGCCTTATGAGCGCTGGCTGCAGTACTCCCCTCCCAGAGAGTTTCGTCGAAACCGAACGAAATTGTCACTGGGTTGCAGATGAGGCGGCGAGCTCTTAAGTTGAAGTGAAGGAGTTGTTACAAGCGGCATCGTAGTGAGTCGCGAGGCTCGATGACTACGGTGAGTCGATGTCAGAAAATATACAAAGATCGAGAAAGTGTGGTGGCGCCATCTCATGGGGAGTACAGAAAATACTTTTATGCAATGAATATACAATTCTTAGGAAGCTGAATAACTGGAAATAATTGACCGAAGAATACTTCATGCTCGTGTCCAAGGTCACCAATGTAGCGAGAATACGAAATCACTAATTTGGCAGTGCTGGGGTTTGATCCCGGGGCCAAAGTGTGGTAGGCCAGTATCATAGCGTTGAGCTAAAGACGTCTCCAGCTCAAGGCATTTAATACTGCTTTATGACTGTTCGCTACAGCATGTTCTACCTGTTCCTTTGGTCCAAAGAAGGGGCTTATAATGCCCTCGAAACAATTGTCGTCACCTTACTGATAATTCGACAATTTTTGAAATAGTAGATTTTTTTAAATCTAAATGAGACGGTTCGAATGAAACCGAAACGAAGATTCTGACTCAAGTGGAGGTGTTTGATAATTTTGAGTGCCTTTATTATCTCTTTACGCCGTCGTCCTTAATTCGGATTGCAGGGCCCAACTTACCCGAACTGGGGCCCGGGGCAAACATTTCTCCGTGGCTCCCTCCAACACTCGATATACCGGGTGACCCAAAAGTCAGTTAAGATTTGAAAATTCAATAATTCCCGGGATAATGTAAGTAGAGAGGTAAAAATTGACACACATGCTTGAAATGACATGGGGTTTTATTGAAACCTTAAATAATTACAATAAATGATCAACAGATGGCGCTGGACAGCAAAACGTCAGTGACGCCGCATGAGAATCCTGTATAAAATGAACTGTAAGTATAAATGAGCTGTACCTATATGCACCCCATATTGCTACACCCGTGAAATATCTCTTGCGCACAGCGTTTGGTGAGGATCGCGTACTGAGTGGCCACTTCCGTCATGCTTGGCCTCCCAGGACCCCAGACCTCAATCCATGTGATTATTGGTTGTGGGGTTATCTGAAGTCGCAAGTCCGACCTCATTAGGGATGCTAAAAGTACGTCATCCGACGGCAATTCCTCACCATTCCTACAGATATGCTGCACAGTGCTGTTCACAACATTGTCCCTCGGCTAAAAGTATTGTTGATGAATGACGACCGATATGTTGAGCATTTGTTATGAAGAACATCGCCTTTGCTAACAGATGAATTGTTATGCTAATTATCGCTTTTTTTATCAGGTGAAACGCCATCTATTGGCCATTTTTTTGTAATTATTTCTTTTAAGGTTTCAATAAAATCCCATGTCATTTCAAGCATGTGTGTCAATTTTTATCTCTCTACGTACATTATCCCATGAATTATTGAATTTTCAAATCTTAACTGATTTTTGGATCACCCGGTATAGTAAATGAATTGAAATATTAAAAAAAAAAAAAGTGCATTCTATGAAAAGGTATAATAAATTAAGTTCTTGCATATTCTATTGGAATTTAAATTACTGGCAACTTTCTCGTCATAGCCAAGAAGACAACATGCTCCAGATTCTGAATGAGTGTGGTCTTATATATTGTCAAAATAAATCTTTTCGTTGCCGATCTGTTCTGTTGGCATAATTTTTTCTCAGGAAACATTCGTTAATTTGTCAATATTGCAATTGTTTATTTTGGGGGCACTCAAGTGTGTGTGTGTGTAGGGGGGGAGGCAGTTGCTCCACATTCCCCTGCGTAGGCCAACGGCCGTATAGTGCTGATAACACCGGTTCTAGTTATATCACCGAAGTCAAGCCGCATCGGGAGCAGTTAGTACTTGGGTGGGTGACCACCTGGGAACACCGAGTGCTGCTGGCACCTTTCGGGCGCGGTAACCCGATGGTTTGCGCACTGAATTTGCACGCTGCCACAACTGCCGCCGTGTTCATGCGGAGTACGATCACGTTAAACATGTGGGTCCGTAAGTCCTTCCGATAGGTTGGTGGTAGGGGAAGGAGAGTACGGTCCCTGTGAATGCCTCCCCCACTGGGTTCTGGTCTAAATTGGGTGGCACTTCCCGGTCGTCCAAACAGTTACCTTACATTTTTCTGATAGGTCGGACGGTCTGGGTCTCAACAACAACATGCCCCTGTGTTACCCAGGCCCTGCTCAGACTGATAGAATGACACTAAAACCAAGATTCTAGCTATAGTCGAAGTGCTCGATAATTTTAATACTTCATTCTCTCTCTCATTTATTCAACCAGTTTAGTATATATTATATTGATATCGTTGGTAATGTTAAAAATCTGATGTGGGCAGCACATGACTTTCCCTGCAGACTTGTATCCACGTTCTCTTTATTTTAATTAAATTCATTTCACTTTTAATTCAATTTCCGTTCTCATTCGGCAACCGGACTTGTTTTCAAAGGTGGTGTAGAGAAAATACGAAAAACTAAAATATCTCGAGAACGGCTAGTCCTAGTGTAATGGGGTTGGTTGTATTATTTTCGTCGTTAAACATTACGTATTAAACGGGCATTTAATGGATATATCTAAGTATACCAAGTTCTTTAGTTTAGATTTTGAAGATTTTTGCGGGCCGTTTTGCAAAAAAAGGCAGGTTATTTTTTTCCGAATCGTACCAAAATCTAATCAGCACCAGAGTGACCTATACATGACTCATCTACCGAATTTTGTGAAATTCGGTTCATTAGTTTTTCAGCTAGAGTGGATACAAGCTTTTGCGGGCCATTTCGCAAAAAAGGCGGGTTCTTTTATTCCGAATCGTACCCAAAACTAATCAGCACTAGCCCCGCCCACAAGTGACTTACCTACCAAATTTTGTGAAATTCGGTCGATTAGTTTTTTAGTTACAGTGGATACAAAATCTGCACAGACAGACAGACACACAGACACACAGACAGACAGACAGACACACAGACAGACAGACAGACAGACACACAGACACACGCACAGACGTCACGCTAAAAATGGTTTTTTCGTATTCTAGGGGTCTCGAAACGTGTAGATCCGTCGAAAACTCGAGTTGTGATTTTTGGCATGATTCCAATACTTTCCCTATACATTACCATGTATTGCAGGGAAAGTAAAAATGAAATACTGAGTAAAAATATAAACATATTTAATGTAGTTAATTATGATTTTTAGCTATACATTATACCTCTCAATTTAATAATTATATTTCAAGGACCAAAACCAACTTTGCAATAAAAATATTAATATGATAATGCAATCATTATAAATGCATATTCTTATTTTGGGCATAAGCACATTATTAATCTGGGAATTGTTATTATTATATATTTTTAATTTCTCATACTATAAAATCATTGTTTTCAAGAAAATTTTCGATTTCGAAATTTTGATGCCAATATATGCTTTAGGATTTCTTGGACACGTTTTGTCTATTTTTAGAGTAGTGTCTGTCAGTCTGTCAGTAGTCTAGTTTTTATGCGCATGATAGCTGCTACAAATATTAATGAATTTTTAGGAAATTTTTTATACAGCTTTGTTAACGAAAAATCCGGAACTGGATAGAATTGTTTGAAATTCAGCGCAAATTTCAAAATTTATTCGAATTTTTATATTTTCTTAACATGGCGACATAGAACAAAATTTGACATAATTATGCAAAAAAGGGATTTTTTAGGACTTAATAATCACGAAACTTTATAGTTTCAATCATTGCAATGAAAAAAAGCTGCTTTGCAATTTTTGTGTTCTTGTTTTTCGGTATATTTTCCCTATTTTTTACTTTCTTTATATACATAATGTATAAGGAAAGTATTGCGACGGGGTCGAAAATTCGAATTCGAGTTTTTGACGGGAGAGAACGTTTCAAGCATTCCTGTTCATGAATTAAACATTTTTGAAGTGATGTCTGTCTGTGTGTGTGTGTGTGTGAAAGTATGTATGTGTCAGTGAGCCTGTGGAGACGATATCTCACGAACGAATGGAGCGATTCGAATGAAAATTGGTAAAAAGATTACAATCTGTGAATACTGGAAGCTTGTTGTTTTTAAACGCAATCGAATGTTCAGATCCCCTCTAAATTTTCGAGTGAAATTTTGAAAAAATCCTCAGAAATTCAAACCCATTAATAAAGTTACGCAAATAGACATTCATTTTTTATGTAATTTTTCCTTAGAAAACGATTGACATAACCTTTAGAACGCTAGCATGAACTGTTCTCGAGATATTGTACATTTTTCAAATAAATTTATTAAAAAATCCCACATATTAAAGAAAAATATTAACTGTTGAGAAACATCTTCACATTTCTTCATATGTAATATCATGCGATAAATTTGGTGACATCATTCTCGTGGATCTAGCCCGTTCCATTTATGAGAAAAGATACTCTGAGTAATACTTTTGTATTTGAACGCCAATAGTCATTTATCTGCTATAAGAATAACTTATTTCTCCATTCATAACGGTTGACGAGATTATTGGCGGAATGTCGCCAACTTGGCGACTTTTTAAATGTTGCCAAATTAACGAAAATCTCGCCAAATGAATAAAAATGACGTAAAATAATGAAAATGACGACTAATTGACGAAAATTCAATATCTTGGATAGAATTTAAGTATTTACTATAAGAATAACCTATTTTTTTTACTGTAAAAGTAGTAAATTCATTACATATTATGGAAAGTCATGTGCTGCCCACATCAGATTTTTTTCCTTGGGGGGGGGGGGGGGAAGTGGAGTGCATTTTCAGACTTGGTATCAATTGAAATAATTTTCCAAGCCCTTTAAAATGAAGGGCAACGTGCTATAATTGGGATCATTTGGACGAACAATAGAAATTAAAAAAAAATTCTTGCAAAATTTGCAAAGTACAAAATATGAAAAAGAAAAAAAAGAAAGTTATTTAAAAATGAATTTTGTATGAGAAAGTCGAAATGATCCACACTTCAGTTGAATTTCAAGTAATTTTCTAAGCACTTTTGATTAATTATGAATATAACATTCGTTCTCGTGCTTTAAAATCACCTCTCTTTCCGTGCTTGAAACAATGATACATTTAAAAAATCATTAGGAAATAAATGAGAAACAGTGTCCTACTACAAAATTAATGAAAACACCCATCTTTAAAATTTAAAGAGAAAACATTACCAATGAAAATGAGACTTCGTGTTTTTAATTAAAAGTCGGAATTAAATGTTCAATCACATTATGCTAACTCTATTATTACACATCCAAAAGCTTCTTTTTCTATAACAGAATACAAAAAATCTACGACAATAAACCACAGGCAATAAAACTGAATTCTCAATAAGATTCAGGAATAATTACCTACTTCAGAAAAAAGAAATAAAAGAGCATTTTATGGAAATCCATAGAAATTATTTTTCATATCCCTCTATTCATTCATCCCAGAGATAGCGCCTTTAATGTTATTTTCCCCGTGCAACTTATAATTCCCGAATTGCGGTCGGTGATGAACAATTTACTCGCAATGCCTAATCAGACGTTGCAAGATTTATTATCGAAAAACGAAAGATATTAAAAAAAATGGCGCGCATAAAAAATAATCTCTTAGTTCAGGATTCAATTGTCGGACCCTGCGTTAATTATGCTCCTCATAACCCATCTATATTTTACACCCCAATACCCCATTCAGCGGGCGCTTTTAAATAATTGATGACTCCATTTTTGCTTCTAATTGATGATTCCAGGATGTGAAATAAAACCTAAAAAGGAACGGGAAAAAAACCCGTCAAAACTTGTTAAGTACATGAAAAAAACCGTATGCGCTCTCTCCCTTTTCTTTTCTATTGCTAATGGTGCTCCTTCTTTTTTACGCTTTGCCATTTTTTTTTCAACAGTGCTTTTCTATACGAAATTAAGATTCAAACTAATCGTAAAAAATGGGGAAAATCTGTAGGGAAAAAACAGGGAGCATAAAAAACGTTTTACTCTCAATTTAACACGTAAAATCATTCAAAATTAATACCCACTAGACAACCGCAAGATTGTTTTTTATGTTTTTTTTTCCTTCTATCGCTCATTTTTTTTAATTCCAATTTTTGCCACTGCTACCTCCAGTGTCATATTTCCCCCCACAAGTTCCTGAGAATAAGTTTTTTCCCTCCCCCATCCCTATACTCAATGCCTCCTTGATTGAGAATAATAGAATTAAGATTTTTTGGCCGTGTTTGGTGTTTCTCACAGTCACACTACTTAATGCGGCATTAAAAAAAAAGGGCGGGAAGAAAAAGAGGCTAAGGGAAATATAAAAGGGAAGAAAATTAAAGCCATTAATTTTCATAACTTCGGCATAGAACTGCCTTCGTACGCTTTCCTATTTATGATTTACACATCAAAGTTTCTAATTGTATAAAGTCAAATTTATATCCTCTCATGGATAGAAAGGTTTTTATAGTTTTCTTTTTTTTTTCCGTTTCGGGAAAAAATCATTTTTTTTTTTAACTAGCGCTTCACTCTTACCTGTTTTTAGATGGAATATAAATTCTAATTAAGCAAACGGTATTGAAGATGGGTTGAAAATTTCTTTTTTTTAGAGCACAGGCTCTTTTCAGATTGTTTTTAATATTCTCTCTGCAGAATGAATTATTCAAATTCCGTAATAGCTAATGCATATTAATCACAGAAAAATTATAAATTAAAATTAACACAAACTGATATCTTGACCTACTAAGGGGATCTTCGCCTTCTTCTCTGCTCCCACGAGCTTCTATTTTCAATATGTCTACCACAAAATTCGGTTCAAAATAAGAGACATATCAACCTCCGCTTCCCGAGTCGGGAGATTTCGCCTCCTACTCGATGCACTCGCTTCGCTAGCTATTTTAAGCCAAACTAAAGTTTAAATCGGTAAACGGTTTATTTCATCATCTTACCCTATTACTTTTCTCTAAATGTACCAATTTTCCTATTTGTTTATGCTATATTTTCTTGACAGAGAAAATAGATGGACGTGCCGATACGAAAGAACATTTTTAACATTTTACACTTCAAAAGTTCATAACAAGTAAAATATCCCGTAAACTACATCAAAATTGAATAAAAGGCTACTTCCTGCGAAAATACAACTATATAGGCACCTGCTTGTGAAAATTCGTGGTCTTGCTATTGTTAGTCTATCCAAGACGCGAACTCGCAGCTCATATATTTTGTCTTTAATTTCGATATTAAATATTTCTTAAAATGCAATATATATAGAACAAGAAAGATCAATCATGCCTAAAGCATTGATTATGAAACACTTTCCAACTTCAATGCAATTTTATTTAAAAAAGTCGAAAATGCAATACATTCCTCGGTAATATTTTAAAACTTATCACAATACTACATTGATTTATTATATTTGAAAACTTAAACTTTCATTGAAAAAAATGAACTTCATTCAAATGACGGCATTGAAATATAAATTGCTTGGTTTATATATCTCTAAAATGCAATACATTCCACGGTAATATTTTTAAATCTATCATAATACTACGATAATTTATTATATTTGAAAACTTCATCGAAAACAACTGAAATTAATTCAAATGACGTCATACAAAAAATAACACGCCTGGATCTCTCTATAAAAGCAGGATTTCATTCATAACTTTCTCCATTTCATTCATCACAATACTATAATAATTTATTTTATTTAAAAATTAAGACCATGGAGCTACAAATTCATAAACTTTATGCTTAAAACTTCATCGAAAAAAATCGTCCTTCTGTTTATAAAATCAATTAATATTTCATTCATATCAGCCATGCAGACTCCATGGACTGAATTATTTTGTGTTAAAGAAATACAGTAATTCTAATACAACTCATTCTACATATTTTGCTGTTTACATTTTACATAGGTGAAAAATAGGCTTAGTTGTAGAAATAATCAAATATGAATGAGAATTTAAACTCAAATATATTGTCATTGTGTTGTTTTAGTATGTAGATGCACAGAATTTAAGCAGAAATAAAGTAGTTTTAGGATGGATACAACACTCAATATGAATTAAAAAGAACTTTAAAAAATCAGGAATTTGAAACAAGATGGATGCCATATATCATTTTGAAGTGGGTCATGTGATCGTTTCATATCATGGTCACGTGATCGTTTCATATAAGATATGTAATTATTATTTTAATTTTTATTTAAAAAACTACTGAATATATTTAGCTGATTTTTTTTTTATATATTTTATGGAACAATTTGACTATTACCTAAAATTTTCGAAGCAATTTGTGAATTTTAAATCCGCTTAAAAAATGTTAGAAAAATTAGGTCCCATAGGGCTCAATGTATTTCATTTTTTCAACCCGGGTTCAATCCAAAACTAATTGTGTGATATTATTCATTTATATTCCCTTAGGTCCTACAGACCGTCTGAACAACATACTAAAATTTCATTTTGATAAAGTCATTTTTACGGCAGTTATCGTGCTAACGGACAGACAGACAGACAGACAGACAGAATGAACAAAGTCATAAACACTTTTCAACTTTGTTGTAAAGTGTTAAAAACGGTTTATTTCAGCGTGTTACCAAAAGCTTTCTCTACAAGTGTACCAAATTTTATAATTTTGTAGGCTATAGTTTTTGCTGTAAAAAGCAGAGAATCTCGAGGAACAAGAAATTTGTCAAACAGCAACTGCTACTTTTTTTTAACACTTTACAAGAAAGTTGAAAAGTGTTTATGACTTTGTTCATTCGGTCTGTCTGTCTGTCCGTTAGCACGATAACTGCCGTAAAAATGACTTAATCAAAATGAAATTTTAGTATGTTGTTCAGACGGTCTGTAGGACCTATGGGAATATAAATGAATAGTACCACCCAACTAGTTTTGTATTGAACCCGAGTTGAAAAAATTAAATGCATTGAACCCTATGGAACCTAATTTTTCAAACATTTTTTAAGCGGATTTAAAATTCACAAATTGCTTCGAAAATTTTAGGTAGTATTCAATGTATTCCATAAAATATATAAAAAAAAATTCAGCAAAACATATTCAGTAGTTTTTTAAATAACAATTAAAATGATAATTACACCTCTTATATGAAGCGATCACGTGACCATGATATAAAAAGATCACGTGACCCGCTTCAAAATGAAATATGGCATCCATCTTGTCTCAAAATCGTGAATTTTAAAGTTCTTTTTATGTCATATTGAGTGTTGTATCCGTCCTAAAACCGCTTTATTTTTGCTTAAATTCTGTGCATTTACATACTGAAACAGCGCAATTACAATATATTTGAGTTTAAATGATCATCCAAATTTGATTATTTCTACAACGAAGCCTATTTTTCACTTATGTAAAATGTAAACAGCAAAATATGCAGGATGAGTTGTATAAGAATTGCTGCATTTCTTTAAGCCAAAATTATTTAGCTCATGGAGTCTGCATAGCTGATATGAATGAAATATTCATTGATTTTACAGAGAGAAGTACGATTTTTTTCGATGAAGTTTTACACATAGAGTTTAATTACTTGTAACTCCATGGTCTTAAGTTTTTAAATAAAATAAATTATTATAGTACTGTGATGAATGAAATGAATGGGAAAATGTAATGAATGAAATGCTGCTTTTATAGAGATAGCCAGGCGTGTTATTTTTTCTATAACGTCATTTGAATGAATTTCAGTTGTTTTCGATGAAGTTTTTAAATATAATAAATTATCGTAGTATTATGATAATTCTAAAATTATTACCGAGGAATGTATCACATTTTAGAGAAGTTTAAACCAGGCAATTTATATTTCAATGCCGTCATTTGAATGTAGTTCATTTTTTTTTTTTTGATGGAGGTTTAAGTTTTCAAATATAATAAATTAATGTAGTATTGTGATAAGTTTTAAAATATTACCGAGGAATGTATTGCATTTTAGACTTGTTTAAATAAAATTGCATTGAAGTTGGAAAGTGTTTCATAATCAATGCTTTAAGCAGATTGATCTTTCTTGTTTCTTATTCTAGAGGTCTCGAAACGTGTAGATCCGTCGAAAACTCGAGTTGCGATTTTCGACATGATTCCCATACTTTCCCTATACATTACCATGTATTGCAGGGAAAGTAATAGAAATGTTGTTAACGCATTTGAATTCGAATACCATTAAAAAATTCAATAGTTAAACAATAAATAGTTATAAACCAATAAATGCCTGTATGTTCATGAAAGTCGAAAGATACAGATATATGCATATATATATATATAATATGCACACACACTTTCTCATATAGAGATAGATAATCACAAGTTTTCAGAATATACAATAAAATATTAAATTATTTGTTGGATTAAAGTGTTATGCAAATTAGTATATAAATGAGCAAATTAAAATCAAAATAATAACAAGAAAGGTTAATTAGCATAAAGCAATGACTATGAAACACATTCCAACTGGAATGCAATTTTATTTAAACATCTCTAAAATGTGATATATTCAGCGCTAATATATTTTAAATTATCGCTGTGTTACAATAATTTATTATATTTGATAACTTTAAACTTCATCGAAAAAAATGAACTTTATTCAAATGACGTCATCGAAAAATAAATCGTCTGGCTCTCTATGTAAAAGCAATGAATATTTCATTCATATCACTTTTATTCCAGACTCCAGAACTAAATAATTTTACGTGAAAAAATTCAGGTAATTTTTATACGACTCGCCTTACAATTACTTGATTTGTTTACATTCTGTATGCCTTAAAATTCGGCTTTGTTATGGAAATAATCAAAGTTTAGTGATTATATAGAAGCAAAAATATTGTAATTGCGTTGGCACAAAATTTAGATACACAGATTATACATAAAATTAAACCGGTTTTATTATGGATTCAACACTAAATATAAATTAAAACGTTCTCTAAAACTCACGATTTTTACCCAGTGGAAAAATAATGGATGCCATATTTTATTTCGCAATGAGTCATGTGTTCTCTTCATATATCATGGATTGAAAACCCAGGCCACCTGACTCACCTTAGGGTATGAGCAGCAGGATGAGTGGCCGTCATATATCATGGGTGTGATCATATATTATTGGTGTAATTATTATTTCAATTTTTATTTAAAGAACTACCTAACATATTTTGCCGAAATTTTTTTCTACATTTTACGCAATGTTTAATGTAGAAGACCCAGACCGTCCGACTCGTCCAGAGGACTAAGAGCAACTATTTGGACGGCCGGGCAATGCTTAATGTGTCATAATGCAATGTTTAATGTGTCATAATTGCTCTATGTGTTTTAATTTTCTCAATTTTATGACCGATATATTCAGTTCTAAAACGCAGCCGGTTTTAAATTTATAAAAGCATGAGCTCAATTTTAAACTGCACGACATTATTGAAGTCTCATATATCCTGAGTTCAATCTTTAAAAAAACTGAAGCCGGTTGTATAGTATAGTACTGAATTTATTGATCGCCATTTCATGTTCGCAAATTTGCGGCAAAAAGCATGCTTTCTTGCTGCTATTGCAGGTATCAACTTTTCCCTATCGAAGAATACACAATAAGAACAAAACCAGTCAATGGATGTTGTTTGTCTTCAATGGCGGCAAGATCATCACCTTGGGAATGCCTTTATAGGTGGATTATCTGAGTATGATATTTACAGTAGTGTGTTTTACTCTTGCAAGAAGTGGCCGGAAATTTTATATCGGCCTGGAAAGTGTGTTCTGCCCATATTTGGCCTTAGCCTTAAAAAAAAAAAGTTCCCTCTTCTTTTCAGAAATCCCTCCACACCATTTAGTTAAAGGTCTGATAGGTCAATTCGAGATATCACCGTATCCCAACGACCAAGTTCTCCGGCGTGATTGTTTATCCCCATCATCTCCTTCCTCCGATTGTTATCTTCATCCCATTACAAACAACCGGACACCAAAAATACGATCGCATTTTTTCCCTCTTTTATTTTTTTTCCCCTACGGATCAACACATTAAAGGGGAGAGAGAATTGTGTTTCTCCCTGATTTATAATACGCAATTAGCGACTGAATTATGGCCCCGGCTAATGATCGTCTGCGCTTGTTAAGAAGAGTTTGATCGGCTACGTTGGCAGCAACGGGCGCTAATAAGAGGGTGCTCGACGAATTTGTCATTCGATTTCCGGGTTCTGGAAGGATTCGAATAGGCAAATTGAAGGTCTGCGAACCTGCGATGGCCGGACACAGCGAGGGCCTGGGTAATTGGAGATACGTTGTAAGTTTTGATCGTATGTCAGTCTTTAGGGAGATTTCTGGGAAGACAGAAAATTGAGGAAATGACAAGGTTGACGAGCGCATGTGCGCTTTTGAGCGAAAAGTTGCATAGTGGTGGCTGGTTATAACGAGATGCTCAGAATCTACAAATATTCTCGTTAAATTTACAACGTTAAATTAAAAATCTTCAAATCCGTTCTGCAGCAAAACAATTTATAACGTTCCCAAGAGAGCGCTTAAGTGCCTCAATAACTTTGTAATGAAAGGTCCATGAGTATGCACGTTAGGTTTATTCACAGTAAAGTGACTATGCGCGATCAAAAAAAAGTGATTGCAACGCCTCCTAGTGGATAATTTAAAAAGTTAAAAAGCGAAAGTTAACGAACTCGCAACAACGCAGTATAGACTAAAAGCAGTTAATTTTAACGCTGTAAACCATTGTCTAATTACTGCAAATCGATAATAAAACTCTTACAGAAGAAATTTATTTCATGGTTATTGGCTAATGACGGTCTGATTAATATCACTTACACGCACAGAAATCTAACTATATATCTTATTATATACCTAATTATATAATCTTATTATATACCTTATTATATACATAATTATATATTCTCATTATATACCTTATTATATACCTAATTACATACTCTTATTATATACCTTATTAAATACCTAATTATATACGTCTGTTTAAAATGTTCCCTTCAGTATTTGAATTTGAGTATGAATATGACCGCTTACTTTGACAAGCATTGTAGGTGTCACCATATTACAGTCCTGATGATACGATTTTTGACGGGCATTTATCCTTCAATATATATGTTTCGTGCGATCCTAATGTCGATTCCTTCCAATTAGGCAATCCTTTACAACTTTGTAATTGCCCTTTTTCGTCTGTTTTGCTTTGTTACCGAGTCTGTTATATTAGCTTTTTTAAGCCTACGCTAGGTGCGCTGCAATATATTTTATTCGCTCGGTCATAGTCACATTAGTATAGATAGACCTAATGTGTACACTCTTGGAACCTTTCCTTACAAAGTTGTCTGGATGCTTAAACTCTTTCCTAAAACCCCCGTACGTTTAAGACTAATGCGCAGTTGCGCAGCAATAACTATTATACCTTTATTCTCTTTTGCACACTTATTTTGTAGAGTACGAATTCTCGAAAAAAAACGGTGGTGCCATCTATAGAACTGGAAATTCTTAGTGAACCCATTATCTCCTCCGAAGTTCTATGCTGAATCTATATTAGGCATCATTTAAGCTCTATTTATAGCCAGTTCTAAGAAATAGGTAATGTAAGGGAAAATGCAAATGTTTGGAACTTAAAGTGACATCTCAAGAAACGTAAGTGGAAATCTTTTACATCATCCGGAATTTGATTCTGAATCCATATCAGTCATTGTCTAAGCTTTATCTATAGCCAATCATGAAAAATACAAGGTAGGATCAAAAAGTTCGGAGACTGTGCTAATATTTCCAACCCTGATTATAGGAGAGGGGAACTATTTTACCGTGGCGTAGAGGCACATGTGACGCGAGATGTGAGAAGGAAGAAGCAGGTCCGCAGTGCAGGGTTTTTCGCGAGATGTGAAAAAGAAAAATCAGATGTTTTTCCAGATAATGCGTGTCAGTGAACTGTAGTCGTTCGCGTTCGTCGAAAACGGAAATGGTGTTTGAAGAACAACGTTTCTGCCGGCGATTTTCCCAAACGCTGGCAGAATTTGATATTCGAACGTTGTTCTTCAAACGCCATATCAATTTTCGACAAACGCGAACGACTACAGCTCACTGACACGTATTGTCTGGAAAAACCCTGCACTGCGGACCTGCTTCTTCCTTCTCACATCTCGCGTCACATGTGCCTCTACGCCACGGTAAGATAGTTTCCCTCTCCTCCAACCAGGGTTGGAGATATCAGCGCAGTCTCCGAACTTTTTGATCCTACCTGTAGATGTCTCAAAGAAAATATTTTGAAGCGGAAGTGTGGACAAGAAACCAGAAGTGGAAAGTCTTACTGAGCCAACATACCTACTCCAAAATTTGATGCTCAATCCTTATCAGTTATCATTTAAGCTTCATTTATAACTAATATTAAAAAATCGATTTTTCAAGGAAAATGAAATTTTTTTAATCGGAAATGGAAATTCTTAGGAAATTTTTGATTTGGGGCCTCTCTGACACGGGGGTTCAAGGCAGCTACCCCGCATACCCCTGCGTTAGCCAGGCTCTGTCCAGGGAGAGGTTTAAAATAGTGGTAACACTTCAATGAACAATAAATCCATTGGATCCGAATTGGGTAAGTAATAATTAAGCCTGACAATCCTCACTGCACCGTCTCCTCCTGTGATTCGAACATCTTCACTTTCAAGTCATCTTCATTTTCGAACATTTTCACGTTCAGAACCATACTGAGCCCCAGCTGCGTGAGTCACTTGAAGAACGATGTCATAACATTTAATTTTTTTTACCAACAGGAAAAATCTCTCATTGTGTGGAATTAATTAATTTCTTGTATAACTACAGATAACTTGCTTGGAAATATTAAATCCATGAATCTTATATGTTTTTCTTATTTGGTGCTGCCAATGGCTATATTACTTTCCCTGCAATACATGATATACCAAATGAAAACGAAAATTGAATTAAAAGTGTAAATTCAGTGTAATTCAGTGTAATTTAAAATAATTATGGGTGTTATTTTGTGCAATTAAACTCAATTTAATGAATTATTGAAGAAATGAAAAGAACGTGAATATGAGTCTGCAGGGAAAGTCATCTGCTGCCCACATTAGATTTTTTGTTGTTGGTAAGAGAGGGATGTACAGGGTTATGAAAGATGAAGTATCCTAATTCAATGCCTTCGGCAGACAATTCACTTACAAATTGAGCCAAAAATAATACTAATATTCCTCGAAATATGCTGAAACGATTTTATGAAAAGACTTGTTTGCGAATTCTTGAACGGGGGAATTTGGACTCTGAATGTGATACAACGCACTGAAAGTATATAATTTCAGGTTAAATCAATCAGAAACTTGAACCATGAAGTTAAGTCAATAATTTTGTATTTTTCTGGGATAATTTCCCAAGCACAGCGACATAATTGCCATTGTTTTCTATTGAAATGCCAGCTAAGCATTGCAATCTCGCCTGTTTTTTATGCATTAAGAACATAAACCGCTATGTTGTCTGTAAATGAATACATTGCTTATTAGATGTTGTGTTGTAAGTAAATGTTACTCATTTTCACCACTTAGTGGTAAATTGATCATGACGTTAACTTTTGAAATCGATGTATTTATAATGATATATTTTGAAGAGTATTCTTATTACACTGGAAAAACAAATGTAACCAGCTTTCCTATAAGAAGCAGAAAATATGCTATCCTGTAAGAAGCATAAAATTAACGTTTAAATGTTATGTTTCTTAACTTTATGTTACTTAAAGAATTTAACAAGAAGTCTTTCTTCTGTAAATGCTTGCTGTTGACGAATTCCTCTGGATTGGAATATTTTGGTGCTCTATGCACACCTTTTATGAACACCAAGACTACTTTTACTGAGATTGGGAGTTTAAGAAAGATTTCGAACAATTGCAATCATGTACGTATAAACAGAGCAGTTCCCTATTTGTACCTGGAAATCAAACCTGGTTCCCAGACCAGAGAGTGGACTACATTGTTTAAGTGGACTCATGAAAAGCCTCTCATGAGTATAATGTCACCTACATTACAGGTGAAGCCTGTTCTGAGTTTGTCAGGTTTTAAGATAGATTGCTTGACGCGTAATGCTAATAATGACGCGCAATAGTGTGCCTTCCCCAAAAATGAAGAAAGAATGAATAAAATAAATAAAAATAAGAGGATTCTTCTTGTAATTGAATGAGTCTTGAACGTCATCCAGGAACGTCACCCCATTTGAGGAAAAATCTGGATTCGGCTATCTGTCCGTAGTTTGGTTTCCGCTCAAAACTAGATGAAACATTTTGGTTCTAGCTTAGCGTTTGGTAGATGACCGTCAGATGGTCCTTTAGCCATGAGTTGGTGACAGGGGACTTCCTCCCTTCCCGGATGGGTGGAGTTTGCTGTTGCGGCTTTTGGCCACTAGTGTAACTAATTCGAAAGTTTCGCCGGCTGAGTTATAGATATGTTTTATAATTAGAATGTATGCGACATTAGGAAATTTTTAACAATAATTTTCCCGATTTAGAAGGGAAGAAAATTCTTGTTTTCGTCTCTCTTTGTGTGTTTTTAAAAGAGAACGACTAACATAACATTTTCGAACATTTCTTTATCAATAAAGAAATCTCAAGAAAATGTTATACAGTGTATGGTGGTTGACATTTGTTCATTGGATATATTTACAGTAGGCTGTGCAGAATATTTAAATTCTTGAAACTATGCAGCAGCATCACACATTTCGTGGTGGCCCTGTGGATCTGAACTTAGTTTGCTTTTCATTTAACTAGTGCCGCCCTAATTTAGTGCACATCGTTCCCCATAGATGCCAGTCGCCCTCATTAAGTGCACATCGTTTCCACAGAGTGTCGCCCTCATTAAGTGCACATCGTTTCCACAGAGTGTCGCCCTCATTTAGTGCACATCGCTTTCACAGATTCGGCTCGCCTCATTTAGTGCACATCGTTTCCATAGATTCGGGTCGTCCTCATTTAGTGCACATCGTTTCCATAGATTGTCGCCCTCATTTACTGCACATTGTTTCCATAGATTCTGGTCGCCCTTATTTAGTACACATCGTTTCCATAGATTCGGGTCGCCCTCATTAAGTGCACGTCGTTTCCATAGATTGTTGTCCTCATTTAGTGCACATCGTTTCCATAGATTGTTGTCCTCATTTAGTGCACATCGTTTACATAGATTCGGATCGCCCTCATTTAGTGCACATCGTTTCCACAGATTCGGGTCGTCCTCAGTAGGTGCACATCGTTTCCATAGATTGTCACCCTCATTTAGTGCACATCGTTTCCACAGATTCGGGTCACCTCATTTAGTGCACATCGTTTCCATAGATTGTTGCCCTTATTTAGTGCACATCGTTTCCATAGATTGTTGTCCTCATTTAGTGCACATCGTTTCCATAGATTCGGGTCGTCCTCATTAGGTGCACATCATTTCCATAGATTGTCGCCCTCATTTAGTGTACATCGTTTTCATAGATTGTCGCTCTCATTTAGTACACATCCGTTTCCATAGATTCGGGTCGCCCTCATTAAGTGCACATCGTTTCCATAGATTGTTGACCGCATTTAGTGCACATCGTTTCCATAGATTCGGGTCGCTCTCATTTAGTGCACATCGTTTCCATAAATTTGGGTCGTGCACATCGTTTCCATAGATTGTCACTCTCATTTAGTGCACATCCTTTCCATAGATTCGGGTCGCCCCTATTTAGTTGCACATTGTTTCCATAGATTCGGAACTAGAACCACATTTTACACAGTATACAGCCAGCTCTTGTTATCCCAATAGTAGTTCGCGTGTCTAACTGACATTTATTTCGTGAGGTATATTTCAATCCCTTTGTAATCTTTTTAAAACTATTTACCTTCGCTGAAAAATGTTTATTGACCGCAGGTCGGAAACATGCCATCTGACTCACAAAACAGGCGTTCTTTTATAACAAATGTCACTCGTGACTTGGGGTCATTAATCTAGAAACGAAATAAAAATGAAGTACAATCCGCAACATGCCACAATGCCACGCGGATCTGCATGTACTACACAATAATTCCTAACTGGGAGTTTAGCAGTGCCACTGGGAAAGATTTAATTCGCACGACATTTCAAATTCGGACACATCCATAACAATCCAGTTCTTCTGAAGATGCCGCTAAACAGCTATTTCCCCGCGTTTAAAAAGAACCGAGAAAATTAATCTTTTCTGTCACATTCAAGAGCTAATCCTCCTATTCATTGCCATCCCAAGAAAACCAAATAAAATTGTAAAAAGAGGAAATACTCTACAACGTAACGGATAGGAAGAATAAGGGGGAAAAAATGCAGATTACTCTACTATTTCTTATACCTGAAGATTTTAAGTACATCCTGTTACACCTTCTTGAAAAGAACGAATGACGTGAAACTATTTTTCCATTTCCAACCCCAAAAAAGAGACGCCGAAAACAAAAACACAAAAAAATCAGGGAAAAAACAGAACAGCCTCTTCGTGTTAAAGTGTCATATTTCTTCGAACCCAAAAGTTAACATAATTTTGCCATTGACCTTGACGTTCTAAGAGCCCATTTAGATTTGGAGAACATAGGGAAGAGGAGCATTAAGACGTAAGTTATTTGCGAAAAAGAGAGTCTTAAAGGAGTCTTAAGAGAGTGAGGATAAGGATACTAGAGGGCGGTAATCAGCAGTCTCGGAGATTTACTGGGCCGTAAATGTGGTAGGTAAAACCTGGAGCTGATTTTCTGGTCCGCGTTATTTTTCGTGGATTCCAGGAAAATGTTTGCTTCTTAGTTGTTTTCTGCAATAAACATGTCCGCAAACAATCGGCGACAAACAGAGGATATGCTGAAGATGCAGAATGTATAATTACGACCTCGGTTCTGGGCAATATTTTACAACTGACCGTGGTTTGTGTTTTCATTTAAAAGGGCAGCTGTAAGCTTAGTGGTATTTAATTCTTTTCCCTGGTTCCTCTGATTTAAACATCTGTGACGTTTATTACATTCACTTCATACATAGTATAATTTATAGCACGAGCATTCTGACGAGGTAAAAAGTTATAATTAGCGTCTTCAACGGATCTACACGTTGTAAGAATCCTTGAGTTTCCATTAATTAATTAAATGTTTTTGTGGGATGAATGTTTCAATATACATGTCTGTGTGTGAGAGAAAGGGGAAGTAGAAGGGAAAAAAAAGAAAGGAACGGTGAAGAGAAAGAAATAGAGAGAAGAAGAGAGAGAGAGAGAGAGAACTTTACATCATAACACAGTTATTATCTTTTTACCGTACAATAATAGGCTATTATCGTTGTTAGAAAATTATTACATTTTTCAATAGGGAATAATAATGTAAAAATCTTTGAATTTGGAATAATTCAAGCTCTAACGATGCAAATTTTTAAGAAAATATTTAGTTCTAGTTTTTACATAATGTATACCCAACTAAAATTTCATGATACATGAAGATACGTGTGTTTGTTTATTTATCATGGCCACATCTCACAGACTTACATACATACACACGCAGACAGATTTCGTTCTGAAAATGCTCGAAATGTGTTTAAGAGGCTTGAAAACTCGCTTCTCTAAAATTTCGTTTTCGAAAATTTTGAAAGGTAAGGAAAATTTACTACAAACATTCCGAAACATACTGTACCTGGATCAAAAGGGGCATTGTATGCCACATTCCTCCACTAAATAACAAAGTCCGCAAAATAGGCAAATTTCTATCCTGTGATTCAAACATTTACTACAACTTGAAAGTTAAGTAGTGTGTAACTTTCAATTCAATCCCAACTTTTCTCCTGAAATTCTTATGAAATCAGGCCTGTGAACTAACTACTCTTTTAGATATACATATGGAAAATATGTGAGAATGGAATCTCTTCAGCATTTAATGGAGTAGCTCTTTTGAATGATGCTTAAATTTAGTTCTACTTATTTTTCGTAGTTGTTTAAAAACTGTTATTTTACAGATGGTTTGAACGACACGTGTAACTTTCGAAACCAGTTAGTTCTTTCTGTAACTTACAGTAAAGCACCGCTGCCCGTTACTTTTACTCACTGAGCAGTTGCTTTAAATAATTCTGTTCAGAGTTCACATTCCGGTTTGGATTTTTGCTGTTCATTCCTCGTATCCCGTTAACCTTTCCTTTCTCCGTGGTTTTTATTTCCTTTTTCTTCTTAGTGCCGTTGGCATACATTTTTCTACTTATGTACTGTTTGCTATTTTACTGGCAGATGCTGATTCTGCTCTTCTGAGCGTGGGCCGCCCTTTTTGCTGCTACTGATAAAAAGACATCGTCATCTTTACTTTCCCTGCAATACATGGTAATGTATAGGGAAAGTATTGGAATCATGTCGAAAATCGCAACTCGAGTTTTCGACAGATCTACACGTTTTGAGACCTCTAGAATACGAAAAAACTATTTTTAGCGTGACGTCTGTATGTGAGTCTGTCTGTCTGTCTGTCTGTTTGTGTCTGTGTGTATGTCTGTCTGTCTGTGTGTCTGTGTGTCTGTGCAATGTATGTATCCAGTCTAACTCAAAAACTTATGGACCGAATTTCATAAAATTTGGTAGGTAAGTCACTTGGGTATGACCCTGGTGCTGATTAGTTTTTGGTACGATTCGTAAAAACAGAACCCGCTATTTTTTTGCGAAATGGCCCGTTAAAATTTCATGTATCCAGTCTAGCTAAAATACTAATTGATCAAATTTCACAAAATTTGGTAGATAAGTTAGTTGTACAATACTCTGGTTCTAATTAGAGTTTGGTATTAATCGAAAAAGAACAAACAGCCTGCCTTTTTTTTACGGAATGGCCCACAAAACTCGCCAATATCTAAAAAAAGACTACGTATGTTCAAATGCATCAATTAAATGCTTGTTTTATACGTAATTTTTGACGAGGAAAAGAATAAGAACAACTCTATTACTCTAGGACTAACCGTTCTCGAGATATTTGAGATTTTTCGCATTTTTTATGCTGCCTTTGGGAAAATGTCCAATTACCAAATAAAAGCAGAAATTGAATTAAAAATGCAAATTTAGTGTCATTTTGAGCAATTAAACTCAATTTAATGAGTTCTTAAAGAAATAAAGAAAAAATGAATTTGAGTCTTCAGGGAAAGTCTTGTGCTGGCCACATCAGATTTTTGTGTTTTATGCGAAGTTTTATAAAATCAACATCCTGGTGCGTTGAATTTGGCGCCCGAGCTAAATTGTGAACGAATTTTATGCCGGCTACGTGGAAGGACTGCGATTGCCAGTTTCCACTGAAGTTTGAAAAATTGTGGCAAATGGCAAGTTTTCTTGCTACCATTACAGTAAACGGTTATCCCATGCTGATGAGTGTTTAAAAAGCATGTAACCGGTCCATAGATGCTGTTAACTGCAATGGAAGTGTCTTCCTTATCATTATTTCAAACGATGAATACTAGAGGACGAGGAGTGAACAAACAGATCATGCTAAGGACCTCAATTTCATAAACAATGTTTTTGTTTTTTTTACGAAAATCATAAAGATGTTATAAAAGGGTAATTACGATAATTGAAGTCACAAGAAATAGCTATTTAATATAATGTTGTATATATCAGAATGACATCATTTATAGGATACTATAACATGTACTGTTATAGTACATATTATAGAACTTATCTGCAATACTTATATACAGTACTTATCTTTCTTACCACTATTGCAATCGATGAACACCAGAGGATAAGAGTGATCAAACAGATCATGTTAAAGATCTCAATTTCATGAACATTTTTTTTGTTTTTTTACGAAAATCGAAAAAACGTTATAAAAGGATAATTACGATAAATGATGTCCCGAAAGTAGCTATTTTATATAATTTTGAATAAAACGGAATGACATTATTTATAGGACACTATAACAGGTACCGTTCTCAAGATACAGCACGTTTTGGATCTAAAGAAATCTGATGTGGGCAACACATGACTTTCCTTATATAATGCAATGAATTTACTACTTTTACTGAAAAAAAAATAGGTTTTTCTTATAGTAGATACTTATATTCATTCCAATTTTCGACGATTAGTCGTCATTTTCATTGATTTAGCGTCATTTTTATCCATTTGGCGAGATTGTCGTTAATTTGGCCACATTTCAAAAAGTCGCCAAGTTGGCGACATTTCGCCAAATTCGTCGCCAAAATCTCGCCAAACATTATGGACAGAGAAATAAATTATTCTTATAACAGATAAATGACTATTGGCGTTCAAATACAAAAGTATTACTCAAAGTATATTTTCTCATGAATGGAACGAGCTAGATCCACAATAATGATATCACTCAATTTATTGCATGATATTACAGATGAAAAGTGAACATGTTTCTCAACAGTTAATATTTTTTTTTAATTTATGGGATATTTTGATAATTTTATTTGAAAAATGTGCAATATCTCGAGAACGGTTCATGCTAGCGTTCTAAAGTTTATGTCAATCGTTTTCTAAGGAAAAATTACTTAAGAAATGTTTATTTTCGTAACTTTATTAAGGGTTTTGATTTTTTAATGATTTTTTCAAACTTTCACTCGAAAATTTAGGGGGGTTCTGAGCATTCAATTACGTTTAAAAACAATAGGTTTCCAGTATTCACGGATTGTGATTTTTGATTCATTCCAATCGTTCCATTCGTTCGTAAGATATCGTGTCCACAGACTCACTGACACACACACACACACATACACACATACTTTTACACACACACACACACAATTTCACACACACAGACATCACCTCAAAAATGTTTGATTCGTGATCAGGGATACTTGAAGCGTGCTCTTCCGTCGAAAACTCGAATTCGAAATTTCCGACCCCGTCGCAATACTTTCCTTATACATTATGTATATAAGGAGAGTAATAACATCATAAAATTGAATATGTTTAGTATTAATATATAAATGAATTTTGTGTCATAAATTTCAACCAGAAGTTAATAGGCCAGTTTTTCAGAAATTATTACAAGCTTTCCTCGAGATATTAGAAATTTAATTTGTCTACATGAATCGCAATATCTCTGGAAGAAATTGAGAAATTAGGTACAATTTTAACGATGATATTTGAAAAGATATTTTCAATTAATAGACGGCCAAGATCTATTGACATTCGTGGTGGGCGGAATATAGAAAACCCTTTAATTTTTCGGATTTATATCTTAAAAATCGAAAGTGTTTAAAAAATTATAAAATAAGTAATATACTTTATCAAATGAATTATTTGCAACTATTTTAAACCAAAAATGAATTAAAACTATTTTAAGAAATATCAAGAGTCATTTTCGAGATATTAGAAATTTTATTCTTTTCTATAGGGTGCGCGATATCTCTGGAATGAATGAAGCGATTTCGATGAAATTTTGTATGCTTAATTTAATCGGTGTCAACAAAAAGTCCTACAGTTTTCATCGATATTGACTAAAAAATATCCAATTTGTCTTATTTATCTACCATATTTAAATTTGCGAATTTGTAGGAAAAGTCGTGTTTGGCACATTAAATTTTGTATTAAGGTAAGATAGTATATAAATCCTTTAGGTCTGCACCCCTTGGTGGTTAGAACTAAAATTAAACTTCCGTAGTCATTACAGTGTTAGCATTAAATGCGTCCTAATCAAAATTGGCTCAGTTTATTGTTTGTCCCGTGGTTGATTCTATAAGCGTGCAGAGTTTCGTACTTCTTGGTCACCAGGGGGCTTTTGGAAGGTCTAGAAAGACTTTTAAATCTTCCCATTTTCAATGTTTAAGGGGGAGGGTCGAAATTAGAGCTCTGTAGGATCTGACTTTCAGTTGATACCAGCTGACGCGATGGCTGAGCTGTCAAGGAAACGTTTTCTCGTGCTCCCTTGGCTGCCGGTTCGAGTCCTACCTGCGGGCATAGATGCTATGTTGTTGGGCGCAGTGTATTCCACCCCCACTGGTGCGCCGGGGCAACGTCTTGTGAAGATAAAATAGTTCCCGTTTCTGTCCGATGTATAGGCGAATGATTGAATGTAACAAGTGCCTCAACATTAGCAAATATAGTCGATATTGCAGATTAAATGTATCAAGTGCCTGTTCATTAGCAAATACTGCAGATTGAATGTATCAAGTGCCTGAATGTTAGCAAATATAGTCGATGCTGCAAATTAAATATATCAAGTGTCTGTATATTAGCAAATACTGCAGATTGAATGTATAACCTGGACAGTTGAAATATAATTGCAAATAGTTGAAACTGCAAAGATTAATTCTTATATGTCACCAGAGAACTTCTGGAGAGTTTGGAACGACACAAACATGTCAGGCAATTATTATAACATTCCCACGATATTATTTTCTTCTTTATTGTCAGTTACTCGTACGTCCACTTAAATGCGATATCAAAATAGGACGGGTATGAAACGCATTAAAAAGAAACCGTCCCAAATTAGCAAAAATATCTACAAAGACTTAATTACCCCCTAATTGTAGGAAACAGTAAAAAGCAGCCATCACACTAAGTCAGGATTTATATGATTTCCACGTCAGTCTTTCATCTAGATTTCCTGTTTCCGATTCATGTTATTAGCGGAATAAATTCCCTTTTGACGAATGAAGTCCGTCCTGAACCCGTAATTTAAGGCGCAACGTCCGTCCGACGTCAAATGACATCATTCAAACCTTGAGAACGCTAATTGTATTTGTTCGACAAATGACATCGTCCACTAATGCCTGGACTAATATCCGTGTAATGTTATTTCCAGAGAAATGATGCATTCGGGTTGTGCTGAGACCAGACATCTTGCAAATATGCCCCGAAGAATGCATGGTTTGATGAAACGAGGGAGCTACTTCATTACCAGCAATTGATTTAATGAGTAGAATTACAGAAAGACTATATCGAGTCCCGGGAAATTCTTCTCATTATCTAGTAACCTTATTTCCGGTATGGGTCATTAGTTAGCAATGGATGAATTATTATATAAAAATACTTAAAGTGCGAGTTTCCACTTGACTTTCTCATGTATTTATATTCCATCAAGTTTAGTTATACTTAGTTATACCCGAGGTTTTCTGAGACCCAAGCGATCTTTCATAATAGGTCCCATCTGAATAATAAATGCTGTAAAAATTCACAATCCCAAAATTGGTAATCCGAAAAATCGATAATCCGGGAATTTATTTATATTGTTTTTCAAAGTTCAAAAATAAATACGGATTCATTACGTTAACTTTTACAATTTAGGTTCTGGTCTTCGAGGAGGAATTTAAGTTATGTTGATACTGGCTCTGTGGTTGTGGCATAGAATTTCTACCGTCCACCCCCCTCCGAGTCAGCACTTATTTGAGGACTTCTGTTTATAGTATAAAATATATTCCAGAGCCCGAACCCAATGGATAATCCGGCCTTGGTTGAAAGGTTTTCTATCTAATACCTATAGATGTCCACAGTCATGGAGTAGACAAAGAAAAAATGCTGATTATGCAAATGAATTTAGGCCAAGGTCCATTAAGCTTTCCTGAAATGAAAAATATCGAAACTCGAAAACACCAAAACAAATATAATATGCTACAGAAACTACATTAAATCCACCAAGTCACATCGAGAGGATGATCATGGTAGTCCGTGGGGATGATTATATGACAATATGCTCAATCACAATCCGATGAAAAGGTTGCTGTACTAAATGGTAATGGTAATAAAAATAATGTACTAAAGGATCTTTAAAATATGAAAGAGGTCCAATGGAAAAATATATAAAATTTTGAGCCTCTCTGTGAACATGACGCCCAAGCAATCGCTTGTGCTGCTTGGCCTTCGCGACGGCCCTGGTTATACTTGTATCAAGATCATTACCAGAATGAAAAAAAAAATTCCACTATGGGTAGTATATGATTTTTCCTATATAACGCAATGAATTTTTTTTCTATCACAGTGAAAAAATGTTGTATAACAGCCGCGGTATAGTGTTTTTAACACTGTTCGACATAGTTGTAAAGTGTTTATGACTTTCTTCATTCTGACTGTCTGTCTGTTCGTTGACACGATAATTGTCGTAAAATGACTTTATCAAAATGAAATTTTAGTATGGTGTTGAAACGGTCTGTGGGACACATGGAATGTAAAAGAATAATATCACCCAATTAGTTTTGGATAAAACCCGGGTAGAAAAATTGAAGTACACTGTAAACTATGGAACCTAATTTTTCAGACATTTTTTTTTAAGCACAGTTAAAATTAACAAATTGCTTTGAAAATTTTAGGAAATAGTCAAATTATCACGTTTAATGTGTAAAAACAATTTCATCAAAATATGTTAAGTAGTAATTTATTGTTATTCAAATAAAAATTGAAATAATAATTACACCCATATTGTATGAAGAGATCACGTGACTTGTTGCAAAATAAAATACGGCATCCATTTTTTTTTTCACTTAGTGAAAATTGGTGATTTTTAAGGAACGCTTATACTTATATTTAGTGTTGCATCCGTCCTAAAACCGCTTTATTTTTGCATTTTACCTGTGTATCTAAATTCTGTGCCTATGCAATTACAATATTTTTTATTTAAATTATCATTGAACTTCGATTATTTCTACAACGAAACCTAATTTTAACGTATGAAAAATGTAAACAAATCAAGCGATTGTAAGATTAGTTGTATAAGAATTCCTGAATTTTCTTAACACAAAATTATTTCGCTCTGAAGTCTGGAATATAAGTGATATGAAAGAAATATTCATTGCTTTTACATAGAGAAATAGACGATTTTATATCACAACTTTTTTTGATGAAGTTTTACGTTTCCAAGACAAACAAATTATTATGGTACTCTGATAATTTAAAAAATATCACCGCTGAATGTATCACATTTTAGAGAAGTTTAAATAAAATTGCATTTCATTAGGAAAATATTTCATAATCAATGATTTATGCACAATTAATCTTTCCTGTTAACACTGAATTCTGCATTTGCGGCTTTTTCGGATTACAGCATATAAAACTATTTCGCAATATATACAAATTATAGTACCCAATTAACTTATAACTCATTCCACTCTAAATTGGCAATTACCAATATTCATAGCCTCTGCAACAAGCAATACAATCCATATATTAAAATGTTTGAAGAATTAATTCATCAATTTGGCGTCATGTTCGTCAACTTAGCGTCATTTTCGCAATTTCGACTACATTTTCATCAGTATGAGGCGACATACCGCCGAATTGGCGATTTTTGCTAAATGAGTCGCCAAGTTCGCCAAATTAATCGCCATGCGTTACACACATATGAAGAGAAAAGTTTTTTAACGCTTTCCAACAAAGTTGTAAAGTGTATATGAATCTGTTCATTTTGTCTGTCTGCCTGTCCGTACGATAATTGCCGTAAAAATTACTTTATCAAAATGAAATTTTAGTATGTTATTGAGACGGTCTGTGGGACATATGGAAATGAACATTTACAGTATCACCCAATCAGTTTCGGATTGAATCCGGGTTGAAATAATGAAATACATTGAACCCTATGGGACCTAGTTCTTCAAACATTTTATAAGCAAAGTTAAAATTCCCAAATTGCTTCAAAAATTTTAAGAAATATTGAAATTATCACATAAAATGTGTAAAAAAATTTTCAGCAAAATATGTTTGATAGTTTTTTAAATAGAAATTGAAATAATAATTACACCCAAATTAAATGAAGAGATCACGTGACTCATTTCAAAATAAAATATGTCATCCATTTTTTCTCCTGTGTAAAAATCGAGTTGTTTAAAGTTCGTTTAAATTTATATTTAGTGTTGCATGCATCCTAAAACTGCTTTATTTTTGCATATTATCTGTGTGTCTAAATCTTGTGCTTACGCAATTACAATATTTTTTTTTTTTAAATGTTCACTAAACTTTGATTATTCCTACAACGAAGCCTAATTCATATGGCATGCAGAGTGTAAACAAATTAAATGATTGTAAGATGAGTTGTATAAGAATTGAGGAATTTTGTTCACGCAAAATTATTTAGCTTTGGAGTCTGGAATATAAGTGATATGAATGAAATATTCATGCATTTTACAGAGAATCAGACGATTTATAACATTGTCTTTTTTGATGACGCTTTAAGTTTCCAATTCTAATAAATTATTGTAGTACTATGATAATTTAAAAAATATCGACGTTGAATATATCACATTTTCGAAATGTTTAAATAAGATTGCTTTTCAGTTGGAAAGTGCTTCATAATCAATGCCTTATGCATAATTAATCTTTCTTGTTTATATATAAATAACTATTAGTAAATTGTTGGTCGTAAAAATACAAAACTGTTACACATAGTATGTTCTTTCGTGAATGGAAGGAACTAGATCCACGAAAATGATAGTAAGAAATTTGTCTTACAATATTGCATTAAAAGTGAACATATTTCACTATGGTTAATATTTTTTTTTATTTCATGTAATATTTTTTTATAAATTTATTAGAAAAACGTGCAATATCTTGAGAATAGTTCATGCTAGCCTTCTAAAGTTTATGTCAATCGTTTTCTAATGAAACATTACACAAGAAATGATCATTTATGTAACATTTTTAAAGGTTCTGATGTTTTTAAAGATTTTTCAAAATTTCATTAGAAAATTTGCAGGTTTCCTGAACATTCAATTGCGTTTAAAATCAACCAGCTTTCAGTATTCACTGACTGTAATATTGGCATTAAATTTCGTTCGAAACACTCCATTCGTTTGTGAGATATCGCTCCTCCGCCCCCCCCCCACCCCCCCACACAGGCATCACTTCGAAAGGTTTCAAATTTAGGGTTAAGTTAATGAACCCTAAACCCGATTCAAGTTTAGGGATACTTGAAATGTACTCTTCCGTCGAAAACTCGAATTTGAAATTTCAACCCCGTCTCGACTTATACAACTCCCGAGTCAAAATATTAGAATAAGGCATTTCATTTGTAATTTGAATTGCATTTCAGCTTCATTTCAGCGTAGTAAATTTGAAAAAGAGCAACAGTTGATGTTTTAAAAAATGTACATGTTATTAAAGTAAATTAAAACTTTATAAAAGTTTTAATTTCGAGCAAATATTGTAGATTTTAATAATGATTTTCATTATTCAAAATATTAGAATACTAAAATAGGTGGTTCAAAAAATTAGAATACTTATGAATTTTCCTGATTGGTTCAGGAAGTTGCATACATTAAGCATAAAATTAGCTTCTGCGGACTTTCGTGTTTTTTTGTTCATTTAGTGTGAAACATGAGTCGTTCGTCTGACATAATGGCGTTTACAAAGAATCGTATTATTGATTTGCATAAATAAGGACGTAATCAGTAATATATTGCCAGTTACATAAAATATATTCAATCAAGTGTTAGTAGAACAATAAAGCAGTATTTTAACGATGGATATTTTGAAAACAATCGTTTGAATATTGGACGAAAAGCCAAAAACTACTCCGAGAGATGATAGAAAGCTAAAGAATATTGCTAAGAAAAATCGTTTTAGAAGTGTATTTGCATCGGAAGTGGAAAGAACACGGTGTTGATGTGTGTAAATCTGCAGCACTAAGACTTCTACATAAACTTGGATTTCATTCTCTTGTACCAAAGATAAAGTCTCTCATGACTTGTAAACAGAAAAAGGGACAGAGTGAAGTTGTGCAAAAAAGGCTTTTATGGGGGTGTGGATGACTGGAAAAAGGTATTTGTTCAATGATGAGTGTATGTTCGGTGTATCATATGGTGATCAAGGTGTTTGTGTATGGCGAATGAAGCGAGAAGCATATTACAAGAAATGCATAAAGCAATCAGTGAAATTAGCAGCCAGCTGGAAGGCTATGTGTCACTTACGAAAGGATTAACTCTCAGATATATCAAGAAATCCTTGAGAATTTCATTATACCATCGTCGGAAGATTTGTGTGGTGACGATTTTTTCCCAACATGATTTAGCATCCTGCCACAGGTCATTTTCCACTACGAACTGGCTTACACAACACCAAATTAACGTACTTCCCTGGGTGGCTAATTCGCCGGATTTAAATCCAACCGAGAATTTGTGGAGAATAATAAAGTAAAGACTTCAAAAAATTGGGTCAAAAAACAAAGTTGATCTATTTTCCAGCATAAAATCGATATAGTCATGTCTGGGCAGAAAACATTGTGAGCTACTTGTAACTAACTTGCCAAATAGAGTTTGTGCTGTTATAAAATGTGCAGGTGATGCTACAAAACATTAAACAATCACTGTTTTTGATTTTTTTTTTTTAAATAAGGTGATTTACAAAGCATTATTCTAATATTTTGAACCACGTAAATGTTATTCTACTATTTTGATTTTTTCCAAGTGTGAACAATCATTTTCATTTTTGTATTGTTTTCGTTAATTTTTATGCTAAAATATTCAACAAATTATGTGGATTCTTACATTATGAAGTTTTCTCCTGTATTACTTTTTGTGTAAGCGATACATAAAATGCCTGTTTCCAAAATTTATTTTTTTCGATTATTCTAATTTTTTGACTCTGAGTAGTACATTATGCTATGTACATAGGGAAAGTAGTATATATCATTAGGACATAAAATATTATTATGTCACAGAGCCTCCAAAAAGATGTTCGTTTACAGGTCTAACCAGCATCTAAATCCCCCATGAACTCTACACTTACCGAACCACCGCTTTGAGGCTGTCAGAGAGATGTTCAACTCAGAGGGGAGGGTGTTATCTGTAACATTTTGTATGTATGCTTAAAATTGTGTACATAACCATTTCCATTGCTCTCATCTTCGTCGCTTAGGAAGTAGTGCCCTGCTCATGTAAGGGCTTACCAGCAGCTTTTCCAAACATAGGCTGCCTATTGAGATGTCTCTTCTTGAAAAGTTTCGAGAAGTTTGCACATAAACTTCTGAAGGGCTTTTAACAGCTGCTCGTGTTCTCCCGACGATAAGTGTTTGATCAGGGGCGGCAAAACCATGCATGTAGAAGTAGTAACAGAATAGGCAGTTTTGGACATAGGAGTCCAAAATAAGGTGACTACTATTTCCCTAGATAGCTCACTAATACTTTTCTTATATACATAATGTATAAGGAAAGTATTGTGACGGGGTCGAAAATTTGAATTCGAGTTTTCGACGGGAGAGCATGTTTCAAGCATCCCTGATCACGAATCAAACATTTTTGAGGTGATGTCTAAGTGTGTGTGTGTGTGTGTGTGTGTGTGTGTGTGTGTGTGTGTATGTGTGTCAGTGAGTCTGTGGAGATGATATCTCAGGAATGAATGGAGCGATTCGAATGAAATTTGGTAAAAAAATCACAATCCGTGAATACTGGAAGCCTATTGTTTTTAAACGTAATCGAATGTTCCGAACTCCCTAAATTTTCGAGTGAAATTTTGAAAAAATCATTAAAAAATCAAAACCTTTTATAAAGTTACGCAAATAGACATTTCTTATGTAATTTTTCCTTAGAAAACGATTGACAAACTTTAGAACGCTAGCATGAACCGTTCTCGATATATTGCACATTTTTCAAATAAATGTATCAAAAACTCCCATAAATTAAATATTAAAAACAATATTAACTGTTGAGAAACATGTTCACTTTTCATATGTAATATCATGCGATAATTTTAGTGACATCATTCTCGTGGATCTAGCTCGTTCTACTCATGAGAAAAGAAACTTGGAGTAATACCTTTGTATTTGAACGCCAATAATCATTTATCTGCTACAAGAATAACTTATTTCTCCGCACATAACGCTTGGCAAAATTCTGACGACGAATTTGGCAGAATGTCGCGAACTTGGCGACTTTTTTAAATGTTGCCAAATTAACGAAAATCTCGACAAATAGATAAAAATGACGCTAAATCAATGAAAATGACGACTAATTACCTGAAATTCAATATCTTGGAAAGAATATAAGTATCTACTATAAGAAAAACCTATTTTTTTTACTGTAAAAGTAGTAAATTCATTGCATTATATAAGGAAAGTCATGTGTTGCCCACATCAGATTTTTTTTAATAAAAACTGCATGATTGAATGAAAATTTGATGGAACAGTATCTTCGTCTGTAATTTCGCTTTATATAACGGGGAAAATATTGAAATTATGCAATTAGCGCTTCCCGCCAAAGGAGGTGTTAAGTGATATATTGTGTATTTTTAAACATATTGTGCCTCTTATGCATTGAGCATAATATACAGATTGACTAGAAAAAGATGAACTAAATTTTAAGAGGTGCTAGTGAACACCAAATCAAGCATTTTTCGTCGTAGTTTGCCGGGTCGGAAATGAAACGTAAAGACGCCAGTGGGCGCTTAATGGTGGTACGGATAAGGTGAGGCGAAGACACAAGAATGACTTAGAAGTTATAAAATGACATTTACTAAAAAAAATTACAGTAATGGCTCAAAAGAAAGACCGACAACGTGAATGCACGTTTCAGAGTGACGATGGAGGGATTGACGAACTCTCGAACAGACCAGGCATGTCGCGCACTTTGGCAGCAGCGGCCGAAATTCTGGATTCAAGGGGAGTGTCATAGACGAGACTCTTGAGGGAGCCCCATAAAAATAAGTCAAGACACGACAGATTGAGCGATCGTGGGGACCAAGCTATGGGACCACCTCGCCCAATCCGTCAGCCCGGAAAGTGACGTTCAGATAGTTTCTTACCTCTCGTCCAAAATGGGGGAGAGAGGTAAGGAATTGCATAAGGGTTCTTATTCTTTCCCAAATGAAATAAGCATACGTGGTTTTCTTCTTTAACCAGAATATAACAACCAGAATGACGCTCTTAAGTTTGCGGAGTGCCCGCCTCCCAACGTGTAAGCGCCTTTACGTTTCATTTACGACCCGGTAAACTATGACGAAAAATGCTTGATTTGTTTAAAATTTGACTTGATTTGACTAAAATTGTATTAGAAGATACATACACCCGTTCTCCTCTTTTTCTGCTTCAACAATCGGCTAAATGAATTTATTGGGTAAACACAATATATAAGTTTATTAGCTAAACACGATATATGAGCTTGAAACCTCTTTGCTTAAATAAATGAAAGTGATGTACGCAGTCCGCAATATATATAATTAAAATAACAATCAAACCGTTCATTTATAAAATATATTTTTACATCCATTTATTTATTATACAAATAGTAAAACTAATAATAAATATTAACAACACATTTAATTTCATTCCATTGCCGAACAACATAATATAAGATAGAATCTTCCTCATAAAATGTGAAATTAAATAGCCATTTTGATTGCTTTATACTTTTCATCGTTGAGTAAAAATTTGTGAAAGATGAACCATGGAGGTAGATTTTTCCATTTAAATTCATGTTTCAAACAATTCATGCTTTCCTATAGTGACTAATTAATGCAAAAATCCTGTACCAAACTCGGAAATAAAGTTTTATTTCATTTTGGCGTTCTAAACAAACAATTTTCATCCTTTCCGTTTGGATAAACCACGGAGTTGGAGAGTAGATCTCCTAAGAAAATGTTCCGTTTTTCGTTAATATCTCAACAACCCCTGGTCTTAGAAACTCGAAACTGGGACAAAATTTATGGGGGGCTATTTCAAGGCTATCCACAAAATTTCATTAAATTCGGTTCAGCCGTTTTCCCATGATGATGAGACAAACGAAAATTTAGTTTATTACTAATATCTCGAGAACCACTGTTCGTAAAAACTCAAAACACGGACTAAATTTTAAGTGGGACTATTTCTAGGCTACCCACAAAATTTAATCAAATTCGGTTCAGCCGTTCTCCCGTGATGTTGGGACAAACAGACAGACAGACAGATTTTCAATTTTATTTATATAGACTAGCAGCATACCCGTTCTTCGTACGGAGTATATAATATAAATAAACTTAAAATTCACAATCATGTGCAAATTCCTATAGTATACTTAATGGCATTTTTAATCAAAATATTCTGTTAAAATATTTAACATAATGCTCCTAAAAAGAAGTTAAGGAATGGCTGTTCTCGTTATTCAAAATTATCTTCATGGATAGATCTGAAGAATAAAATATCCTCGCCTTTTTTGTAAGCAAATTTATGAAAAGTATGGAATTGAATCAATATATGCAAAATAATAGCGTATTGTATGGGACCCGTACCACTTATATACTCGAATATTAGAAGATATAACCTGCATTAGTAGATTACATATATAAATTGAAAATATCAATAAATCCGTAATCTTTAAACCAGTAGGCAGTAATTAATTCCAATATGTGCCCAAATGAAAGTGCTAAAATTATATGGGAAGATAACCCCGCACTACTTATAATGTCATAGATTAGAAGATATGTCCTAGTGTTAGTAAAATATTACCCGTATTATAATATTTAGTTTGAAAATTTTTTGCCAATATATAACAGATTACTTAATAAATTAAAAATATCAATAATCCCCGTAATCTTCATACCGGAAGGCTTGATTCCAATATATGCCAATATACATGCACTACTTATATTCTCTTACATTAGAAGATATACCCGTGCATTTGTAGAAGATTACTCGTACAACGTACAATATATGAGTTTCAACAATTTTTGCCGCAATAAAACAATGCCATAAGAAATTGAAAATATCAATAATCTCTGAATCATTAATCCCCGAAAACATCAATAATAATAATGTTTAAACATGAAGATCGTAATTGATATTATCCAGTCAAAAATACGATGGCAATGAAATTTATTTTATATACATATCTTCATCATGAAAATCGGAAAAGATTTAATAAAAATCTTCTTCCTCATAAACACATTAAATTTAAATCCGTTGTTAAGCGACATGTTATGATTTGTTTCAAATAAATTGGTGGTCAAAATATAGTCTGAATATCTCTAATGAAGGTTTGGCGACATTTTAAAAAATCGCCAAATGTATCGTCAAGTGGGACTGTAGAACTGACAGTCCCACTTGGCGATAAATTGACGAACCATCATCAAAATATTATCCCCTAAAAAACACAATTTCGTTTATTTAGGGCAATTTATCAATTTCAAAATATTTTTATGGATTTATAAATATTTTTATCAATTTGGTGACATTTTAAAAATTCGCTAAATGGGTTACTAAGTAGGGCGGTTGGACTGACAGACAAATGCTAACGAAACACCATTTCAGTACTTTCTTTTAACAAAACAAAATAAAATTCATTGATTTACGTCATTTTTATCAATTTGGGGACATTTCATTCAATTTGGCAACTTTTAAGAAATTTGCCAAGTTAGCGATATCCAGGCAAATTCGTAGCTCTAAATTCGCAGATCTAAATAAAATATCGTGATCCAATTTGTATATACTAAATGAAAACACTAAAATATTATTAGAAGATATACCCATTCTACTCATTTTCTGTTTAAACAATTGGATAAATGAATTTATTGAGTAAACAGAATATAAGTTTATGAGCTAAACACAATATATAAGCTTAAAACCTCTTTGCTAAAATACATGAAAGTGATGTATGCAGTTCGCAATTAATATAATTAAAAAAAAATCAAACCGTTCATTTATAAGATATATTTTAATATCCATTTATTTATTATTCAAATTGAAAAAATAATAATAATAATTAACAAATACATTTAATTCAATTTCTTTGTCGAGCAACATGATATAAGATAGAATCTTCCTCATAAAATGCGAAATTAAATAACCATTTTAATTTCTTTATACTTCTAATCGTTGAGTAAAAGCTTGTGAAATATAAAACATGGAGGTAGATTTTTCCATTTAAATTCATGTTTCAAACAATTCATGCTTTCAGATAGTGACTATTTAATGCAAAAATCCTGCATCAAACTCAAAAATAAAGTTTTAATTCCCTTTGACGTTTTAAACAAACGATTTTTATCCTTTCCGTTTGGATAAACCACGGAGTTGGAGAGTAGAACTCCTATAAAAAAAGTTCCGTTTTTCATTAATATCTCGACAACCGCTGGTCTTAGAAACTCGAAACTTAGGCAAAATTTATGGGGGGCTATTTCAAGGCCATCCACAAAATTTTATTAAATTTGATTCAGCCGTTCTCTCGTGATGATGAGATAAACGAAAGTTTCGTTTTTTACTAATATCTCGAGAACCACTGGTCGTAGAAATTCCAACCATAGACTAAATTTTAAGTGGGGCTATTTCTAGGCTACCCACAAAATTTCATCAAATTCGGTTCAGCCGTTCTTCCGTGATGATGGGACAAACAGACAGACAGACAAACAGACAGATTTTCAATTTTATTTATATAGACTAGCAGCATACCCGTTCTTCGTACGGAGTATATAATATAAAGAAACTTGAAATTCATAATCATGCCCAAATTCTTATAGTATACTAAATGACATGTTTAATCAAAATATTCTGTTAAAATATTTAATATAATGCTCCTAAAAAGAAGTTTAAGAATCTCTGTTCTCGCTATATAAAATTATCTTCATGGACATATCTGAAGAATGAAACATCTTGGACCCCTTATGTAAGCAAATATAAAAAAAAAATATGGAATTGAATCAATATATGCAAAATAAAAGCGTTAAAATTGTATGGGACCCGTACTAATTATATACGCGAATATTAGAAAATATAACCTGTATTAGTAGATTACATGTATAAATTGAAAATACCAATAAACCCGTAATCTTTAAATCTGAAGACAGTCAGTTATTCCAATATATGTCAAAATTAAAGTGCTAAAATTATATGGGAAGATATACACGTACTACTTATAATGTCCGATTATTAGTAGAAGATTACCCGTTTTGCAATATGAGTCTCAAATGTTTTTTGGTAAAATACAACACACGACGTAATAAATTGAATAGATAATTAATCCCCGTAATCTTCATACCAGAAGACTGTACTTGATTCCAATATATATGCCAATATATGTCAAAATATATGCCAATATACCTGTACTACTTATATTCTCGTAGGTTAGAAGATATACCCGTGCATTCCTAGAAGATTACTCGTACAACGTACAATATGCGTGTGTCAGCAATTTTTGCCGCAATAAAACAATGGCGTAATAACTTAAAAATATCAATAATCACTGAATCAATAATTCCGGAAAATATCAATAATAATAATATTTAAACCTGAAGAGTATAATTGATATTATCCAGTCCAAAATGAAATGGCAATGAAATTTATTTTATATACATATCTTCATTATTCAAATCGGAAAGGATTTAATAAAAATCGTCTGCCGCATAAACACATTGGATTTAAATCCGTTGCTAAGCGACATGATATCATTTGCTTCAAATAAATTGTCTCATCAAAAATATCGTCTAAATAGTTATATTTCTATGGAACATTTGGCGACAGTTTCGTCAAATTAGCGACATTTTAAAAAAATATTTTTCGCCAAGTGGGACTGTAGAACTGACAGTTCCACTTTGCGACAAATTGACGAAATATCATCACAATACTATCCCCTAACAAAAAACAATTAATATCATTTATGTAGCGCAATTTTATCAATTTCAAGATATTTTTATAGATTTGAAAACATTTTTATCAATTTGGTGACATTTTAAAAATTCGCTAAATGTATTACTAAGTAGGATGGTTGGTCTGACAGATAAATGCTAACCAAACATCATTTCAGTACTCTCTTCTAACAAAACAAAAAAAAAATCATTGATATGTAGAAGACCCAAGCCACACGACCAACCCGAAGGTTTATGGCAGCTGTTTGTGTGTCGTTTATATCAATTTGGCGACATTTCCGTCAATTTGGCAAAGTTTAAGAAAAGTTGTCAAATTAGCGATATCCCTCCAAATTCGTAGCTTTGAATTTGCAGATCTGAATGAAACATTCTTATCCCGTTTCAATATACTAAATGAAAACACTACAATTGTATTAGAAGATATACCCTCTCTACTCTTTTTCTGTTTCAACAATCGGCTATATGAATTTATTGGCTAAACACAATATATGAGTTTAGTAGCTAAATACGATATAAGCTTGAAAACTCTTTGCCAAAATAAATGAAATTGATGTACGCAGTCAGCAATTAATATAATTAAAAGAAAAATCAAACCGTCCATTCATAAGATATACTTTTATATCCATTCATCCATTTATTTATTATTTAAATCGAAAAAAAATAATAAAAACATTAACAAACACATTTCATTTAATTGCGATGCCGAGCAACATGATATATCCTCTTAAAATGTTAAAATTTATTAACCACTAACAGCACACCCGTTATTCGTACGGAGTGTATAATTTAAAGAAACTTAAAGTTCGCAATCATGTGCAAATTCTGTTAAAATATTAAATGTATTGCTCCTAAAGAGAAGTTTAAGAATATATGTTCTCACTATGCAAAATTATCTTCACAATCAGATCTGAAGAATAAAACATCCTGCCCCCTTTTGTAAGCAAATTTACAGAAGAAAAAATAGGAATTGAATGAATATATGCAACCCCGTACTAATTATATTGTCGCAGATCAGAAAATATGCCAATGTGTTAGTAGAAGATTACCCGTATTACAATATGCGTCTCAAAAATATTTGCCAAAATAAAAGAGATGACGTAATAAATTGAAAACATCAATAATATCCGTACTCTTTATACCAGAAGGTCGTAATTGATTCCAATATATGCCAAGACATATCAAAACATATGTCAATATACCTGTACTACTTATATTCTCGTAGATTAAAAGATATACACGTGTATTTGTAGAAGATTCGTACAACATACAGTATATGAGTTTAAACAATTTTTGTCATAATAAAATAATTGCATAATAACTTGAAAATATCAATAATCCTTGAATCAATAATCCCCGAAAATATAAATAATAATAATTTTTAAACCTGAAGACCGTAATTGATATTATCCAGTCAAAAATGCTATAAGAAAAATCAAATCGTTCTTTTCTAAAATATATTTTTATATCCATTTATTTATTATTCAAATCGAAAAAATAATTATTAAAATTAACAGACCGATTTAATTTAATTGCGTTTCTGAGTAACATGATATAAGATAGAATCTTATAACATGTTAAATATGTCATGTCTTATAACATAAACTGCGAAATTAAATAACGATTTTGATTTCTCTATACTTCTCATTGTTCCGTAAAAGCTTGTTTTAAATAAGCCATGAACCATGGAGATAGATTTCCCCTTTAAATCATGTTTCAAACAATTCATGTTTTCAGAAAGTGACTAATTAACGCAAAAAATCTCCCATCAAACTCAGAGATTAAATTTTAATTCACTTTCAAACGATTTTCAAGCTTTTCGTTTGGATAAACCACGGAGTTAGGGAGTAGAACTCCTAGGAAAAAGTTCCGTTTTTCATTAATATCTCGACAACCCCAGGTCTTAGAAACTCGAAACTTGGACAAAATTTATGGGGGGCTATTTCAAGGCTATTCACCAAATTTCATTAAATTCGGTTCAGCCGTTTTTCCGGGATGATTAGACAAACGAAAATTTCGTTTTTTACTAATATCTCGAGAACCACTGGTCGTAAAACTCAAAACACGGATATAATTTTAAGTGGGGCTATTTCTAGGCTACACACAAAATTTCATCAAATTCGGTTCAGCCGTTCTCCCGTGATGATGGGACAAACAGACAGACAGACAGACAGATTTTCATTTTTATTTATATAGATTAAACACAGTACATGTTAGCTTTCACTGTAATTTACTGCATACTTAACAAGATTCTTTAAATATAGTTTTATTAAATACACCATATCACAGATTCATACATAGAATTTTGACAGATTTGTATATTATTCATAAAAAAAATCTTTTTCACTCCATTGTTTCTGCAATTCTTCACGTATTACAAATGATTTCTCTCTTGCTTGCCAACGCTGACTCTGGTTTAAATTCAGTGCCTTCGAGATTTTCACGACATTTCGCTGTCTGTAAAGAAAAGAGAAAGAGATAAATGAAGCAATATATTCGAAATAAAAAAATTATATCTAATGTGAGAGTCTCCACTCGGCTTTTTCACACATGCATATTCCATAGTGCTTAGTTTTACTTGTATCAGAATAAAAATAAAAATAAAGAAAACGGGATGGGGGCAGCACATGACATTCCCTACAGACTCGAATTTGTTTTTTCTTTCTTTCTTTCATAATGCATTAAATAGACCTTAATTTCACAATCTGACATAGATCATCATCATAACTCATCGTGCATAGTGGCACATAAGGCCTTGAGCTTGCGTCGTCACCCTGGTCGATCCTGTGCCGCAGTCCTTGCTTCTAACCAGCTCGCCCATCCCATACAAATTTTTCTCCTGCTTCACCAGTCTCCTCCAAGTTAGCTTGGGTCGACCCCGAGATTTTTTTCCTTCAAGCGCCCAAGTAAGTGCCACAGCAGGGATGTTATGCTGCGGCATTCTTAAGACATGTCTAGTAAATTTCTATCTACGTTTTTTTATTTCCATCTCAATTGCTTCCTGTCCAGTACTCTTGTAGAGTTCAGTGTTAGCATTAACATAAGTCCAAAATACTCCCAAAATTTCCCTCAGACATTTAGTCTGCTAGGCATTTAACTTGTTGCATTGGCCCCTTGTTAATTTCCATGTTTCGGCTCCATACAGTAAAACGCTTTTCACTAAGGAATTAAAAAGATTGATTTTGGTTTTTAAATTAAGGTGAGTAGCTCTCCATATTTTATTTAGTTTTCTAAAACAATTCTGAGCTTTTGCAATTTTTATTTTGATTTCTTCATCTGTTCCACTCTCCTTGTTCACCAGTACATCAAGGTAAGTGAAGCTATTTACGTTTTCAATGGATTCAACATCTAATTTTATATTTTCAGAAGTTTTTTCATTAATTCTTAAGACTTGTGTTTTACTTTTATTGATTTGTAAACCAATAGTTTTAGCAAACTTGTTAAGGGCATTAGTTTTTTGTTGTAGATTACAAAATCTAGAGGCCAAATCTGACATAGATACTTATTTTCAAATAGTGGTTTTGTGAAAATGCTAAATACCTAAAATATATCGAGAACTGTGCGTCCTAGAGTAATAGGGTTGAGAGAGAGAGGGGGGGGGAGGGAGGGAGAGGAGAGGGGGGAGAGGAGAGGGGGGAGAGAGAGGGGAGAGAGAGGGGGAGAGGGGGGGAGAGAGAGACGTCACTCTGCAAAATTGTTTTCCCCATGGTGTGGCAAATGCCACACCATGGGTGTTCGAAATGCATGTAATGTAATGCCAGCTCTGTTGTGAGTATAAAAATAGCCTTTGTAACCATAGGCAGTCTGAAATCTTTTTTTTTTTTAAGAAATTTTAAATTTGGTTAAGTGGTAAGACTGCATTTTTGGGTTTCCGTAGATATTCGCAACACTGTGACACGCAGACCGCGACACAGTGATACGCTCCGACCTACCTGAAGGTGTAGGGTATCTGTTTGGACCAGTGCCATCCAATTTAGACATGAACCCAGTGGGGGCTAACCATTGGGCTGTTCCACCCCGGCAGCGCTATCTTGACTTTGGGAACGGCCCCTGCAGCTGGCCTCTGTGGGTTTGAACCTGGCCGTTGCAATTTTGTGTAGCCTCAGAAGCCTAGTGTAGCTTAGAGTTCAATATGTTTTTAAAGAAACTTTTAAGCCGATTGTGTAGGATTGAATTTGCCGATTCATTGAAGAAGTTTGCAATATTGTGGATACCAAGTTACGTTGCTGTTACTGCATACATCGTTTATTCTAGACTAACTAAGATTAAACATGAAACCGGTTTATACAAGCAGCTGTCTGCAATGAGAGTACGATCTTAACAATGAATAGAATTCAAAGAATTCAAGTAAAGTATCAAATCGGAAACTTCTGGTTTGAAGAAGAATTACTGAGTTGATCTCTTCAGATTTTTAAAATCCATTTATGATATTCCAGTTGGAAGACGCAGTAAAGAAAATTAAATCTTTATGCATCCGTTTACTTTTCGAATATAAATCTCTCACTTCTTGTACTAGGAAGTTGAGAAAATGAAAGGACTTTCACAACTTCCTGATTCGTGTTTATTTTTGCTAAAACCGGAATGTATGACTTGACGAACGAATCTTTTTTTGATTTCTGTAGCCGCACTTTTACCTCACTCGTCTTTCCTGTTTCGTGACGTTACAACGCCTCAAATTCCAAAAAGAAATTGCAAGTTTAGAAGAAGACCACACACAGAGATATTTATGTCAATTTACACACACACACACAAAAAAAGGCAGAAACATCTTTGATTTGCTGCTGACATAAATCTGTTTGACCTCGCAAAATGGTTTTTATCCCAATACTTCACTGTAGGTTTTATGATCGACTACGAAACGTATAGACAGATTGTAGAGCTTTTGTCATAAAAGCATTTGATTTGAAAATTTGACTGCTATTTAAATACCAGTAATTAAACCTGTCATAGATAGGGAAGCTAACACTCTTAAAAAAATCTCATGTGAGAGTAGCACTTTATTTTCCCTATATAATACAATGAATTTATTCTTTCACAGTAAAAAAATGTATACTATTCATGGTACAGTGTTCTTAACGTTGAATTTGGTGCTTTTCCGGATGACAATATATAAAACTATTATGAAGTCTTCAATTAACTTATTTCTTTGTCAAAATTATGTCATAAGATAGAAATTGTAACTTAAATACCATTAAGCTACCCATCTGAGGAGGAGAACTTGAAGAAATTGTTCAAGATTCACAGGTTTGAGGATGATTACAGTAACACTATTCCTATTACGATTTTTACTTTAACTTGTGATAGAAATAATTGGGTTATTGTCAGGAAGATTCTCACTTTTGATACAGTGGTATGGGCGATTTAATTCCTTCAGGCCTTATAAAACTCCGGGGATGGATGGCATTGTTTCGGTTCTCATTAAAGAGGGAATTCATGTGCTTCCCATTCTCAGCAGAATCTACAGAACTTGTATTACTTTTGGTCACATACTGGCTACTTGAAGGTTTACCGGGTTTATTTTTATTCCAAAAATTGGATAATTATTATGAAGGAAAAAATCTTTTAGTCCCACTGCCTTACGTCTTTTCTTTTAAAGACAATTGAAAGCTTAATGATAGGTATATTAGGGAACACATTTTGATGGCGGTGTCATTATTTGACTTCCAATATAAATATTTTTTTTGGTCAATCTTTCCTTCAATCTATACAATCTTTCCTTCACTTTGGAAAGTAACATGAATGTTGAAGAAATAGCATTGGCTGTCTTTCTCGACATTAAGGGTGCCTTTGATAAAGTGCCTATTGACACCATTCTTAATGCCTTTGATAGGAAGGATGTCCGACGATTTCTCACTGGATTAGAAATCCGTTATGTACTAGGTACATCAGTGCCTCTCTTGGCAATAACATAATGGTACATGCTGATGCGGTGCATGCTGATGCAGTGCAGGCTGTTTGTAAGGGAGTGTTCTTCCCCATACCTTACGATGTCTTGTTGTGACTTTTTTTATGGAGAACATCACAAGCTTCAGTTTATCATGTGTTGAATATGTCGATGATGTTTTCATCAATGTCAGGTACCAGTTTGGTAGTACGGTCTTTGATATCATGTCTTGTGCCCTTCGGAGTATTGGGATTTGATGTAATAATGTGGGTCTTTTTGTTAATCCACAAAAGACTACCATGGTTGCATTTACGAGAAAAATAATTATTAACCTAGGGAATATCTGTTTCTTTGGTCAGAATTCTGTTTTGTACAAGGAAGTAAAATTATTGGGAATTTACTATGTCATGGGCCTTATTTGAAAGAGCCACTTTAAATATTATGTGGCTAAGGTCAAACATATTTTTGGTTTTGTAGAAGTGCTACTGGGGTATCTGGGTTTTAAATCCCAAGGATATCTATTGGATTTATTTCATGGCCATTTGTCCTATCATTACCTATGGCTCTATATTCTGGTGGGGCAGGGTCAAATGTGATTCTGCTAAGTTAGACTTAATTAGGCTTCAAAGGATGTGTTTGTGGAGTCATTTCTGGATGCATGAAAACTAATCCTACTGCAACTTTTGTACTGTTTAGTACGCGAATGACTCCAAGCTGGGTCTAAGCACTGGGCCTGGTTGTGCTCTCCAGATGATGATACAAAATTATATTACCCAGTTGGCAGCTACACTACTGTTTTCCAGGCTGAATTCGTTGCTATTCTAATGTGTTACAGAATTTGCTTGGACGGGAGCTACAGGAGTAGTTATATCTATATCTGCTCTGACAGCCAGACTACTCTTATAGCTTTGTAAAAGTCTGTTATAGCTTCTTTCCTTGTTTGGGAGTGTTACATTGCACTTTGAAATCTTCGTCCAGGTACCCAGTCCAGGTACCTAGTCATCCTTTACTGATACCTGCTCATTAAGATATTTAGGATAATAAGCAGGCTGAGGAGTTGGCTAGGAATGGTTCAAGAACACCTTTTGTTGGCCGGTGGCCAGTTTTAGGCATCTCTAATGAGTTTATCGGAGGCACTGTGTTTGATATTTTTAGGAAGCGGCAGTATCAGAACTGGTGTGACATTAAGAGGCAAGTGAAATAATTGAGTCATGATTACCCTACTGCACGTCATAAGGAGCAGTTGACGCTCAATAGGTGGCATTAGCAGGACTGTGTCTTTATTCTGGCATTGTACCCTTAAGAGGCATATAGGTGTTATTAAGGAGTATTATATGTGTTATTAAGGTTCCGGTTTGTAGGGATTGTCTGTATAGAGAGGATAAATGTCGCACATATACTCCTTGAGTGTTCTCTGCCTACAGGCTTGAGCATGTAGGTCGACATGTGATCGAAAACTGGAAGTTGCAAGATATTCCTGTCAAATGCTTGCTGATATTGACTTCAGCCACAGGTTTGTTCACTAGTATTAGGAGGGCTGTGGGACTCTTTACTAGGCATTGTATCCTTAAGATGCATCCAAGTATTATAGCTGTTATTAAGGTCCCGGTTTGTAGGGGCTGTTTGTATTGGGAGGATAACTGCCTCACATATACTCCCCGAGTGTGATGCTTTTTGGCCTATAGGTTTGAGCACCTAGGTCGACATGTGACCGAGCACTGAAAGATTCAGGACATTTCTGTCAAATACTTGCTGATCTTTGATTCAGCCACGGATCTTTTCACCTAAGGACTTTTGCCTTTGGACTCATGAGCCACAAACCCTTAAGTCTAAGTGTAATCTACAAGTGACTTACCTACCAAATTTATTGAAACAGTTTTTAAGCAGGAATGGGCGCTATACAGGCACATGCACAAACATTACGCTAAAAATATTAGATTCGGTATTCTAGAGTGCACTAAATGTGTAGATTCGAGTTTCGATTTTCGACATTATTCCAGAACTTTCCCGATACATTAGTATGTGTTGTAGGAGACGATTTCAGATTTATTGAATTTTGCCTAAGAAGTAGTACCATACAAAATTTATGATTGTTACTTTCCTTATATGCATAATGTATAAGGAAAGTATTGTGACGGGGTCGAAAATTTGAATTCGAGTTTTCGATGGGAGAGCACGTTTCAAGCATCCCTGATCACGAATCAAATATTTTTGAAGTGATGTCTGTCTGTGTGTGTGTGTGTGTGTGTGTGAAAGTATGTGTGTGTGTGTGTGAGAAAGTATGTGTGTGTGTGTGTGTCAGTGAGTCTGTGGAGACGATAACTGACGAGCGAATGGACCGATTCGAACCAAATTTGGTACAAAAATCACAATTCGTAAACACTGGAAGCCTATTGTTTTTATACGCAATCGAATGTTCAGAACCTCCCTAAATTTTGGAATGAAATTTTGAAAAAATCGTGAAAAAATCAAAACCGCTAATAAAGTTACGCAAATGGACATTTCTTATGTAATTTTTCATTAGAAAACGATTGGCATAAATTTTAGAAAGCTAGCATAAACCGTTCTCGAGATATTGCATATTTTTCAAAAAAATTATCAAAAAGTCATATAAAATGAAAAAAAAATATTTCCTATTGAGAAACATGTTCACTTTTCACATGTAATAACATACGATAAATTTAGTGACATCATTCTCGTGGATCTAGCTCATTTCATTCATGAAAAAAGATACTTTGAGTAATACGTTTGTATTCGAACGCCAATAATCATTTGTCTGCGGGAAGAATAACATATTTCTTCGGCCATAACGCTTGGCGAGATTTTGGCGATGAATTTGGCGGAATGTCGCCAACTTGGCGACTTTTTGAAATGTTGCCAAATTAACGAAAATCTCGCCAAATGGATAAAAATGACGCTAAATCAATGAAAATTACGACTAATTGTCGAAAACTCAATATCTTGGAAGGAATATTAGTATCTACTATAAGAAAAACCTATTTTTTTTACTGTAAAAGTAGTAAATTCATTACATTATATAAGGAAAGTCATGTGTTGCTCACATCAGATTTTTTAAGATCAAACAAAAAGAAAATGAAGTGCTTTGTCAAAGTTTTCCGAATTCCTTGGGGGTCGTATACAAATTGCGAATTGCTTGGGGTGATATATATATTGAGAATTGTTTGGGGAATCGTACCCAAATGGCGAATTGGTTTTTGGTAGGGTCGTATGCAAATTGCAAATTATTTAGGGGGTGGCATACAAATATTTTACAATTTTAGCCCATCTTATGATGGGAATTTCCTTCTTGTTTCAAATAAGTATTAGTGCCATTTTGTGCAATTGAACTCAATATAATGGATTATGAAAGAAATAGAATAGAAATGAATTTGATCTTATAAGGAAAGCCCTGTGCTACTCACATCGGATTATTTTTATTTATGCTAAAAAACATGGTATGCTTGCTGAGCATGGAAATATAAAACAATTCACTTATTTAAAAAAATATTCAAAATATAACTAACTCAATTATTTGTAGCTTAAAATTTGAGGTTTTTCAAAAGCACAATTTAAAAGAGCGACAAAACTCCTATATTCGGTAAAATGTATATACCAATTTACATATGTAATTATTGTATATTGTATCTTAAATAAGAATAAAGCGAAAAGTAAATTAAATGATCGAAACAAAACTAAATAATCCCTTTACATCACTAAATCTATATAAATAAAAATAAAAATCTGTCTGTCTGTCTGTCTGTCTGTCTGTCTGTCTGTCTGTTTGTCACACCATCACGGGAGAACGGCTGAACCGAATTTGATGAAATTTTGTGGGTAGCCCAGAAATAGCCTCACTTAAAATTATATCCGTGTTTTGAGTTTCTACGACCAGTGGTTCTCGAGATATTAGTAAAAAACGAAATTTTCGTTTGTCCCATCATCACGGAAAAACGGCTGAACCGAATTTAATGAAATTTGGTGAATAGCCTTGAAATATCCCCCCATAAATTTTGTCCAAGTTTCGAGTTTCTAAGACCTGGGGTTGTCGAGATATTAATGAAAAACGGAACTTTTTCCTAGGAGTTCTACTCCCTAACTCCGTGGTTTATCCAAACGAAAAGCTTGAAAATCGTTTGAAAGTGAATTAAAATTTAATCTCTGAGTTTGATGGGAGATTTTTTGCGTTAATTAGTCACTTTCTGAAAACATGAATTGTTTGAAACATGATTTAAAGGGGAAATCTATCTCCATGGTTCATGGTTTATTTAAAACAAGCTTTTACGGAACAATGAGAAGTATAGAGAAATCAAAATCGTTATTTAATTTCGCAGTTTATGTTATAAGACATGACATATTTAACATGTTATAAGATTCTATCTTATATCATGTTACTCAGAAACGCAATTAAATTAAATCTGTCTGTTAATTTTAATAATTATTTTTTCGATTTGAATAATAAATAAATGGATATAAAAATATATTTTAGAAAAGAACGATTTGATTTTTCTTACAGCATTTTTGACTGGATAATATCAATTACGGTCTTCAGGTTTAAAAATTATTATTATTTATATATTCGGGGATTATTGATTCAAGGATTATTGATATTTTCAAGTTATTATGCAATTATTTTATTATGACAAAAATTGTTGAAACTCATATATTGTATGTTGTACGAATCTTCTACAAATACACGTGTATATCTTTTAATCTACGAGAATATAAGTAGTACAGGTATATTGACATATGTTTTGATATATATTAGCATATATTGGAATCAATTACGACCTTCTGGTATAAAGAGTACGGATATTATTGATGTTTTCAATTTATTACGTCATCTCTTTTATTTTGGCAAATATTTTTGAGACGCATATTGTAATACGGGTAATCTTCTACTAACACATTGGCATATTTTCTGATCTGCGACAATATAATTAGTACGGGGTTGCATATATTCATTCAATTCCTATTTTTTCTTCTGTAAATTTGCTTACAAAAGGGGGCAGGATGTTTCATTCTTCAGATCTGATTCTGAAGATAATTTTGCATAGTGAGAACATATATTCTTAAACTTCTCTTTAGGAGCAATAAATTTAATATTTTAACAGAATTTGCACATGATTGCGAACTTTAAGTTTCTTTAAATTATACACTCCGTACGAATAACGGGTGTGCTGTTAGTGGTTAATAAATTTTAACATTTTAGGAGGATATATCATGTTGCTCGGCATCGCAATAAATTAAATGTGTTTGTTAATGTTTTTATTATTTTTTTTCGATTTAAATAATAAATAAATGGATAAATGGATATAAAAGTATATCTTATGAATGGACGGTTTGATTTTTCTTTTAATTATATTAATTGCTGACTGCGTACATCAATTTCATTTATTTTGGCAAAGAGTTTTCAAGCTTATATCGCATTTAGCTACTAAACTCATATATTGTGTTTAGCCAATAAATTCATATAGCCGATTGTTGAAACAGAAAAAGAGTAGAGCGGGTATATCTTCTAATACAATTGTAGTGTTTTCATTTAGTATATTGAAACGGGATAAGAATGTTTCATTCAGATCTGCAAATTCAAAGCTACGAATTTGGAGGGATATCGCTAATTTGACAACTTTTCTTAAACTCTGCCAAATTGACGGAAATGTCGCCAAATTGATATAAACGACACACAAACAGCTGCCATAAACCTTCGGGTTGGTCGTGTGGCTTGGGTCTTCTACATATCAATGAAATTTTTTTTTGTTTTGTTAGAAGAGAGTACTGAAATGATGTTTGGTTAGCATTTCTCTGTCAGACCAACCATCCTACTTAGTAATACACTTAGCGAATTTTTAAAATGTCACCAAATTGATAAAAATGTTTTCAAATCTATAAAAATATCTTGAAATTGATAAAATTGCGCTACATAAATGATATTAATTGTTTTTTGTTAGGGGATAGTATTGTGATGATATTTCGTCAATTTGTCGCAAAGTGGAACTGTCAGTTCTACAGTCCCACTTGGCGATAAATTTGGCGATTTTTTAAAATGTCGCTAATTTGACGAAACTGTCGCCAAATGTTCCATAGAAATATAACTATTTAGACGATATTTTTTCTACCAATTTATTTGAAGCAAATGATATCATGTCGCTTAGCAACGGATTTAAATCCAATGTGTTTATGCGGCAGACGATTTTTATTAAATCCTTTCCGATTTGAATAATGAAGATATGTATATAAAATAAATTTCATTGCCATTTCATTTTGGACTGGATAATATCAATTATACTCTTCAGGTTTAAACATTATTATTATTGATATTTTCCGGAATTATTGATTCAGGGATTATTGATATTTTTAAGTTATTACGCCATTGTTTTATTGCGGCAAAAATTGCTGACACACGCATATTGTACGTTGTACGAGTAATCTTCTAGGAATGCACGGGTATATCTTCTAACCTACGAGAATATAAGTAGTACAGGTATATTGGCATATATTTTGACATATATTGGCATATATATTGGAATAAAGTACAGTCTTCTGGTATGAAGATTAAGGGGATTAATTATATATTCAATTTATTACGTCGTGTGTTGTATTTTACCAAAAAACATTTGTGACTCATATTGCAAAACGGGTAATCTTCTACTAATAATAGGACATTATAAGTAGTACGTGTATATCTTCCCATATCAATTTAGCACTTTAATTTTGACATATATTGGAATAAATGACTGTCTTCAGATTTAAAGATTACGGGTTTATTGGTATTTTCAATTTATACATGTAATCTACTAATACAGGTTATATTTTCTAATATTCGCGTATATAATTAGTACGGGTCCCATACAATTTTAACGCTTTTATTTTGCATATATTGATTCAATTCCATATTTTTTTTTATATTTGCTTACATAAGGGGTCCAAGATGTTTTATTCTTCAGATATGTCCATGAAGATAATTTTATATAGCGAGAACAGATATTCTTAAACTTCTTTTTAGGAGCATTATATTAAATATTTTAACAGAATATTTTGATTAAACATTTCATTTAGTATACTATAAGAATTTGGGCATGATTATGAATTTCAAGTTTCTTTATATTATATACTCCGTACGAAGAACGGGTATGCTGCTAGTCTATATAAATAAAATTGAAAATCTGTCTGTCTGTCTGTCTGTCTGTCTGTCTGTTTGTCCCGTCATCACGGGAGAACGGCTGAACCGAATTTGATGAAATTTTGTGGGTAGCCTAGAAATAGCCCCACTTAAAATTTAGTCTATGGTTGGAATTTCTACGACCACTGATTCTCGAGATATTAGTAAAAAACGAAACTTTCGTTTGTGTCATCATCACGAGAGAACGGCTGAACCAAATTTAATGAAATTTTATGGGTGGCCTTGAAATAGCCCCCCATAAATTTTGCCCAAGTTTCGAGTTTCTAAGACCAGGGGTTTTCGAGATATTAATGAAAAACGGAACTTTTTTTATAGGAGTTCTACTCTCCAACTCCGTGGTTTATCCAATCGGAAAGGATAAAAATCGTTTGTTTAAAGCGTCAAAGGGAATTAAAACTTTATTTTTGAGTTTGATGCAGGATTTTTGCATTAAATAGTTACTATCTGAAAGCATAAATTGTTTGGAACATGAATTTAAATGGAAAAATCTACCTCCATGTTTTTACATGTATTAACCTCCATGTATTTCACAAGCTTTTACTCAACGATTAGAAGTATAAAGAAATTAAAATGGTTATTTAATTTCGCATTTTATGAGGAAGATTCTATCTTATATCATGTTGCTCGGCAAAGGAATGGAATTAAATGTGTTTGTTAATGATTATTATTATTTTTTCTATTTGTATAATAAATAAATGGATGTAAAAATATATTTTATAAAAGAACGGTTTGATTGTTCTTTTAATTATATATATTGCGGACTGTTTACATTACTTTCATTTATTTTAGCAAAGAGGTTTCAAAGCTCATATATTGTGTTTAGCTAATAAACTCATATATTGTGCTTACCCAATAAATTCATTTTGCCGATTGTTGAAGCAGAAAAAGAGTAGAACGGATGTATGTATCTTCTAATACAATTTTAGTGTTTTCATTTAGTATATATACAGACGGGATATGGATATTTTATTCTTCAGATCTGCAAATTTAGAGCTACGAATTTAGCGGAATATCTCTAAATAACTTGGTAACTTTTCTTAAACTTTACCAAATTAGAGGAAATATCTCCAAATTGATAAAAATGACCCAAATCAATGAAATTAAATTTATTTTTTTAGAATAGAGTACTGTAAATGATGTTTCTGTAGCATTTGCCGGTCAGTCCATCCATCCTACTTAGTAACGCATTTAACTAATTTTTTTAATATTACTAAATTGATAAAAATATTTGTAAATCCATAAAAATATCATGAAGACGAAAATGTCGCCAAACCTTCCATGGAGATCACATTATTCAGACGACATGATTTCCATCAATTTATTTGAAGCAGATGATATCATGTCGCTTAGCAACGGATCCAATGTGTTATGTGTCATACGATTTTTATTAAATCTTATAAAAATATGTATATAAAATAAATTTCATTGACATTGCATTTTTGACTGGATAATATCAATTACGGTCTTCAGGTTTAAACATCATTATTATTGATATTTCGGGGACAGTTGATTACGGAATTATTGATATTTTCAAATTATTATGCCATTGTTTCATTATGACGAAAATTGTTGAAACTCATATATAGTACTTTGTACAAGTAATCTTCTACAAATGCACGGGTATATCTTCTAATCTACGAGAATATAAGTAGTACAGGTATATTGGCAAAATTTTTATATATATTGGCATATATTGGAATCAATTACGACCTTCTGGTATTAAGATTACGGGGATTTTTGATACTTTCAATTTATTACGTCATCTATTTTATTTTGGTAAATATTTTTAAGACTCATATTACAATATGTTTAAGCTTCTACTAACACACTGGTATATTTTCTAATTTGCGACAATATAAGTAGTACGTGGGTGCATATATTGATTCAATTCTTTTTTTCGTGTGTGAATTTGTTTACAAAAGGGGCCAGGATATTTTATTCTTCAGATTTGCCCGTGAAGATAATTTTGCATAGTGAGAACAGATATTCTTAAACTTCTCTTTATGAGCAATAAATTTAATATTTTATCAGAATTTGCACATGATAGCGAATTATAAGTTTTTTTTATATTATATACTCCGTACGAAGGACGGGTATGCTGCTAGTCTTAAATAAAAGTAAATAAACTTTAAAAATTTATTTGACATGTACGTGAAGATCTTGAAAACAATAGAAAAGTCCATATGCCCATGGGTCTTGTCAGATATGATTTTGTTGTTGAGACCCAGACCGTCCGACCTACCAGAAAGGTGTAAGGTAACTGTTTGGATGGCCGGGGAGTGCCACCCAATTTAGACCGGAACCCAGTGGGGGAGGCATCCACAGGGACCGCACCCTCCTTCCCCTACCACCAACCTCTCGGAAGGACTTACGGACCCACATGTTTAACGTGATCGCACTCCACATGAACACGGCGGCAGTTGTGGCAGCGTGAAAATCCAGCGCGCAAACCATCGAGCTACAGCGCCCGAAAAGTGCCAACAGCACTCAGTGTTCCCAGGTGGTCAGATATGATGTGTCATGTGCTTCTAAATCCACTTATCAATACCACCGAATGACGTTGCCCTTGTTATTTGAATTAAAACATATACAAGACATTGTGATTGATTGATAAGTAGGATTGGTACTACACATAAATCAATAGAATCTAGCATGACCTTAATAATTTGAGTTATCTTTATTAAACAGCGACGATCGAAATATTTACTCCTGGGCATAATATTAATTTGGCTAAGCATATTTCTAGATACATATTTAAATAACCAATTCAATATTCTCTTTACTCATTATTCTCTTTAAACTCGCTACAATATTATCATATTAATCACGTAATTTAGATGCAATATTTATTTTTAATATATATTTAAATTTTTTTATTTGCTTTTAGGTCGTGAAAAATGATGGTCGAACCAAAGCGTAAAAAATAAAAATACGAAAGGAAACTCAATCTGGGCGCACGTTCCTATTAGACCGCTATCTGCCTTGCTTCTGAGTGACCACCATCAAGATCTGAGGATTAATGAGAATGTCAACTCATCCAGCTGCCATTAGCCGTTGAAAACAGAAAAAAAAAACCCTTTGTTTTTTACGGAGAAGACAGATTGTGAGTTTTCCTGATGCAGGTCACGTGGACGAAGAGAATGGACAACGTCATTAGGACAGAGTGGGTTTGATCAGAAGTCGTAAGGGTCGCTGTTGAAAGAGATGGATTGGAAATGTGTGATAAAGATATGACAGTATTAGTTACTGCATCTTCGTTTTACCTTGACTGCAGACATCTAATGCTTTTAAACATGTATGCAGAATCAATTGTGTAGTATTAGCACATGTCTGCACTGTTGGATGTTGCATGCTAGATGTAATATCAGCGCATATCTAATGTAATATCAGCATGATTCTGATGTAATATCAGCATACATCTTAATAATATCAGCATATGTCAATACATGTCTGAATGATATCAACACATGTCTGATCATGTAAATGTCATGTCTGATTTAACATCAATGCATGCCTGATGCAACATCAACACAGTTATGACGTTAATATCACGTGCTTGATGTCACATCAGCGTACGTCTGATTAGTGGAGAAGGGAGACAGTGTCTACCCAAATAATATACAACCAAGCAACTTTTATGTTAATTATATATTATTTGAAATAAATGCATAAAATATTTTCTTTGTAAGTAAACGAAGGTGTAGATACATCTTTGCACCAACTGGTGCCAGATCCTCAAACACCGGTGTAATTTTCAGGAGAGATCCCCCATCAGGTGATATTATTTTAACTAAAAGTGAATGCGTGGGAAATATTATCATGTAATTACCGAAAACGCTAGGGTAGACGTAGCTATGCTGCAGGGTAAGAGATTTCATTTCCTCCCATCACAATATATTTCGTTTTCTTTTTACTTTTCTTATATACATAATGTATAAGGAAGGTATTGTGCCGGGGTCGAAAATTCGAATCCGAGTTTTCGACGGGAGAGCACGTTTCAAGCATCTCTGATCACGAATCGAACATTTTTGAAGTGCTGTCTGTGTGTGTGTGTGTGAGAGAGAGAGAGAGAGTCTGTGGCGACGATAACTGACTAACGAATGGACCGATTCAAACGAAATTTGGTACAAAAATTACAATCCATAAACACTGGAAGCCTATTGTTTTTATACGCAATCGAATGTTCAGAAGCCCCCTAAATTTTCGAATGAAATTTTGAAAAAATCGTCAAAAAATAAAAACCTCTAATAAAGTTACGCAAATAGACATTATGTAATTTTTCATTAGAAAACGATTGACATACATTTTAGAACGCTAACATGAACCGTTCTTGAGATATTGCATATTTTTCAAGAAAATTATCAAAAAGTCATATAAAATAAAAAAAAATATTTCCTATTGAGAAACATGTTCACTTTTCATATGTAATACCATGCGATAAATTTTGTGACATCATTCTCGTGGACCTAACTTGTTCCATTCATGAAAAAAGATACTTTGAGTAATACATTTGTATTTGAACGCCAATAGTCATTTATCTACTGTAAGAATAACTTATTTCTCCGTCCATAACGCTTAGCGAGATTTTGGCAACGAATTTGGTGGAATGTCGCCAACTTGGCGACTTTTTTAAATGTTGCTAAATTAACGAAAAACTCGTCAAATGGATAAAAACGACGCTAAATCAATGAAAATAAAGACTCATTGACGAAAATTCAATATCTCGGAAAGAATATAAATATCTACTATAAAAATAATCTATTTTTTTTTTTACTGTAAACGTAGTTAATTCATTGCATTATATAAGGAAAGTCATGTGCTGCCCACATCAGATTTTTTTTTATTGTAAAAATAGTAAATTCATTGCATTATATAAGGAAAGTCATGTGTTGCCCACATCAGATTTTTTTTTTTTTTTTGCCTCAATCGTTTCGTTGTCACAGACATAGTGTGATGACTCTGGAGATTCATTTTAAAAGCTAGTTGAACATTCGATTTAGAGAATAACTAAATTACAGTGATTTTGATATATTTGATACGGAATGTTTCTAGTTGTTTCATAAAAAATCTGATGTGGTAGCACATAATTTTCCCTATATAATTCAATGTATTTACTTCTTTGACAGAGATAAAATGACGTGGTACAATATTTAAATAGAATGCCCCACGAGACAATACTTCCATGTATATATGATTGGGTACAAAATAGTATGACTTTTACTGAAATTCCGCAAGAGACATATCTCATTTCCCTGTTTTCCAATGAAACGCAAACATTTTTCTCCTGTTCATGTTTAAAAGGAGGGAGAAATGAGCAGAGGAGGGGAGGGGGCTCGAAAAAGCCCTATTATCAGTCACTCCAGTTGTATGATAGAGCACCAGTTGCATATAGAGCACCAGTTGTAAATACACCAAACGATCATTAAAGACCTTTTTTTATCAATAAAAGAATATGATACTTATCTGGCTCTTTTAGTTTTTGAGAAATATTTCTAAAGCTATTCTTATGAGAGTGTCATTGAAGCGTTTCAGAAGAAATGTTCATGCACTGAAACCTTAAACAATTCAACAATTTATAAGGTTAAAAAAGTGTTTTCGAGAAACTAGATCAGTTGCCGACAAAGCGAGAACAGGCAGGCGTTCCATTCCAACTCATGATAAAATGTAATTGTTGAATCGTAAAAGGTTTTGAAGCATGAATATTTCTTTTATAAGAAACTCTTTTATAAGAAACTAGCCATTCTTATGAAACTCTCATAAATATGTCTGGAGAAATATTGCTCTGAAAAGAAATCTGATGTGGGCATCACGTGACTTTCCCTACAAACTCAAATTCATTTTCTCTTTCTCTCTTTCATAATTTAGTAAATTGAGTTTTATAGCACAGAATGACCCCGGTAATTATCTGAAATTACACTGAATTTGCAGTTTTATTTCAGTTTTAGTGCATTATTGCAATTCAATTACATATTCAATTTTAGTGCATTTATTGCAGTTTTATTTCACATTTGGCGACTGGACGTAATTCCAAAGTTTTTAGTACTCTATGTTTTATTTCAATTTTAGTCCATTATTGCAGTTCAATTACATATTCTATTTTAGTGCATTTATTGCAGTTTTATTGCAGTTTTATTGCACATTTAGCGACTGGACGTATTTCCAAAGTTTTGAGAACTCTATGTTTTATTTCAATTTTAGTGCATTATTGCAATTCAATTACATATTCAATTTTAGTGCATTTATTGCAGTTTTATTGCGCATTTGGCGACTGGATGTATTTTCAAAGTTTTGAGAACTCTATGTTTTATTTCAATTTTAGTGCATTACTGCAATTCAATTACATATTCAATTTTAGTGCATTTATTGCTGTTTCATTGCAGTTTTTATTTCACATTTGGAAACTTGACGTATTTCTAAAGTTTTGAGTACTCTATGTTTTATTTCAATTTTAGTGCATTATTGCAATTCAATTACATATTCAATTTTAGTGCATTTATTGCAGTTTTATTGCAGTTTTATTGCACATTTAAAAACGACGTATTTCCAAAGTTTTGAGTACTCTATGTTTTATTTCAATTTCAGTGCATTATTGCAATTCAATTACATATTCAATTTTGGTGCATTTATTGCAGTTTTATTTCACATTTGGCAACTGGACGTACTTCCTAAGACAGCGTGGCGAAAATACGAAACAGCAAAAGAATATCTAGAGAAAGGTTAGTTCTAAAGTTATGGGGTTGGTCTCAATCATTTTGTAGTTAAGAATTACGTATAAAACAAACATTTAATAGATATGTTTGAGCATACGTAGTCTTTTGACTTTGATAATTTTTGCGGGACGCTTGAAAAAAAAAAGGTAGATTCCTTCTTTACGAATCGTATCAAAATTTAGTCTATACCAAAATATCCCATAGGTGATTTGTCTACCAAATTTTGTGATATATGGCCGATTAGTTATTTCTTCAGCTAGAGTGGATAGATAGATACATTGCAGACAGACAGGCACACAGACACACACATAGACGTCACACAAAAATAGTTTATTTGTATTAAAGAGTACTCAAAACGTGTAAATCCGTCGAAAACTGGAGTTGAGATTCTCGGCACGATTCCAGTACTTTCCCTATACATTACCATGTATTGCAAAAGAGTAAAATATATTTCTCTCATTGAAAATGCCATATTCTTCGATTGATAAAGCAAGAAAGATCAATGATACATAAAGCATTGATTATGAAACCCTTTCCAAGTGAAATGCAATTTTTTTAAACATCTTTAAAATGCGATATATTCAGCGCTGATATATTTTAAATTATCACAGTACTACAATAATTTATTATATTTGAAAACTTGAAACTTCATCGAGAAAAAATGAACTTTATTCAAATGACGCTATCGGAATATAAATCGTCTGGTTCTCTATGTAAAAGCAATGAATATTTCTTTCATATCACTTTTATTCCAGACTCTAGAGCTAAATAATTTTGCTTGAAAAAAATCCGCTATTCTTATACAACTCATCTTACAACCACTTGTTTACATTCTGCATCCATTAAAATTAGGCTTCGTTGTAGAAATAATCAAAGTTTGAGGATCATTTAAACTCAAAAATATTTTAATTGCTTTGGCGGAGAATATGGACGCACGCAAATAGAAAACACGCAAAAATAAAGCGGCTTTAGGTCGGATGTAACACTAAATATAAATTTAAAAGAACTCCAAAAATCACGATTTTTACACTGGGAAAAGAAGATGAATGCCATATTTTATTTTTCAGTGGATCACCTGATGTCTTCATATAATATGGGTGTAATTATTATATTAATTTTTATTTAAAAAAATACCGAACATATTTGGCCAAATTTTTTTATGTATTTTATGGGATAATTTGAATATTTCCTAAAATTTTCAAAGCAATTTGTAAATTTTAACTCTGCTTAAAAAATGTTTTAAAAATTAGTCCCACAGGGTTCAATGTATTTCACGTTTTCAACCCGGGTTCAATCCAAAACTAATTGGGTGATATTAGTCATTTACATTCCCATATGTCCCACAAATCTTCTCAACAACATACTAAAATTTCATTTTGATAAAGTCATTTTTACGGCAGTTATCGTGCGAACGGACAGACAGAGAGCCGAACATAATGAACAAAGTCTTAAACTTTCAAACACTTTTCAACTATATTGGAAAGTGTGAAAAATAGAAAACTTTATTTCTGATATATTTTTGAGGGTATAAGTACATTAGCAGCATCTAAATTCTACTATTTCAATTTCTCGGTACATTATCTATACTATTAAAATATGATTTTATCCCTGCAATCTTTGAACCGAATCCTGCTTTTATATTCATCTAAATCACTATCAAGATTTCAGTGAATAGTGACATTGAACTGAAAGTCATTCATCAGTGATTAGGTGCATTTTAAAACTATTTTTCAGGAAAATAAACTTCAATCACGTTGACATGAGAAATGGCCATAGACTCCACAGTGTGTCTTTCCACCCTGCAGTGCGGACACACTAAATCAACAGTGATCAGTGAAGATGTCCCTGAAGATATATAGGTGGATTTTCCCAGATTTTTTTTTTGGAGGGGGGGGGGGAGGGGGGATGTCTTCCAGTGTGTTTTTATAGTTCACATTTCAAGACCTTTTGTTTATTTACTCCTTTTACTTTAAAGAAAGGAAGCAATTTTCTTATTAAGTAAGGGTCAGACATGACCATATAGCAAGGGACAATGACTTTCATGAAGAATGTTAAAAACATGTACCTTGTTTATGGTCATTGCAGCCACATGCAGTCTGGGCTTTGTCGGCTTGTACACTATTTTTTTCCATTCTACCATTCTGTGCCATACCATTCTGTACCATATTCTACCATTCTGTACCATATTCTATAATTCTGTACCATATCATTCTGTAACATATTTAACCATTCTATGCCACACTATTCTGTACATTATTTATTTTGTATTGTACACTACTTTTTTCCAGTCTATTTTTATTGACGTTAGTTTTGTCACCATTAATTGTTTTCTTATATTTGATGTATTTTCTGTTTAATTCTATTCTTCCTTGCTACTTTTTTTCTTTTCATTACTTTTTGTAAATTTTTATGTTTTAATAAATCGCCTCTAGGATACCGTTTATTGTGAACTACTTTTTTTTTGTCAGAAAATCTTGATGGTATATGTCTGTGCTCGGTCTTCTAGTAATTTGAAGCCCTCTGTGTGGTAAAACTGTCTATGTTTGCTGCATCAAATATTTGTAAAATTGCGACACATAGCAAGATTTTTAATATCAGACCAGTTTTCGATTATTCACTGCTAACGAAAGCTAATATGCGCGATACGTAGATCTATGTTGATCGCTGCACGGGGAACACGATTCCTTTCATGCTGTCAAAAGATAAGTACAGAAAGCTTGTTCTGCTGCTGGACTCAATGGTCAACGCCGTGATCACTATTTTCAAGGTTTCAAGGTTTGTAGTTCCAAAACTCACAATAGAGGATGGTCCAAAGCTTGGAATCATGGTTCTAAACCTGCAAATAACAACTGTGGATCGGTTTTGCCGTTGATAGAACTCTACAGCACGAAATATCTATTCACTTATTTGGCAGAAGCAGAAAATTCTATGCTCTGAAATTTTGTCAAGTTCTGAAATGACAAACAAAGTCACTCATATCAAGCAGTCTGTATCAAAGTCTGATAATTGAGTTCAGACGAAACAAGGATGCAATACTAGGTTTATATAGTCAAAAACCCTCTGAGGGGGCATTTCAAATCTTGGAATTGTAATTCTGCACTATGGTATAATTCCTCTTAGGAGGAGAGGAATAATAAATTACTCCTCTTGCTCTGCTATTAGGCTAGGTACTACTATGGTACTGCATATATATATATATATATATATATATATATATATATATATATATATATATATATATATATATATATATATATATATATATATATATATATATATATATATATATATATATATATATAACATCAATAATCTTAAACGCATTTGTCAAAATTACCACTATCCGCAAGTATTTGTAAATAATATTATTAATAATTTCAAATGCACTACGTAATTATTTTACAACTGCATTATTTATTCTTGATTGGATAACTCATTTTTGTGAATTTCACTTGTTCATATCACCTACTTACCACTAGGCCTGAGTCTGATAGTGCTTACTATTTTTGAAAGACTACTTTCCACTTGTCCTGAGTCCTATACTGATTACTATTTTTGAAAGTCTTCATACAAATTATTTTTCGTTCAAGTGTATTCATTCCGATGTCCACTCGCTTTAACGAAGAGATGTAAAATGCTCTGTCGAATGTTCCCCTGCGAACATGTCGATTCCCACGTGGTGGCTGTGCTTGTGAGTTAATATTTCTGTTTTTTATATTTCTGGTTTATAATTCACTTGGTTTTTATTATTTGTCCTTCCACTAGCTAGTAGACAGTTCCAATGGTGTCCATATGTAAATACTATCGCCATTGTCAGAAACTGGCTATTCTATCGGTTTTAATTCGAATTGTATGGCTATCCTGACGAGAATGCAATTTCGAACTAACTGCCATTTTTGAGAAGTTTCTATTGATTGTTCTCCATGTCTTGATCTTTAATCTTGAGCTAATTATTATTGCCTTTTCTCATTTTTGCCGTGTTTGTTTATTTATTTTATATATATTTATATATATTTATATATATACCTTTTTAATTATAATTTTTGTATACTAATATTCCCTTCACCCCTTTTCCATTATAGTGATAAGTTACCTTCTATTTTTATCCTTAGTCTTAGTTTATAGTTACTTATTTGTAACAGATATGCTAGAGATGGGTTTTATTGTATTTACCGTAGTTTATGCATAGTTTTCGATTAAAAATTTCAATTTATATATATATACATACAAAAATAATGCTTCGACAGATGATAATTAGCTGTGTATTTCAGAAATGACGGTGTAATTTACATGACTGCCTGTAATTGTTGCTTTTCTTACCAGTTTGCCAAAATTATTAACAAAGCAACTGAAAAAAATGTGATGTGGGCAACACATGACTTTCCTTACATAATGCAATGAATTTACTACATTAACAGTAAAAACAAGAAAGATCAATCATGCTTAAAGCATTGATTATGAAACACTTTCCAACTTCAAAGCAATTTTATTTAAACATGTCTAAAATGCAATACATTCCTCGGAAATATTTTAAAACTTATCACAATACTACATTAATTTATTATATTTGAAACCTTAAACCTTCATCGAAAAAAATTAACTTCATTCAAATGACGGCATTAAAATATAAATTGCCTGATTTAAACATCTCTAAAATGTGATACATTCCTCGGTAATAATTTTAGAATTATCATAATACTGCGATAATTTATTATATTTGAAAACTTCATCGAAAACAACTGAAATCCAAACAAATGACGTCATAGAAAAAATAACACGCCTGGCTCTCTCTATAAAAGCAACATTTCATTCATAAATAATTCCCCCATTCATGTCATTCATCACAATACTATAATAATTTATATTATTTAAAAATTAAGACCATGGAGCTACAAGTAAGCAAAACTCTATGCGTAAAACTTCATCGAAAATTATCGTCCTTCTCTTTCTAAAATCAATGAATATTTCATTCATATCAGCCATGCAGACTCCATGGACTAAATGATTTTGTGTTAAAGAATTACAGCGATTCTAATACAACTCATTCTACATATTTTGCTGTTTACATTTTACATAGGTGAAAAATAGGCTTAATAGTAGAAATAATCAAATTTGTATGAGCATTTAAACTGAAATATATTGTCATTGCGTTGTTAAAGTATGTAGATGCACAGAATTTAGGCCAAAATAAAGTAGTTTTAGGATGGATACAACACTCAATATGAATTAGAAAGAACTTTAAAAATCACGATTTTGAGACAAGATGGATGCCATATATCATTTTGAAGTGGGTCATGTGATCGTTTCATATCATGGACACATGATCGCTTCATATAAGAGGTGTTATTATTATTTTAATTTTTATTTAAAAAACTACTGAATATATTTCGCTGAATTTTTTTTTATATATTTTATGGAACAATTTGAATATTGCCTAAAATTTTCGAAGCAATTTGTGAATTTTAAATCCGCTTAAAAAATGCTTGAAAAATTAGGTCCCATAGGGTTCAATGTATTCCATTTTTTCAACCCGGGTTCAATCCAAAACTAATTGGGTGATATTATTCATTTATATTCCCATAGGTCCTATAGACCGTCTGAACAACATACTAAAATTTCATTTTGATTAAGTCATTTTTACGGCAGTTATCGTGCTAACGGACAGACAGACAGACAGACAGACAGACAGACAGACAGACAGACAGAATGAACAAAGTCATAAACACTTTTCAACTTTGTTGTAAAGTGTTAACAATAGGTTATTCTTATAGTAGATATGTTCTTTCCAAGATATTGAATTTTCGTCAATTAGTCGTCATTTTCATTGATTTAGCTTCATTTTTATCCATTTGGCGAGTTTTTCGTTAAATTAGCAATATTTACACAAGTCGCCAAATTGGCAAAATTCCACCAAAATCCGTCGCCAAAATCTCGCCAAGCGTTATGGGTGGAGAAATAAGTTATTCTTACAGCAGATAAATGACTATTGGCGTTCAAATACAAAAGTATTACTCAAAGTACCTTTTTTCATGAATGAAACGAGCTAGATCCATGAGAATGATGTCATCAAATTTATCGCATGATATTACATATGAAAAGTGAACATGTTCCTCAATAGGTAATACTTTTTTTTATTTTACATGATTTTTTGATAATTTTTTTGAAAAATGTGCAATATCTCGAGAACGGTTCATGCTAGCGTTCTACAATTTGTGTCAATCGTTTTCGAATGAAAAATTACATAAAAAAATGTCTATCTGCGTTACTTTATTAAAGGTTTTGCTTCTTTAATGATTTTTTTCAAAATTTCACTCGAAAATTTAGGTGGGTTCTGAACATTCGATTGCGTATAAAAATAATAGGTTTCCTGTATTCACGGATTGTGATTTATGTACCAAATTTTGTTCGAATCGGTGCATTCATTCGTCAGTTATCGTCTCCACAGACTCACTGACACACACACACACACAGACATCACCTCAAAAATGTTCGATTCGTGATCAGGGATGCTTGAAACGTGCTCTCCCGTCGAAAACTCGAATTCGAATTTTCGACCCCGTCACAATACTTTCCTTATACATTATTGTATATAAGGAAAGCAAAAATGAGCAAAGGTTGGGGAATGTTTCGCAGTGTAGTGCTGAAATCATATGAGTTGTTTTATAGCGTCCTTTATATTTGGCCTTTTCTGCCTCGATTGGTCAAGCGCGCTACGGCCTCACAAGCTAATGCTTTGAATTGATTTTCATTGAAAACAGACGTCAATACCGAAATTAAAATATCCACGTATTCAATATTTGCTGCAAATATTTTAATAAAAAAATCTAATGTGGGCAACACATGACTTTCCTTATATAATGTAATGATTACTACTTTTACAGTAAAAAAATAGGTTTTTCTTATAGTAGATACTAATATTCTTTCCAAGACATTGAATTTTCGACAATTAGCCGTCATTTTCATTGATTTAGCGTTATTTTTTATCCATTTGGCGAGATTTTCGTTAATTTGGCAACATTTCAAAAAGTCGCCAAGTTGGCGACATTTCGCCAAATACTTCGCCAAAATCTCGCCAAGCGTTATGCACTAAGGAATAAGTTATTCTTACAGCAGATAAATGACCATTGACGTTCAAATACAAAAGTATTACTCAGAGTATCTTTTTTCATGAATGGAACGAGCTAGATCTACGAGAATGATGTCACCCAATTTATCGCATGGTATTACATATGAAAAGTGAACATGTTTATCAATAGGAAATATATTTTTTTTATTTTATATGACTTTTTGACATGTTTATCAATAGGAAATATATATTTTTTTTATTTTATATGACTTTTTGATATTTTTTTTGAAAAATGTACAATATCTTGAGAACGGTTCGTGTTAGTGTTCTAAAATTTATGTCAATCGTTTTCTAATGAAAAATTACATAAGAAATGTCTATTTGCGTATTTTTATTAGTGGTTTTGATTTTTTGACGATGTTTTCAAAATTTCATTCGAAAATTTAGGGGGATTCTGAACGTTCGATTGCGTATAAAAACAATAGGCTTCCAGTGTTTATGGATTGTGATTTTTGTACCAAATTTGGTTCAAATCGGTCCATTCGTTCGTTAGTTATCGTCTCCACAGACCCACTGACACACACACACACATACTTTCACACACACACACACAGACATCACTTCAAAAATGGTTGATTCGTGATCAGGGATGCTTGAAACGTGCTCTCCCGTCGAAAACTCGAATTCGAATTTTCGACCCCGTCACAATACTTTCCTTATACATTATGTATATAAGGAAAGTAATATATTCGCATTGAAAATTAAATAAAAATCATGTAGAACTTAACACGAAATCGAAATTTCAAACGAAAACTTACGTTCGTCGTCGATTAGATCAATGGCGGTCTAGAGTCGTGGATCACAACGGGTGTGCCGCGGCACAGTATTGTGCGTTGCGACTAGTTAGGTGTGCCGCAGAACTTCCGAGACTTTATGATATCACTGGTGGAAACAATTAAAATAATTTCACTCAATATTTATTTTGAAAGGGGAAAAAGAGAAAAATATTAAAGAGCTTAAAACCATTTACCACACAGAGGATTTATTGACTTACAGTAAAATATTTGAGTTATTAATGCAAAATTTGAGCTTGTCGTTTCTTACACGAAATATCAATTCGTGTACAAATACAAACGTGAACACGTGTACAAACAAATAAACATTGTAAATGTTCCCACTCATGGCTTATTTACAACACGTATATAGATGCATAAGGTGTAAAGAACCTTGCTGCTCTAACCGGGAATCGAACCTTGGATCTCCGAACTGGCCAGCCGACGCTCTACCGTTGAGCTACTGGGGTGAAATTGCAAGCTCTTATCGTTGAAGTGGACTTTGCAAAGGTATGAAAAATATATGCTACACAGGTTAAATCAGCTTGCTAGAGAAGCTAATAAAAATTAATCAGCAACTGATGAAGGAAAAAAAAAAAGGTCATGTGTTGCAAACTATATTTTTTTAGAAAGCTTAATGTACAAGGACTACTCTCCTGTTGACTGAACACAATGACATACGGTGACATGATGTGACACGATGTAATTAAATTGGAAGTCCTTAAAGCTCTGCTGGAGCTACACTTAATTGCCGTTCGTTAGGAGAAAATGGTCCAGCTCGAGCATAGACCAGAAAGTGGAAAGAATTTTATCCAATGATCATACCAAGTTTCACTCGATTGTGTCAGCATTTTTGCCGATATTAAAGCTGCAGACAAACAAACAAACATACATCTATGAAGAAATGACTAACTCGCACTCAAAACATAAGAGTACCTTTCAAAATCCAAGAATAATATTTTGACTTCCATTACAATACTTTCCCTTACGTTAATACATTTAATATGTATTGCAGGGGGAACAAAGACCATATATAATACCTTCTGATAACAGCATATTTTTGATAAGACTATCAAAGCCAGTACGGTCTTATCGAAAGAAAAGAAAATGTTAAATATTTCTGTAAGTAAACGGATGTTGCATTCGCCAATTGAAGACACGGTAATAAAGAACAAATTTAAACACGCAGGAATAACCTCCGGATTCCTTGAAGCAAATCGTACTTTTGTATTCATCGGACTCACAATCAAACTTTCACACTGAGTGGTGTAACTTTTTCTAAAATAATGCATCTAATCACTGATGGAAACCATCCATCAGTGATAAGATACATTTTAGAAACATCTTTATCAGGGTGAAAAGCACATTTTTATTATAATCACGTTGACATGAAAAATAGACTTACACTTTACCATTGTGACTTCCAACTATGCACTGAATCACTTGTGATCGGTGCAGATGCTCCGGAAGATATACGATGGATTTAGGCCTACAATGCAGTTACTGGTATCTGTGGGACAGTGTCGCCGTTATTGGCGTTCGTCAACACCGTAAAGCCGTTAAATTTAGTAGAAAACCACCTGTCAGTTGCTGTCTTCGTAGTTTGACTCAATCAGTCAATCACTACCACTGAATTATGTAAAGAGTAATGAGCAATATTATGTGGTATATATATATATATATATATATATATATATATATGTCCTTAACAGCATTTTCTTTTCACAACGACGTAAGATTTACGTCACACAGTGACTTTGAAACGTCACAAGACGTCGCAGTATGTCTCGGCAATGTCATATTGAGGTCACAGCGAAGTTATTTTGGTCATTTGCATGGTCGTTTGTGACGTCGCATATTAACTTGTTTATGACGTCACATTGTAATTGACATTGTAATGCCGTCACATTGTTACGTGTTAATTAAATTGTGGAAACGTCACAAAATATAGTCACAATGAAGTTACAAAGTTACTAATAAGTAACGTCGCATAGGAGTCACAAATATGATTTCACCTTGTGACCCAGGTGTCACGTGACTACAACGTCACTGTCACACATGTGACGATATTTGCTGTGAGGTGTGTGTGTGTATACAGCATATCGGTGTGTCTCGCACAGTGATGTTTCAATACCATAGATGAAAGTAAAAAGAATGGTTTCAATCACTGGTTTTTGTGGAAAAATTACATTAGTTTTCCACAGAATTCCTAATGGAAAATAAAATCCAACACTGCTATATTCTCCAATTCAGTTATAACTCCTCCCCTTTCCATGATTCTGGCTACAACTGTGATTGACACTGTATTGAATATACCACTCCTTATTGTATAGATATGGTATCGTATCAACGCCATCAATATTTTGACCTAAATTACATTTTCTGAATCTTGTGGTTTATAATTTTAGATTTGGAAAATAGAAATATTAAATTAGATACTAAAACTATAAAATAAATATTATAAAAAATTGAATGTATTTCTATTTGTTTGTTTTGTTTGTTCCGTATACAAATCCCAGTTTTTCTAATTTCTCATGGTTATTTTCTACGTCACTGTGAGTAATCTCGTCTATGTTTCGAGTTTATAGGTTCAGGGGTTGAGGAGATATTAACAAAATATTCTTTCATAGAAAATTAGGCAGACAATATTTATTTTTCCAAATGGATTGATAAAATACTAAATAAAATGAATAAATAATCCCAATAACTCAATATAATATCTATAAATTGCATAATCATTATTAATGCATAACTGATATTTGCAAACACTCATAAAATCAATTAACTTAAATGATCTGTATTTTATAGGGCTATTTTGAGTTCTCCGAGATATAGTTATTTTCATAATTTTGCCCTTTTTAGACAATGCTATAGGAATATTTAATCAAAAAATCTGATGTGGGCAGCATATGACTTTCCTTATATAATGCAATGAATTTACTACTTTTACAGTAAAAAGATTATTTTTATTTTATATATTCTTTCCAAGATATTGAATTTTCGTTAATGAGTCGTCATTTTCCATGTCGTTATCATCAATGAGTCGTCATTGATTTAGGATACTCGTTTTCCTGCCTCCTTGGTTTTGTCTCTTTATCATTTCTCCTCCTGGCGATGGCAACATTTCTCCTATCTTCAGTCATGTGTACTATTCTATCGCAGATGCCGAACATGCTTGAATAAATGAAGTCGCTCTTCTTGCTTGTTCTGAGAGAAAATACTGCTTTTTGCCTTACAAACCAGTTGAAACCCAACTCTTTTAATGTATGTACTTATACGAAAATTATATATAATAATTTATTTTTTAACAGAAGTTTTTGAACGTATTTAACTGCTCAATAATATTAATATACAGGACATTATTAACAATTTATAATGAATTCATCACTAATAACTCAGATCATATCAAAATTAATAATATTTCCAAATTTCTACACTTTGTTTCATTTGACGATTATATTTTTTTGAATAATAATTTATATTTACGAACATGTGGTGTGCTGCAGGGTAGTTGTAGTAGTAGTATACTGGCCAATCTGTATCCCTATAATTGTCAACATACATTTACATCTACTGAATATATAATTTATAGATATGTTTAAGATCTAATTTGTCGAACCACTTAAAATATAGACAGTATACTTTTAGATTTCTATCCAGATAATCTTCTTCTTCGACCCAGACCACCCGACCTACCCGAAGGTGTAAGGTATAGGTTTGAACGAGAGGGAAGTGTCACCTAATTTAAACCGGAACCCCGTGGTGGAGACATTCAGAGGGACCGTACCCTCGTTCTCCGTACCATCAACTTCTCGGAAGGACTTACGGACTTACATGTTTTACTTTATCGTACTCCGCGTGAATAAGGGGACAGTTTGGGTAGAGGCGGGAATCGAACTCGTGTCACCTGGGTGCAATCCCCACGATCTAACCACTGGACTGTCGCACTCCACTCCAGATAATCTGAAATTACTGCGTAACGACTCAATTGTAAGTAACAAGCAAATTTTGCGCGTTTCGTGCGCTATACACCGTTCAAGTATACAACGGCCACGCATGGGAAACGGGAACCGGCGGACAGTAACACCCGTCGACCATGTACTTCGACTTGGTCGAATTTTACGAAAGTTATTAGCTTTTACCGGTAATAACTAAATTTAAAGGATTTTTTTTTTTTTTTTGCAGCGTTCAGCATCAATGAGTTGACCGGCATGATATTTACAACTTAAATAACACAGAAATCCCTTTTCTAGAGCATTTCCTTAAAAAAAAAAAAAAGCAATAAACACTAATTTTGTTTTCTAGATTCAGAGGGTAATTTAAAAAACAGATTTCAGATTTGGAATTAGCTTGGCCAAATGAGTAAACATGTGTTTTTTTTGGCCCTCGGGGTTGCAATCTTGACTCTGTAATACTGACATTGTGCTTTAATATCAGTGACCATAGTAGTAAAGGGACTAACTCTCTCTAACTTTATGAGTCATGCAAGTCAGCTCCAATTAATCCAACTATAAACGAAGTTTTCATTAATTGCATTGTTTAAAAATGAATTTGAAGATAAAGGAAGAAGCAAATCTATCTAACTCCATGGTTTAAACTCATGTAATATACCTAAAAATCCTATTGCATCTCACGTAATATACCTAAAAATCCTATTGCATCTCATGTAATATATCTAATAATTATTTTTCTAACTTAAACACTATAATGGCAACACCATACTTTATTTGTGTGTGAGTGACAACAAGAGGATTGAGTTTGAAATAATATTAACTCAAGATGAGCATGTAGGCTTATTCAATGCATTTTTGATAAAAATATTTTTCAATTTAATTTTCCCTTGAATTCGAAGTATTTTAGATACTCATTGTTGCACAAAATAACCTTTCGGTACATAGTTAAAGGAGCTATTTAATGAAAAGAACGTTAGAATATCGAAATCTGCATAGGGTCTTGATGATTTTGTATATTTTCGGCTTTCTATATAATGTTTTTAAATGCTTTATCTTAATGGATCAGAAGATATCATAAAACGCCTTTAGAAATCGAGAAATAGAAAACAATGGAAGAAAAGTCATTAATATAATTAGAAAAACATCCCTAATGAACCAGAAGAAGTAGAAAAAAACATAATAAGGATTAGAAACTGAAAAATAATGAAAAGAAAGCCAAACATATACATCATCGAAAACTGCAAGACAATTTTCAATGTTCTTTTCAATAAATAACCTCGTATGTGGTGTACGAAAAAGGTTTTCTGCACCACAAAGAACATTAAAAACTACAAGTTCAAAAAAAAAAAATAAAAGATACAAGTTCAAGAAAAAAATAAAAGATACAAGTTCAAGAAAACTACAAGTTCAAGAAAAAATAAAAGATACAAGTTCAAGAAAAAATAAAAGATGCAAGTTCAAGAAAACTACAAGTTCAAGAAAATTAAAAGATATTTCTTATAAAATTTGCATTGAACAAAATTTCCAGATCACCTCGTGGTGAACTATTATCAATATCCACCCCTGTTACCAATCACATACAGGTAGAGTTTAGTTTTGACAAAATAGTGTTAGAGTTGGAAAAATAATTATTAGGTACATATAATTAACATGAGATATGATATGACATTTAAATATGCATTCTAGAAGTAACAGTGATTTTAAAGAACAACAGTAGCATGTAGTAAATGCAATTATAAGCTATATTATTATATTACTATTGATAAATTTTAAAGAATGATTAATAAGGTAATACAGGAATTATAGATGTTTTAATAGGTGTTATGTCAAATAATTAATAATATGAATTATATAATTATATTCTAAAATCTTTTGTAGTTATGCTACAGTTATACCTTTTTATTTAAGATATATATATATATATATATATATATACAAGTAAATGTGGGTGGGTGTGGGTATTATCAATACGTGTTTAAATCAAAATATTTTTTTAAATGGGCAGTATGAAAATAAAGAAATAAATGAAAACAAATCAGTTAAAAGTATATTTTATAGGAAACGCCATCAAGGGTACATTCCTAACAAATATAAAAATTTACGTTATTTCTGTTATTGATTAAACCACGTAGTTAAAAATGCAATTTGTGGCCGACAACGAAAACAATCTAGAATTCAAGACATATTGTACCAGAATGAATTTTAAATGATCGGAATGTTATTAAACGGAATAAAATATTATAATAATACAGCCAGAGAACTTCATAGAATAATACAACATAATAATTTCATATTATTAACAATAGGAATTTTATACGTTAATCATTAAATTATGGTTAATAAACGATGCAAATGCGATAAAATATTCCATGTATTTACTGAATGCAAATACAATTCCAATGTGGATGTTTAATTGTTCCAAATAATCAAAATTCTTTTGATTTAAAAGAGACTTGTAACAAAACTTACCAACTGTCATAGTAAAAAACAATTGTGAGACACAGCTGTAATGAATATATTAATTTTGAACAAAACAATTTACAGAGTCTTTTATTGACTATGTTTGTAAAAAGTGTTTAGAAATGTTCTTAAATTTGTATTTTATATTCTATTTATCATAAATTCATTTTAATCCTGAACTAAGTTGTCAACAAAACGGCTTGTAAGTTAAATAAAATTACTCGTATGACAAGTCCGCATGAAAATAAGTGATATTGCATGTAAAATATCGCTATAGAATTTAATTATATTTACAACCGTTCTAAGTATAAGATTTCCTCAATATATACCTAATTCGCATAAAAATTATTGGAAGTTCGTTTTTTAGAGCGTTAAAACCTCACTATTAAAACAATTTCTCCTCAATAAGAAATATTTTCATATTTTACAATTCTATCTCTCACACTAACAGTATCGTAAATACATTTCAACTTCTTTCACTAAAATTTTAATACTACAGTTTCGCTATTCTAAATCAAATCATATAGAGTAATGTAGTTTCTGCATAAAAGATGTTATTGCACTTACAAAATCAGAATAAGAATACTGTTATCCTTGCAGCAGAACGAATGCTATATCTAAGAAAATAAAATATTTATAAGCTATCGATTTGGTGGAAATCGTTTGGTATTGTATGCAATAAAGTGAAGAATGAAGAGTATTAAAAATCCACACCAGTTCATTATTTATTTAAAGAATTTGAGAACACATAATACGGATTTAGTATTTTAAATGAAATGAAAGAATGGAATTTTCCGAGTTTGAAGTAAAAGAATAAAATTACTGTGAAGAATATATTGGCTTTCATGAAGTACTTGCAGCAAAATCGTTCTAAATTTTTCGTAAAATGGAACTTTATATGCTTCTAAATGGAAACGAAATATATAAAATTTGATTATAACGTATTTCGTTTAAAACAAAATTAAATTTATGTCTGCAAATCACCAGATGAGAACTTTCCAGCATTGTAAATACGAATCTCGGTTTTAGCTTATATGGCGAGTTTAAATTTTCTTAGTGATAACATTTGGTGAAATATTTAGAAGATAAGTTGAAATTTCATACTCTAAATCGTATTTCCTGAGACTTTATTTTTGCTTTTGCATCCGTAAAATTAAAATACGACGAGAAATATCTGGATGTATCTTTCGAGCCTGACTTTTCCCCGGAAACTAACAAGTTGTGTGGAAAACAATAATAAAAATTAGTCTTCGCTTGATCCGATATCAGTGAACATCAGTGGGTTTTTTTCAATTGCCAATTTAAATTGTCAGAAAATGTTATTTTAATCACTTATCTTTTCTTAAAGACATCGATCTTGCTGCAGGAAAAATCATATACCTCGAGATCACATGTGACGAGTCATAAAATATCAATTTACTGGTAGCATTAGGAATTTCAAATAAAATACGAACATTATAAAATAATAAAATGATATAAAATAATTATTTATCATAGGATATTTTTGTGCTTCTTTAAAAGGAAAATGTTTTTCATTTAAGAGACTTCGTGTTCAATTTTCGTTGAAAATAATAAGATTTTTATGTTTGCCAACTAAAATAGGCGAACACCCAAATAAAAAAATATTTTATTATTTAGGTTTACTAAAAACTTTTCTCTCCAAAAGTGCTAAACATTTTTTAAATTAGTTCATTATTAATCAAACCAGAAGCATTTTTATGAAGCACAGTATAGCCTTTATTATATATGCATTTATTGTTCCTCTATCGATTTACTCAAAACTATATTTTTCAGCATTCGTTTTTTTGTACCATTTATTGCAAAAAACAGTATTTCCTTTTATTTATTTGAAAATTTCCCAACATGTTTATCAGCTATCTTGATGTGCAATAAACTTTAGAAACGTATTTTAACTGCAATCATTTTCACAAAAGTGAGTTTTAATTGGAATGATTTATTTGGTATAATATTTGATAAAAGGGGGAAATGTTGCAGAGTTTAGAAGATTTTTTAAATTTCATGACATTATTTTAAATTATTGCTTACGCTATAATTTTGTTGGTTTATTGCACTTGACATATTATTGCTTCTTTAAACAAAGAGTTTGGTTTAAAAAATATGTTATTATATTAAAAATTGAAACTGCTACCATAGCTAAAGAACATAAAAAATAAATTTTTATTGAAAAATAATAAAATTACTTTTAACAAATTGCAATATTGTATCATTATTCGTGTGTTCATACATCACCATACCAAATTATAAATGGATAGAAGTAGTAATAAAAAAAAATATTTGGGTGTTAGCATTAGTAATTATACCAATGAATGTCCATTCGAAAAGCTATATTTGTTTGAGATATACCGTTATCACGTAAACACCAGATCATCATTCGAAAAATGAATATATCGCGTTTGGGAGATCCAAACTATTTAAATCTATCAAAACCCAAGAATTGGATTTTAAATCCCCATCACAATACTTTAGAATGCTGTAGAAATATTATATACAGCACGAAAAATAATAATATGTGGTAGATAAAACATTTCTCATTTTTTTTTTACTTTCCCTGCAATACATGGTAATGTGTAGGGAAAGTATTGGAATCATGCCGAAAATCGCAAATCGAGTTCTCAACGGATCTACGCGTTTCGAGACCTCTAGAGGACGAAAAAACTATTTTTAGCGTGACGTCTGTGTGTGTGTCTGTCTGTCTGTGCAGATTTTGTATCCACTCTAACTAAAATACTAATTGACCGAATTTCATAAAATTTGGTATGTAAGTCACTTGTTGGCGAATCTGGTGCTGATTAGTTTGGGGTACGATTCGAGATAAAAGAACCCGCCTTTTTTCGCGAAATGGCCCGTAAAAGCCTGTATAAACTCCCGCTGAAAAACTAATGGACTAAATTTCACAAAATTCAGTAGATAAGTCACTTGTAGGTCACCCTGGTGCTGCGTAGATTTTGGTATGATTTGGAAAAAATAATCTGCCTTTTTTTGCAAAATGGCCCTCAAAAATCGACAAAATCTAAAATAAAAACTACGTATACTCAAATATATCCATTAAATGCTTGTTTTATACATAATGTTTAACGAAGAAAAGATTAAGATCAACCCCATTGCACTAGGAATAGCCGTTCTCGAGATATTTTAGTTTTTCGTATTTTCTCTACGCCACCTTCGAAAATAAGGCCAGTTACTAAATGAGAACGAAAATTGAAATAAAAATGAATTAAATTTAATTAAAATAAAGGGAACGTGGATGTAAATCTGCAGGGAAAGTCATGTGTTGCCCACATCAGATTTTTTATATCTATAGAAATAAAATTGAAAATCTGTCTGTTTATTTGTATGTTGTTTATTTGTGTGTATATTTATGTGTTTGTCTCATCATTACGGAAGAACGGCTGCACCGAATTGGATGAAAATTTTAGGGTACACTTGGAATAGACTCACTTCTAGGATCAGGGGTTGTTTAGGTATTAATTAAAATCACACAATTATATCTTCCATAGAGATAGCATTATGCAGACGATATTTTTCCACCAATTTATTTGAAGAAAATTATATCATGTTGCTTAACTTTTATTATTTTTTTTCCGATTTAAATAATAAAGATATGTATATAAAATAAATTTCATCGGTATAGCATTTTTGATTGAATATCATTTACGGTCATTTGCTTTTAAGAATTATTATTATTGTATATTTCCGGGGATTATTGTTATTTTGACAAAGATTTTAGAAACTCATGTGTTGTAGTGTGGGTAATATTTAAGGGGATTATTTTTATTTTCAGTTTATTACGTCATCTGTTTTATTTTTGAAAATATTTTTGAAACTCATATTGTAATACGAGTAATCTTCTAACACACGGGCATATCTTCTAATCTACGGCGATATAAGCATATCTTTACATACAATTTTAGCGCTTTCATTTTGGCATATATTGGAATGAATTACTGCCTTCAGGTTGACAGATTACGGGATTATTGATATTTTCAATTTATTATGTCATCTGTTTTATTTTGGCAACGATTTCAGAATCTCATATGTTGTAGTACGTGTAATCTTCTACTACTACACGGGTATATCTTCTAATATTCGCGAATATAAGTAGTACGGGTCCCAAACAACTTTCGCGCTTTTATTTAGCATTCATATTTTTTGTAAATTTGTTTACAAACGGGACCAGAATGCTTTATTCTTCAGATCAGCTAGTGAAGATAATTTTGTATACCGAGAAGACAGAGATTCTTAACCTTCTTTTTTAGAGCACTAAATAAAATATTTTAATAGAATATTTTGATTAACAATGTCATTTAGTATACTATAAGAATTTGCACATGATTGTGAATTTTTAAGTTTTTTATTATATACTCCGTACAAAAAACGGATATACTGCAAGTAGTATAATAAGGGTACACATTTTGAGATTCACTTGAATCATTATATATCCACTCGTGTTTGATAGATTATTCTATTTTCGAAATTTCCCTTCAATTTTGCAATGTTATGTTACCTGTGCGAAATATACAGTGTTGTGCTGCCTGTGTCAAATATTTTTCAGTGTTTATTTATTAACTTTAAATAAGAAACAGACTTACGTAAACAATTGCAATATATTACACCCAAAATTTTAAATTATTAAAACAGTGAAAGTTATATTTTTATAGAATATTTAATTTCTCAGAAATAATATTCAAAATTTTTAATACAATTTATGACTCCGTGGCTATCTCAGTTTAAACTGGATTAGAAACATAAACAATATTTAAAACTAAATCTGGATTTTAAAGAATATATTAATTCAATAGTTTTTGTTAATTTTCCTTATAATCATCAATGGTTCTGTACCACAGATGGGCTTTAGCCTTTCTTAATAATACGGAGTAATAATGCAATGTTCATCCAATATTTTCCATAGTAAATAAAAGCAACTCCACATTTTATTACTTCAATTAAAATATACTTTTGGGAGAATAAGATATTTTGTGAAAATAAATTACTTGGGTAATAATAGACGAACAATATTTATTAATCCATGTAAATGTACTTGAGGTAAAAACATTAAATTGACTCCGAGATGAAATAAAAAAATCTGATGTGGGCAACACATGACTTTCCTTATATAATGTAATGAATTTTATACTTTTACAGTAAAAAAAAAGGTTTTTCTTATAGTAGATACTAATATTCTTTGCAAGATATTGAATTTTCGACAATTAGTCGCCATTTTCATTGATTTAGCGTCATATTTATCCATTTGGCGAGATTTTCGTTAATTTGGCAACATTTCAAAAAAGTCGCCAAGTTGGCGACATGCCACCAAATTCGTCGCCAAAATCTCGCCAAGCGTTATGCACTAAGAAATAAGTTATTCTTACAGCAGATAAATGACTATTGGCGTTCAAATACAAAAGTATTATTCAAAGTATCTTTTTTCATGAATGGAACGAGTTAGATCCACGAAAATGATGTCACTCAATTTATCGCATGGTATTACATATGAAAAGTGAACATGTTTCTCAATAGGAAATATTTTTCTTTTATTTTATATGACTTTTTGATAATTTTTTTGAAAAATGTACAATATCTCGAGAACGGTTCATGTTATCGTTCTAAAATTTATGTCAATCGTTTTCTAATAAAAAATTACATAAGAAATGTCTATTTGCGTATCTTTATTAGTGGTTTTGATTTTTTAACGATTTTTTCAAAATTTCATTCGAAAATTTAGGGGGGTTCTGAACATTTGATTGCGTATAAAAACAATAGGCTTCCAGTGTTTACGGATTGTGATTTTTGTACCAAATTTGATTCGAATCGGTCCATTCGTTCGTCAGTTATCGTGTCCACAGACTCACTGGCACACACACACACACACACACACATACTTTCACACACACACACACAGACATCACTTCAAAAATGTTTGATTCGTGATCAGGGATGCTTGTAACGTGCTCTCCCGTCTAAAACTCGATTTCGAATTTTCGACCCCGTCACAATACTTTCCTTATACATTATGTATATAAGGAAAGTAATAAAAGAAAAAGTGCAAACTTACCAGCACGTATATATTCTGAAAACTTCTAATGATGAAAAGAGCATTTGATTTTAAGCATTATTTGGAAAATACATATGTTATGTACAAACATGAATTCTAAAGTTTATTTTGTATTATACAAATCAAAATGCAGTTTTGAACATAAAATATTAAAGTAGTAAGATAACTTATTTTATGAACACAGGCTGAATAGAATTGAGGTTACGAGATGGAAAAGACTATAAATAAATAAAATAAAATAAAGGTAACCTCGATAAACTCGATAGAAGTGCAACTTATTTCGCTAGATGATTAAAAGAAAACCAGTTATGATACTAATACAGAAATGAGTTGTATAAAACAGTGTTGTTGAGACCCAGACCGTCCGACCTACCAGAAAGGTGTAAGGTAACCGTGTATAAAACAGTGTAAAGGGCAATCCATACAAATTGTGCATCCCGTCCTCCTTACAAACATTTATCCTGGATTTTCTCAATATTTGTTTTTCCCTCCTTGTAAATTTCAAGTCATCTCATCTACAGAAAAAATTAAAATATAATAAAAATCTGGGGGCTAGGCACTCTTTGGACACACGGGTCCTCCTACTCGAGTGCTGTCCCTCCCCTCCCCTCTTATTACATGTTCTGCTGCGTATTTCAATCAACACTCAAGAAAATCTTACCAGTGCATGTATTAGTAATCCGAAGAAACTATATGAAATAACATAAGAATATATTTATTACGACTGAACACTGATGATTATCAGAAGAAAGGTAAGTGAACTTCTTTTATTATATTACTAATTCGTTTGATGACGCCAGAATAAGTTTGATGGATACGGAGAAAATATTGATTTAATTGTATTGTTTATTATTTATAATGTATGTATTCTGCAAATGAAATATATAATGTCATCATTAAAAGGAAATTATATATTTTTTTGATCTTTCTATTGGGTACGAATCATTGGAAGGCAAGAGGTAATTGAATTTCTAGCTATTTGTTTCGGATTAGAAAATTCAAGCACACAAACTAGCTCTAAAGATCAAGTTTTATTTCGAAATATAAACGAGTATAGTGACTATAGATAACTATAATCGTCTCTCATTGAATTCTTCCTAGGTGTATTTTTGCAAATAGGACCGATTTTGGTTATAGGCAAACTTAAACCATCGGCCAAAGGAGACTTATAGAAATTGCTTTTTACTACTGCCCACTTGTAAGCAGCAATGTCTTAGTTTCATTGGAGCAACATGCAGACAGCCAAGCCCGTGGCGAGGGGTGAGGCTGCGAGGCGACAGCCTCGGGCGCCATCTCGCATAGGCGCCGAAATTGAAATGTTTATTATAGTTTAAAAAACTAAAAATTGTTTAAAAACAAAGCACTGTACTTTTCCACATATTAGTTTTAGAACCGGAGCGTCAACAAAAGTACACTGATTTGGTGATCAGAAAATATAAACATAACTTTAATAGCATTTCCTTCAACAACTGGGATTCAACTTGAATTAAGTAATTAAATAATAATGAAAAAGGTAATCCTCCAGGAAATTATAAATTTTGTAAATTGCTTCTTTTCTCGATTCAAGACGTTACTTAAATTAAAGTGCCGAGAATTAATAACAGCTTTCAGGAAACAGATTAACTTAAATAATACCATTTTCCTTTCGATTTCAGGCACCATGAGGGATAGAAATAAAAATTAACATTTCTCGAGAAAAGTAATTATATTTTCACTAATTTATAGCACTATATGAATCGGGACATAAATAAGCGCCCCCCCCCCCCCTCAAGCCAAGTTCATTGTTCACAAGACATTAATTTGAACACTATATATCGCTTTCTAGTTACGGCACCTTCCGGGCTTAGCAAGAAGCGAACTCGCAAAATTAACATATTTCTAACTATTAAAGCTTCTTTGAAAAAATTCTGATCATTCATAATGCGCACATTCTTAGTGTCAAATAAGTAAACTAAATTTGAACACTTAAATGAAAATAGTATTTTGCATTTTCATAAATCAAATAGTTTTACTTGTATAATCGAGACCCTGCCGCATTTCTTGTATATTGAAAGTTAATTATTGCTTACAAATTCGAGGTAGTGATTCTCCACAGATTTTATAAAGATTTTCTTTGTTTTTATTTTTTTTTACTATACATAACGTACGGGTAAAAAATTCGACTCTTTGGATGTGGATGAATTTAAACATTTTGAGCATTCCTGAATACAAATAAATCATTTTTAAACGATGTCTTTCTGTAGAACGATATCTATCAACCAAATTATGCAATCCAAACGAAGTTGCGCAATGTTATTTCAATCAGTAAACTTAAATGGCCCATTGATTTAACTAATCAATAAATTTGACACAATAATTTGTATCCGTCATGATTTTACACTTTTTTCTCTTTTTTTTGTATTGATAAACAAATAGGAAGAAAAAGTTATTTTACTCTATAGTTTTACAAAATTTCCATTTAATCTTTAGTTCCAGTATCAGGGGAACAAGAGCTAATATTTTTATTTAACTTTGATTTTCATAATTAAAATAAAAATACAATGTATAATTGATTATAATCTATAACAGACGGATACATTTTGACTGTTGAACATTCAGAAAGATTGGATAAGGGAAGGGTATACTAAATCTTTCAAACAAGTTTTGTTTCGATAATTAAAATAACGTTATAAAAATAATTGTATTGAAAAACTTTTTGCAGTTAGCCATTTTATATAAAATTATTCATTTATAAGTAAATATCATTTAGGATGCAAAAATGTGCCGTTTTTATTAACACTTTACAACATAGTTGAAAAGTGTTTATGACTTTGTTCACTCTGTCTGTCTGTCCGTTAGCACGATAACTGCCGTAAAAATGACTTTATCAAAATGAAATTTTAGTATATCGTTGAGACGGTCTGTGGGACATATATGGGAATGTAAATGAATAATATCACCCAATTAGTTTTGGATTGGACCCGGGTTGAAAAAGTGAAATACAATGAACCCCATGGGACCTAGTTTTTCAAACATTTTTTAAGCGAAGTTAAAATTCACAAATTGGTTCGAAACTTTTAGGAAATATTTAAATTATCTCATAAAGTGTATAAAAAATGTTAGCAAAATATGTTTGGTAGTTTTTAAATAAAAATAAAAATAAAAATTACATCCATATAATATGAAGAGTTCACGTGATCCACTTCAAAATAATATATGACATTCATCTTTTCTTCCGAGTGTAAAAATCGTGATTTTCAAAGTTCTTTTACATTTATATTTAGTGTTGCATCCGTCTAAAACCGCTTAATTTTTGCGTATTTTCTGTGCCAACGCAATTACAATATTTTTGAGTTTAAATGATCATCCAACTTTGATTATTTCAACAACGAAACCTAATTTTAATGGGTGCAAAATGTAAGCAAGTGACTGTAAGATGAGTTGTATAAGAATTGCTGAATTTTTTTCACGTCAATTTGTTAGCCGTTTGTAAGCAGCGCCTGCTTAGTTTCATTGTAGCAACGTATAAGCAGCAACTTGTTGATCACTTATAAGCAGCAATTGCATTATTTCATTGGAACAGCATGTAAGCAGCACCTTGTTGGCCACTTGTAAGCAATGACTAAATAGTTTAATGAGAGCAACATGTAAGCAACAACAGAGTTTCATTAGAGCAACATGTAAGTAGCAACAGAGTTTCATTAGAGCAACATATAAGCAGCAACAGAGTTTCATTAGAGCAACATGTAAGTAGCAACTTAGTTTCATTACAGCAACATGTAAGCAGCAACAGAGTTTCATTAGAGCAACATGTAAGCAGTAACAGAGTTTCATTAGAGCAACATATAAGTAGCAGCAGAGTTTTATTACAGCAACATGTAAGCAGCAACAGAGTTTCATTAGAGCAACATGTAAGCAGCAACAGAGTTTCATTAGAGAAAGATGTAGGCAGCAACTTGTTGGCCATTTATAATCAGCAACAGCTTGATATCATAGGAGCAATCCACCTACCGGTGCTTTGCTCCTACTATAGACTAAGTTGATATTCTTTCATTTTTCATTCATTACGTATGCATATGCTATTAAATGAAATATAATGATTTAAAATCTGAGTCATAAAATAGTATACTATAGTGAAAAGAAGTTCCCAATCGTTCTAACATGAAGACACTCCCTTTTGAAAGTTTTAAGAGTTCCTGAATTGACGAATCTCTCTCCTTCTTGTAAGACAGTCTCTGACTTAATGACACCCTCCCTTCATAAAATATATGTTTTCAGGAATATATTTACTCCATTACTTCTATAAATGTAAGGTTATGTAGCAATATTTAAATTTGTGCAGAAAGGGAAGATAAAAGAAATACATAGCACTGAAATAATTTAAATTAATAAATGTTTGGTTGTTTTGGATAAGCAAATTAAAGTAATTTATTTGTCGGAAAAAATACGATTAAACATATACTAACAAGGATTGCGCTCATATTGCAGATAACCACATTTATAGTTTGGTTTTGCGTTTTTCATGTACTCATCTAGATGGAATAGACGGCACTTGCAATGGAAGTAAGAAAACTTGCTATGTGACACAATTTTGCGAACCTGTATAAAGACCGACACATTCAGTCCCACCACGTCGACAACGTCAAATATCTTAAAGGTTGAGATCAAGATGCACGATGCTGTAATGATCAAGTTTATATGCACAGAATTAGGCCAGAGGTGATATTATTTGCAGCTGGAGCGCAATGTGAACATTTGAAATGATCTTTAAGGGCGGGTTTTAAGAATATGTATTAATAATATAAAAGTGCTGAGAGCCAGTCAGCTGTAGTCTACGTTTCCAAAGGATCAAGTTTGACCTTTTATATAACCCTATGGTTGCAATCACCGAATGGTCGCCAAATATCTAAAATCTTTAAAATATTCCCCACAAATTCACCTATTGTTGACCACTAATAAAGGAAGCAAGGGGACGTTGCCGTTTGTGAATTATCAGGAAACTGGCCTTCATAGACTATAGTATTAAGGCTTTGCTTTGCTTTTTATCGTAAAAATTGTTCGGCTTTTCAGCTGCACTTAATTCCACAAAAATATTTCTTTTCTCAAACGGTATAGTCATATTTGGATTATATTCAGTATCCTAGCAACTCTATTTGGCGTCAGGTGCGAAGTAATTTTGACTGCTCTTTTCCCCCTGTATGCTGTATATGTATGCCTACATGCTGTATCAATGGACGCGCCAGCGTCTTCGTATCAATCCGGCTAAGGATAGTGTAATAATCATCGAAGAGCTTTGTTACATTGTAGTCTTCCTCAGGAGTGGTACTTAACAATATAATGCTTTTGCTTCGACAAGGAATGGGATTGTCTGTTCGTGCTTGTGTGAACAGACTTCATCAATTATACTCAATTTAGAACAGAATTTGCGACAGTATTTTTTATTAAATACGGGAATTTTAATAAATAAGAACTAATGATGACCATACTGCCAATGGGATACTTTACTGAATGATCTTTTAAGGAAAACTGGGAATGTATTCTCTTTAGACAATGACGGAATCTGGCAAACTATGAATCTTGTTTACAATGCGGAGGTTAGCATAGGTGGACTGCTTTCGTGCTTGTTAGTGCTCTTCAGCATCCCAATACAGCTTACTGCACTGGGAATTGCTATTACAAGTTTTGGGATTCCCTCTTATCGGCGGGATTTGTGACCCTGACCTGGTGAACTGGTATTCCTCACTTGATAACCAAGTAACTGAAGTTGATTAGAAAATTCCCAAACCAGTATTCCCGTGACAAATGTCACGTGACCACAGTGGTTTTCCCGGCCGTCCAAATTGTTGCTCTATATCTTAGGATGAGTCGGACGGTCTGAGTTTTCGACGTGACCACCGTGCGACAAAACTTTTTTTTAAATAATATCAATATATATATTTTTTCACGGTAGCTAGCTTACAGCAAATATTAAACTATACCGTGGAATATTGAATAAATGTCATTTTACAATTACAAATTCTATGAATGCATATGTATGTGGCCTACTTATCAAAAGATTAAAAATTTATTCGTCCGATGAGGACCAGTCACTTAAAGTCTATCATTCCTTGGCTTACGTCAGGTATCATTGAATGGGCGTGGTTTGAAACAAGGCGGGAATTGAACAAGATAGAATAATAGCATGAAAAAATAATCACAGCGTGATATCGCACCGCCCCGATGGGTGGCGCCGCTGTCGCGGCCATCAATCTGCTGCCACCGCACATAAACAAAAGGTCACATCTCATTCGTTGCCAAACACGAGTAGCGTAATTTATTCACCTGGTAGCTCTGCGAAACCTCTACGCACGAAAGAGCACGACCAATGGGAGGAGAGAGAAGGATAATAAGAACAAAAGCAGGAAAGTTTCTCCAAAAGTTTCGCGTGAATAATTGGCAGTGCGTGAAGGGACAAATTAAGATCCAACCATTTCCCCCTTTTCCTGATAATTAGAAGACTGAAATTTGTTGGAAGAAGCATGTACACGCAATTCGTGTGTATGTACAGTTGCGGAATGGACTTGAATAATGCAGGAAATATATATTTTTTAGTTTGATTTATTTTTTGTTTCCAGTTGAGGAAACAGCTGTTGGAAATGGACGAGAACTGAAAATGGGATCTTTATTGCCTTTTCAAATTCTAAAACCTCAGAAAATAGTGTTTGCTATATATGATAGAGCTTTTTTTTATTAAATAACCCTGAGCTTTATGGACGTTCGTAATTCCAATTTCATAACAACTGGTGTTTCTACAGGGCCATCCGTAAGGGAAAAGGACATCATTCGAGTTTGGAGCTCCGTATTCAGAGTGTGCTGGACCTCAATAATTTTTTATTGAGGAAGGAGAAGACATGGAAAATTCAAAGGGGTGGAAAATCAAATGGAGGGGAGCGTGATAAAAATTTTTAAGGGGCTCACTTTTTGTATGGGTGGTCTTGGTTTCCATCAAAATTACGGGTAATTAACAATTATATATATATATATATATATATATATATATATATATATATATATATATATATATATATATATATAATATATATATATATATTTTATAAATATATATATATACATATATATCTCCAAAATTTCGTTTCAATTCTTTATGGTATTAGTTATAATTTGAAATTCGTACATGACAAAATAGTTTTTGAAAGGGTTTATATTGGGAATTTTAATTAAAATTCGTGGTGTAAATTTTATTCATTACCTTGTGTCCGGTCTATTATTATGAATTGGGATAATTATAGATCGACAAACATTGACCAATTTAGCGTTATAGACGATTTGGAAGAATACCATACCTACTCTCAATATAAATCATATTCCTTCAATAGATGCAATAATCTTAGGTGCAAAACTTGTCCTTATGCTGACCCATTACAAATTAATAATAATTCCACTTCACAAAAATTCTGCAAAGTTTTTAATTGCATATACAAACTTAATTGTACTATTTGTAACTTATCCTATATTGGCCAAACCAGCAACCCTTTACATCTGAGAATGAATGTCCACAGGGATCATATTAAAAAATTTGACCATAAAGTCTTTAATGATCTCCCTACTAAAAATCAATTTGAATATCAGCACTTTGCTACACACGGATTTAAAAATGTATCCCTTCATATTTTAGATATTAAAACTTTACTCACTGATAGATTAGTATTTGAAAATTATTACATTAAAAAATATAAAACTCTCTTCCCCTATGGCTTAAATCAAATTTATAATAATAATAATGTTGTTAACAATAGTTTTGAATACAATTCTAATAAATCTTCAGTATATAAACATCTTTTTCAATATTCAAAGTCATCAACGTCTAGTAAGCGCGGCAAAGGAAAAAGTAACTTAAGTAAAACTATTGATTACAATGCAGACATTTTGAAATTACAATATAATTATTCTCAAACTTTCAATTTTCTACCTGTTAGAACTTGGTTATATAAAGTCAGAAAATGCAAATTAAGTATTGTTTATACTAATTTTTTAAAATTAAAATTAACTCATGAGCATTTTAAACATTTATTTTATGATTTGCTTCTTTCACGTACATATTTCTTAAATTACCACCTTCTCCATTCACCAAATCCACATACTAAAATAGATTACGGTGTAATTTCTTTTAAACACCCTATTCTTAATTCTCTTAACTTCAATAATATATTTGCAAAACATCAGCACTTGTTACCAGTAAAAGAAATCAAAATACAAAAATCCTTCAAATATAATTTACCAATTGGTAGAACTATTTACAATTACAATGAAGTTTCCAGGACATTAAACTCCGATGACCTTACATCATGTGTATGCAGCAATAAAAATCTTGCCCCTTATGTCAACTCCTCTCATGGACACATTATTACTGGGGATCTCAGTATAGTTCAGGATGCCATACTTAGGGATATTATGAATAAAGGGTCTAAATTTCGCATTCCATTCTGTCATCACCCTAAACAACTTCTTCAGTCTATATCATTTGATAAATTCATATATCAACTTGTTTGTTCACATTCCATTCCTATTGAAGCATTCCATCTATGGAAGTATACTGCCTTACATCTACTTAAAATTGTCATTATAAACATTAAATTACCGAAGCCTAGGTATCCTTATAAACAACTCCTATCTGTTATTAAAGAACTACAACATCATAACTTATGTAGTATTATATGTAGTAGTATTACTTATTGTCATAACTTATGTAGATAAAGCTTCTAATAATTATGCCATCATTTGTAAAAAATATTATGTTTCTCTGTTACAGAATTACTTAAAAAATAATCAAATTTTTAAACCCATTAATAATCAGTCTATCAAAATCAAAACTAAAATGCTAAAATTATATACACAATTAAATATAAATTGTAAGTTATTTAAATTTCCTTATGTTACTTTGGTTCCTAAATTCCATAAATAACCTCTCAGTTTTAGAACAGTCACTAGTGGACATAATACCTTTACCACTTCAGCTAGTAAATACTTGCTTAACTGTTTAAATAGAATTAATGAATCTCTAAAATTTAGGAATTCAGGATATTTCATTTTGAACAATAGTTTTGATTTAGTAAATCACCTTAGCAAGCTTCCACAAATTCTTGGTTTTCATACCTTTGATTTTAAAGACCTATTTAATAATATTGTCATTAAAGATTTATATAAAGTTATTATCTCTCTTTATCAAGACTATCTATCTGCCAATAAATGTTGCATTTAATGTCAAAAACTTTCCTATGCTCTTACACTTTGTGTTATACAACAATTATATTATCCAAGGTGATAACATTTATATACAAATATCTGGTGTACCACAAGGTGGCTGTAGTAGTAGTATACTCGCTAACTTATATCTTTATTATTATGAATGTCATTTTAACTCTAATTCATATATTATATATAGATATGTTGACGACTTAATTTGTATTATCATTGATGATTCCTTCATCTCCCCCCGGCCATCTTTTGGTATATTGTTTCCATCCATACCTCTTTTCTCTTTGAAAATATTTTTAATCCTCTTTTTAGTGCAGCTTAGCGCCTTTTAAGTGAGATTTCTGATGATATTATAATATTATATTTCACGGTATTTTCATATTATATATATATATATATATATATATATATATTTATAAATATATATATATATATATATATATATATATTTATAAATATATATACATATATATATATATATATATATATATATATCCAAAAGGAAATGTCCAAATCTGAAAATCAAATATGATACAAGAAAGAAGAAAAAGAAAAGTACCAAAATTTGGCAGATGGGGGGTTGTGACCCCCTCACCCCGGTTCAGCATGCTTTACGCCATGGCCACACTCCTCCTCCATACTTTTCTTTTTCTTATTTCTTGTATCATATTTTATTTTCAGATTTGGACATTTCCTTTTGGATATATATATTGTTCCTTGTTGCGAAGCAGCGTGGCGCTTCACTTCATTGCAACTTCGTGTATATGTTTTATGGATTTTGGTTAAAGTTCAGAATAAATAAGATTTTTTTTTTCCCCGCTAAAAATAGATGGTTTTAGGATTTGTTATTAAAAATCTGTATTGAAATTTGTCAAAAATTTGATGTATACATACATATATATATATATATATATATATATATATATATGTGTGTGTGTGTGTGTTATAAATATATATATACATATATATATATATATATATTTATAAATTTTATAAATATATATATACATATATTTATAAATATATATTTACATTGTTTTCCTATTTTCATTCCTCATTTTTGAAATTTGTTGATTGTCTTTGTCTTTATGACCTGCATTACGCTTTATTATTTCCTCTTTATGTCTTAATTTCTTTTATTTCTTTGTATTTTGTAAAAAATTTTGTAATAGTGTATTATGAGTTACTACATACATTCTAACATTGGACTTACTAATTTATATTTATATATATATATTTGCATATATATATATATATATATATATATATATATTTGCATATATATATATATATATATATATATATATATATATATATATATTATATATAAATAAAAATTGAAAGATTTTAATCGAAAATTATTCATAAACTACTGTATGTACAAAAAAAATTATCTCTAGCATATCTGTTACAAATGAGTAACTATAGACCAAGACTAAGGATAACAAGAAAGATCAATCATGCTTAAAGCATTGATTATGAAACACTTTCCAACTTCCATGCAATTTTATTTAAACAAGTCTAAAATGCAATACATTCCTCGGTAATATTTTGAAACATATCACAATACTGCATTCATTTATTATATTTGAAAACTTAAACCTTCATCGAAAAAAATGGACTTCATTCAAATGACGGCATTGAAATATAAATTGCCTGGTTTAAACATCTCTAAAATGTTATACATTCCTCGGTAATAGTTTTAGAATTATCATAATACTGCGATAATTTATTATATTTGAAAACTTCATCAAAAACAATTGAAATTAATTCGATGACGTCATAGAAAAAATAACACGCCTGGATCTCTCTATAAAAGCAACATTTCAGTCATAAATAATTCCCCCATTCATGTCATTCATCACAATACTATAATAATTTATTTTATTTAAACATTTTATTTAAGACCATGGAGCTACAATTAATTAAACTCGATGCTTAAAA